>CM076582.1:1363509126-1363829273 GCA_034641835.2 Pinus albicaulis | reverse complement strand
ATTTTAGGCTAGTAAATAGATATGAATGAGGTTTTTAATAAATGTCGGGGTTTTCTGGGCTGTGTGGGGCAAAGACAGCAAGAGCAGAGATCTAATCAAAAGCACGGATTATTCCACAAGGCGAGATAGGCATAAATTTTAACAATTCCAAGTTGAAATTAAGTGGAGTGGCAAGACTGCTAGGAAGTTGACAAGGGCATGTGTGATGAATCCTTATCAAATAGAAGAAATTGCACAAAACATGAAAGCTTCTCCAGGGCAGAGAAGCAAGCTGAATTCTTCCTTTCTACTTAAAAGCATTCATTAAGAAATGATTATGGGTGAATTGTAAACATAACAAGACACATATGAAAACAAAGAAGAAACATTTGCTAAATTTTACGCCACAAGAATCTTATGAAATAGAGCTGTACCATTCAATTAGTTTCTCTGTCAAAACTGTACCATAAAACTCTGTGTTCTCCTCTACCAGCTCTCAGAATTCTCTCCTCCCCCGAACCTTTACAAAATGATTTACAATGCATTAAATAAACTATCCTAGGAGAAAACAGATCGACCCAAAACAAGGGCGCTGTTTCACCTGAAATCTTGAAAATAGGAAAAGTCTGCTCTAAAAAAAAGGAGTAGCGTTACAATTTGTTCGTTGATAACAAATGAATGGGCAGAACCTGTAGCTGAACTTTCTGAACTGCAACTGAAGACCCAAAATGGACTAACCAATTTGATTTGCTTCGCTGGGATAGTTATCTGCACTTCAATCTGGCTTCTGACTTTGATTGCCACGTTACATTTACCATTTGAAAATCTCTGCTGGCCAATGAATGGGCAAAATCTGGGGTGTAGATCCATTGGAATGTAACTGAAGTCAGAAATAGACCCTCTGACCCTATTTATCTGCTAAGGTAGATATTCTTCACTCTATTTTTAGCTTTGACTTTCAATATTCAAATAAAAAATAAATTTAAATAAAAATAGCTTTTGAATTTTGCCTTTGACAAAGCTCCGCCATTTCCAGGTGCGTTTTCTCCCTTTCGTTGCTAACTTGTTTAATGCAGTTGAAAGTTGGTAGTTACTCTTCTCTAATGGAAGAAAACAACTCTATGCTCAAATACCATTCTCCAGCACTTGGAAGAATCATTGTTATCAACTTACTTGCATTCTCTGGTCGTTTCTCAACTTTTAAAGTGGCTGCAAATGCTGCACCTGATGATATGCCTACAAGCAACCCTTCTTCTCTAGCGATCTTTCTTGCATAAAGCATTGCCTCCTTTGATGAAACTGTAATAATCTCATCAATCACAGACCTATCCAGATTGTCTGGTATGAATCCAAGTGATATGCCTTGTATCTTGTGGCATCCTATCTGCCCACTCGAAATTACAGGGTTCTCTAAAGGTTCAACGCAAATGACTTTAATGGATGGGTTTTTCATCTTCAAATATCGCCCAACCCCCGTTATAGTTCCTCCTGTTCCAGAACCTGAAACAAAAATTTCCAATTTTCCTGCTGTATCTTGCCAAATCTGCGGACCTGTCCCTCGAAAGTGTGCATCAGGAGTATCAGGATTGCTAAGTTGATCCGACATATGCACATTGGGAATGGTTTCTTTTAACTCTTCGATTTTATTCATTACTGCGGTAAAATCAACTGCAGGGTAGGGTTAAGTTGCGGATATTACCGCTAAAATCTACTGTCATTTTACAAAAGGATTGCTTATGGTTTGTATGTAATCAAGTCATGAAAATAACCTGTATCATATGAAAGAGCAGGTGTCCCAAAAAACTACTGCATATGACAAATTTGCCCTCAGCATTGGCGTGAAGAACATATCGACCTGCGTACCATTTTCTACAGCGCATCATCTGAAATAATTAGTCACTGGAAAAGAAATTCAATGGCCTCTTCTTCTACTGTAGCAGCAACATTATGTTCATAAAAGGAATTCGGACCAACCAACCTTCTCCCACAAAACCTTCTCATCTGACTAATTCGAAAAGTATGAGATCCCTTTCTTCAATTCACATTCTGGCTGAACTGGAGATGTTCATTCGCTTCCCCTATTTCTAAAGGCAGCTCCATCAACATTTCTCGGTCTGTCTATATCTGTTTCTTGCATGTTTTCACGTATTCACATTGCCGAAATCGCCGGTTTTTGCAGCGATCTCCACAAGGGCAATACTCAGGTGAGAACATTGTGGTTGTCAATAAATTTTAGGTGCCTTTCTCCATACAGACTCTCTGGATCATCATGAACACATTTACATACAATGATATCCTCCTCCTTCTGCTTTTTCCTCCAAGTGACCTGAAATTATCTCGTGAACCAGGTTAGAAAGTATAATTCCAGCATCAACGCTGTGTGGGTAGCGCCTGTGTTATTTAACATGGGCTGTGGCGCTCAAGTGGGTCGCACCCCTCAAGTGGGTCGCATGCCTGAGCCAAGTGGGTCGCATGCCCTTCAAACGCTGTCAACGATTCTGCAACTTATCTTCGGCCTCCAACTTCACTAATCCGATTTCTGCCTTGAGAATTGGTGAACCACGAACTCCATGAACAACATCCGGATCTGCAACTTCCATGAGGTCCATGATTTCTCCAAGTAGAGTGATTTCCTTTGCTATGAACTCTTTGTCCAAACTCGAATTGCAGAGAATATGATTTGCAGAAGCTGGTGTTGTGTGAAATCTCTTATATGTACATTGAACGTGGAGTCAAGTAGTCCAGTATTGTTGTGTGGTTAAGCAAGAATTGGTTTGCAGAAGCTAGAATATGATTGCGGTTGCCTCATAATTAGCATATCAACGCTCAAGGGAATCCAATAATTTTATTGACTATAGCTCATCACTCAAGTTCGATCAAGTTCATAGAGGGGTTGCATTCTCTTTATTCACTATTGAGGAGAATGCATTAACAAATTAACAAATTTTGTGCCTTATTCCGTTAAATTTTTTTTGGATCCATACTCAAAAGGTTGATTATGTTGTGCCTTATCTACGAGGGAAAGCATGAATTTTCTTGCCAATGTCTGGCCAGCTACAAGCCACACATGGTTCCCTTTCAAGATTATAACCATCAACTCCACCCAACAGCTGGGCGTGTTGCATAATTTGGCATTCTGACGTTTGGATGCAAAACTATGTTTTGTTTGATTTCGCTTTGTCTCTGATTGCTGATGATGTTCTTTTTGTTTGTACTTTTGCAGGAACAGGAGCTGCTGAAACTACTGCCATTTGAAGAGATGGAGAATTTGAAACATTTTGACAAATCACATCTTCTAAAAAAAACACATTTGATGATTTCTTCTTCAAAACAGGGTTTTGAAGAAGAATCAATATCACACTATTGATGATGACATCCCTGAAAACTTACTGAACCTTCCTCTAGTCTGCAAACAAAACCCTGAGCTCAAGAATTAAAATGACTCTTTTCTGGACCAGAGTAACATCAGTGACTGCAAATGACAAGAGATGAACCTTGGTGAATTTGACTACAACGGGTTGACAAGACGGAGTCTAACTTGGCTCCAATGGGGATGGTAGCTGCCACTTCTTGAAGGTGCCAAGAACCGCAGAGATTTGGGAGAGCAGACAGTGCCTCCATCCATTGGGCTATGGAATCATTATTTCACCAGACAACACGAAACTTTCAACTCATTTATGGACTGAAACTCGACTGAAATGATTGTAAAAATGACTCGGCAAACTTCAAACTTGAACTGCAATGAAACTAGAACGAAATGCTGCCCTTTAGCTGCTTATTTATTTACAAAATCTACCCTACTTTGCTGCAAAAATAATAGATCAGGTAATACTGAAATGCCAGATCAACCATTCAAGTAAATCTGAGAAGAACGCTGCTTGAGAGTGCTTCAACCAGATCACAGATGCAATTGCTGGCAGCCCTTCATGCACATAATGAGCCTGGTTATGTAAAATACAGCTTGATCTATCAGTCAAACTGAAAAACATTTCCAAGTATGCTGCAATAGGATCGCGAAAGCCAGACTCCGTTTGCTGCCCCAACTCTGCAATACATACCCCTAGCTGCACACTGTCAATGCAAACATCTGTAGGCAGCTCTATGGTTTCTTGTTTTGAAGGAGGAAGAGATTCCATGAACATTCTGGGATCTCGGAAATCATATGACTGGATCTGATCATTTAAACACTGAATCTCCTTCTCAATTCTTTCAACAACTAACTCACAGACACCATTTTTAGCTTCAAGAGAAAACTCCGGAGATTTCAAACATTGAAGCAAGGCACTGAAAAAATCTTCATTAATTTCAAAATCTGCTAACTGATTTCTTACTTCTTTTACAGCTTCACAAAGTGCAGGGTTTTCCATATACCCTACCATTGCATGAGTGGATCAGCGAGCACTGGAATCTCTGCATCGAGCTGGAGTCGCCGGGTGAATGTTTCAGCCTTCATATGTGTCCGACTGCTGTCCACCATCAGCATCAGATCAGCAACTTGATTTCCTGCACTGGGGCAAGACAATCTACAAGTCGACTGTCACATCAACAGCAAACCATCTTCCCCAGTATGGTCGCCACTATGTTAGCGCTCGAATCTGCCACATGCTGAAGAAGGCAAAAATCGAGGCAACATCAAACCAAGCTCAGCCTCGTAGCTAGCCCTACGAGGACAAGAGAGGGCTCTCTCCGGGTCAAACTCAGTGAAAGATGTCCAATAGGATCTGAGATGACCTAAATGAAACACTAATATTGATTTTAGGCTAGTAAAAAGATATGCAAGAGGTTTTTAATAAATTTCGGGGTTTTCTGGGCCGTGTGGGGCAAAGACAGCAAGAGCAGAGATCTAATAAAAAGCATGGATTATTCCACAAGGCGAGATAGGCATAAAGTTTAACAATTCCAAGTTGAAATTAAGTGGAGTGGCAAGACTGCTAAGAAGTTGACAAGGGCATGTGTGATGAATCCTTATCAAACAGAAGAAATTGCACAAAACATGAAAGCTTCTCCAGGGCAGAGCAGCAAGATGAATTCTGCCTTTCTACTTAAAAGCATTCATTAAGAAATGATTATGGGTGAATTGTAAACATAACAAGACACATATGAAAACAAAGAAGAAACATTTGCTAAATTTTACGCCACAAGAATCTTATGAAACAGAAGTACAGCCTTACATTGATTAGTTTTTCTCACAGCCAGCCCCAGCTACTGCCATAAAACTCTGTGTTCTCCTCTACTAGCTCTCGGGAATTCTCTCCTCCCCAGAGAGCCTTTACAAAATGATTTACAATGCATTAAATAAACTATCTGGGAAGCAGTCGGCCCAAAACCAGGCGATTTCTGAAATCTTGGCTTGCTCTAAAGAAAAGGAGCGGCGTTACAATTGTTCGTTGTCCTAAATGAATGAAACAGAACACAGCCGTGAACACACGGCACAGCGAAGACCCAAAATGGACTAACCAATTCGATTTGCTTCGCTGGGATAGTTATCTGCACTTAAATCTGGCTTCTGACTTTGATTGCCACGTTAGATTTACCATTTGAAAATCTCTGCTGGCCAATGAATGGGAAAAATCTGGGGCGTAGATCCATTGGAATGTAACTGAAGTCAGAAATAGACCCTCTGACCCTATTTATCTGCTAAGGTAGATATTCTTCACTCTATTTTTAGCTTTGACTTTCAATATTCAAATAAAAAACAAATTTAAATAAAAATAGCTTTTTAATTTTGCCTTTGACAAAGCTCCGCCATTTCCAGGTGCGTTTTCTCCCTTTCGTTGCTAACTTGTTTAATGCAATTGAAAGTTGGTAGTTACTCTTCTCTAATGGAAGAAAACAACTCTGTGCTCAAATACCGTTCTCCAGTACTTGGAAGAATCATTGTTATCAACTTACTTGCATTCTCTGGTCGTTTCCCAACTTTTAAAGTGGCTGCAAATGCTGCACCTGATGATATGCCTACAAGCAACCCTTCTTCTCTAGCGATCTTTCTTGCATAAAGCATTGCCTCCTCTGATGAAATTGTAATAATCTCATCAATCACAGACCTATCCAGATTGTCTGGTATGAATCCAAGTGATATGCCTTGTATCTTGTGGCATCCTATCTGCCCACTCGAAATTACAGGGTTCTCTAAAGGTTCAACGCAAATGACTTTAATGGATGGGTTTTTCATCTTCAAATATCGCCCAACCCCCGTTATAGTTCCTCCTGTTCCAGAACCTGAAACAAAAATGTCCAATTTTCCTGCTGTATCTTGCCAAATCTGCGGACCTGTCCCTCGAAAGTGTGCATTAGGATTATCAGGATTGCTAAGTTGATTCGACATATGCACATTGGGAATGGTTTCTTTTAACTCTTCGATTTTATTCATTACTGCGGTAAAATTAACTGCAGGGTAGGGTTAAGTTGCGGATATTACCGCTAAAATCTGCTGTCATTTTACAAAAGGATTGCTTATGGTTTGTATGTAACCAAGTCATGAAAATAACCTGTATCATATGAAAGAGCAGGTGTCCCAAAAAACTACTGCATATGACAAATTTGCCCTCAGCATTGGCGTGAAGAACATATCGACCTGCGTACCATTTTCTACAGTGCATCATCTGAAATAATTAGTCACTGGAAAAGAAATTCAATGGCCTCTTCTTCTACTGTAGCAGCAGCATTATGTTCATAAAAGGAATTCGGACCAACCAACCTTCTCCCACAAAACCTTCTCATCTGACTAATTCGAAAAGTATGAGATCCCTTTCTTCAATTCGCATTCTGGCTGAACTGGAGATGTTCATTCGCTTCCCCTGTTTCTAAAGGCAGGTCCATCAACATTTCTCGGTCTATCTATATCTGTTTCTTGCATGTTTTCACGTATTCACATTGCCGAAATCGCCGGTTTTTGCAGCGATCTCCACAAGGGCAATACTCAGGTGAGAACGTTGTGGTTGTCAATATATTTTAGGTGCCTTTCTCCATACAGACTCTCTGGATCATCATGAACACATTTACATACAATGATATCCTCCTCCTTCTGCTTTTTCCTCTAAGTGACCTGAAATTATCTCGTGAACCAGGTTAGAAAGTATAATTCCAGTATCAGCGCTGTGTGGGTAGCGCCTGTGTTATTTAACACGGGCTGTGGTGCTCAAGTGGGTCGCATGCCTGAGCCAAGTGGGTCGCATGCCCTTCAAACGCTGTCAACGATTCTGCAACTTGTCTTCGGCCTCCAACTTCACTAATCCGATTTCTGCCTTGAGAATTGGTGAACCACGAACTCCATGAACAGCATCCGGATCTGCAACTTCCATGAGGTCCATGATTTCTCCAAGTAGAGTGATTGCCTTTGCTATGAACTCTTTCTCCAAACTCGAATTGCAGAGAATATGATTTGCAGAAGCTGGTGTTGTGTGAAATCTCTTATATGTACATTGAACGTGGAGTCAAGTAGTCCAGTATTGTTGTGTGGTTAAGCAAGAATTGGTTTGCAGAAGCTAGAATATGATTGCGGTTGCCTCATAATTAGCATATCAACGCTCAAGGGAATCCAATAATTTTATTGACTATAGCTCATCACTCAAGTTCGATCAAGTTCACAGAGGGGTTGCATTCTCTTTATTCACTATTGAGGAGAATGCATTAACAAATTAACAAATTTTGTGCCTTATTCCGTTAACAAATTTTTGGATCCATACTCAAAAGGTTGATTATGTTGTGCCTTATCTACGAGAGAAAGCATGAATTTTCTTGCCAATGTCTGGCTAGCTACAAGCCACACATGGTTCCCTTTCAAGATTATAACCATAAACTCCACCCAACAGCTGGGCGTGTTGCATAATTTGGCATTCTGACATTTGGATGCAAAACGCTGTTTTGTTTGATTTCGCTTTGTCTCTGATTGCTGATGATGTTCTTTTTGTTTGTACTTTTGCAGGAACAGGAGCTGCTGAAACTACTGCCATTTGAATAGCTGGAGAATTTGAAACATTTTGACAAATCGCATCTTCTAAAAAAAACACATTTGATGATTTCTTCTTCAAAACAGGGTTTTGAAGAAGAATCAATATCACATTATTGATGATGACATCCCTGAAAACTTACTGAACCTTCCTCTAGTCTACAAACAAAACCCTGAGCTCAAGAATTAAAATGACTCTTTTTTAGACCAGAGTAACATCAGTGATTGCAAATGACAAGAGATGAACCTTGGTGAATTTGACTACAGCGGGTTGACAAGACGGAGTCTAACAAGCTGAGGTATTGAAACCTAGCTATTACAATTCAAATATTTTCAAACCCTCCTAACCACAACATGTGGACAAAAATTCCTACATTGTTGGCTAGTGTCTAATGCCCCTGCATCAATTTTACTTTGCTGCAGCCCCTCATTGGGCCTTCTCTTGAAGATAACTAGGTGTGGCAGATCTGTTTAACCCACCTAGTCTTATTTGTTTCAGCTCAAATATTGGATTTAGTTTTTTTATTGTATTATATAAAGGATACATGAGTTATTTTCCTATTCTAAAGCATATTTTTCTGAAAATTCATTTTTAAGTGCATGATTCATGAGCTGTTCCTAAATAGGAATATTACAGTGGTATCAAAGCAATATCTTTGGATAAGCATGTGGCTTCAAGCCAAAGTGCTGAATCCCTGAAGGAGGAATATTTAAATCTCTATAGATAGAGTCTGCAGATGGCCAGGTAGCCTTTGGATCTCATCCTTTTTTCAAAGGTGACATATCTAGTAAATGCCCCTGCAGTCAATCTCTAGAATAGAATTTTGATATTCCTGAAAAGGGAACTTTACAGCAGTATCAGAGAAGAGAAGAGAAGAAATAGAGATCAGAATTATGGAGAGGATGAGTTTACTCTCATCAGTGTTCTGATCTAAGAAGATCCTCTCCAAAGAGGTAAATCATAAGAGAGAAAGAAAATGCATCGAGACTCCTAGAGCATTTCAAGAAGAAGCAAGCTGCAGTGAGACCTGCATGAGGTTTCAAGAATAATAAGGAAGCCCCAGCACTTCCTATCAACAAAGTAGAATATTGGAGAGTCCTAGATCTCCATTTTCACCGTCTGCTGCTAAGGTGCTCGCATCTAGAGAAGAGGCACTTGCATCTTTGCAAGGTAGTCTTGAGCTCTCAACATATGGAAACCCATGCATGAATCAGGAGATGCATGAGGAGGAGAAGGAAGATACCAGTGCTGGTATGATTGAAGAAAGGAGGCCATCATTCTTGCCAGCAGTTGGAGGCATCATTGATCCGGATGGAGGAACTCTTGTGTTCTGTCGAGAGGTTCCCACATATTAGTTGATCTAAGGTATGCATGAAATTTCATCACATATTGTTTCAATATTAATGCATAGCCAAGGATTAAATGAAAATTCTGATTTGAAGCAAAGATATGTCACAGCGCAGAGGACCCTTGATCTAATCAAGGAGGAGATTGGAAACTATCCTTATGCATCATTTTTGAGCTGCATTCAACCTCTTGGGTTGAGATGTAGGGTCTCAAGAAAGGGGATTAGTACTATCCTATGTTTAATGAATGATTGTGAGATCAGTAATGAAACTTTCTTTGAGACAGTACATGCACCACTTTGCAGATCTACAGCACTATCACTTAGTGATTGTGACAAAGAGGCTTCATCTCTCTTGGAGCACTCTAGAGGCAGCTTCAACCTTGGGGAAATGGAGAAGAAGAATATGAAGAGTAGACATCTTGAGATGAGAAACATTTTCTCCCCTCTAGATGACACTCTCTCAGTGAGCATGCTACAGCTCAAAGAGAGACTTCTACTTACTGCAGGTTCAAAGCCTCGCTGGTTTTGGAAGGCCATAGATGGGAGAGAGGTCTCACTAAGAGATCTCAACAGAGATGCATTTCAATATTTCATGAGATGCAAGGTTCTTCATTGGTTCAAAGGAGATGGTATTCTATAAAGGGATGATGCCATGATTATGCAACACATCACTCATATTCCATATTGGAGTGAGTGGATGAGGGTGATGAGCAAGAGATCACATGATCACTTGTAGACATATATGGGCCAGCAAGCTTGGCTACGTTGGTTTCCTTTGGGAGAATCTTATCACTCTCCAAAGGCACCTATTTCTCTTCTCTATGCCTTGAATAATGGCCATGAAATGAATAAGGAGGCATGGCAACACTGGTTTCTTTGGGGTAAGCATGATCACTACCGAAAGTTTCTCATTCTCTCATCTCATGATTTATGCATCATTAATAGAGTATATGAAAAGGAAGCATGGTTGATGTGGTTGTTAAAAAGAGAGTTTGGACATCACATGTTAAATCTCATGTCCATGTATTTACCCATGTTTGAAATATGTCTCATTTATCCACATGAATTTCTGTTGGAGGTATGTTTCATGCATGAATTTTTTCTTGGGAGGAGGGATGACTCCCACACGATGTGGTATGAGGGAGCTTGCTTGTACTATGTTTATGAGACATTTCACATGTCCATCATTGTGTTGTTGTTGCTCCATGATCCACATATTGATAAGGCAAGAAGGCTGCAAAATCCCTTATTGCTATGGCTGCTCTTGGGTGAGTATGGTTACTACCCAATAACTCATCATTTTATGAATCATGCCTTGAATTTCAATGTTATGTTGCAGCAAGAGAAGGCATGTACCATTTCTATTCACTTGAGAGATTATGGCCACCACATGACATCTCCTATGTCTATGTGTTTTGCATTGTGTAAAATTTGGCATCTTGATCTCATGATGTGCATTGATGATGATACTTTGTATTCGGTTGATGTGACATATCATATGTCCATTAGTATGGTTTGGTTTCATGATGCACATGAGGAGGAAATAAGGCAGCAAGACCTCTTGTTGCTTTGGTTTCTTTTAAATGAGTATGGTGACCACCCCATAGCTCATCATTTTCTGATTCATGCCTTATGTATCAAATAAAAATTGCAGCAAAGAGAGGCATGTACATCATCTTTTGGAAAGCCTGGCTTGCCCATATTACATGGAGGAGATGGAGGATGGCAGCAAAGGGCCTTGCTCCGGTGGTTATCATTAGGGGAATATGGTTTGACATATTTTTCCACCCATGTTTCTCCTTCACTTATTCTTTTGCATAACACTGGAATGATGGAGTTTGGATCCAACAAGGCCAACAGGGCTAAGAATGAAAGCATAACAATGCTTAATCAAGTTCATAAAACATGGATGGAAGAATGTTCTTGCATGATGAAGCTTTTCCTTTATGGAAGAAGCTACTTTATTTTATATCTCTCATGTGTTTATGATGGTGTTGGACATCATGTAATTGTCATTTTGTACTTCATGATAAGAAGAGGACATCTAACCTTACAGTTGGAAGTCATCTCATGCATTTGTGGAAGACAGCTTTGGAACCAAACATACATTACCTATTACAACAAATGGAGGAAGCCTTCCTTATGTGGATGCCATTTGGAGGAGAAAAGATGGTTTGAATCTAAAATAAGAGTTTCTTGAGGGAAAGCAACATTTTTTCAGGGGAGACTGTAATATTCCCAATTTTTGCAGCTAATGGGAATATTGCATTTTAGTTTCAGTTTTCTTAACTCATGAATAAAAGTATAAAGGAGGAACTCTAAAACTCCTAATCAACAAAATAAATCAATACCCAATGTGAACATGGACAAATCTGGGCCATTTCAATAAAATACACTTAGGTGTGAAAAGGAATGAAGAAGGTTGACTAGGTCAACAAGACCAAATCACAACAGTGTCTAGATGCATTGAACCTCCTTATTGACCAGCGCAGTTTTATATGGAGACCCTTCATGTGAAAAGGGTTAACTCATTGGAGGTGGTTTAGGGTTTTCTAAGCCCTAATGTTATAAAATTAAGAGGAAGGCCACAAGAAAAGGTTGTTGAAGATAATTCGATTTTGAGCTTTCTTAGGCAACTCAAACTCTCTTGGCTGTTTAGCTAGAGAGAGAGGAATCTCCTGTTTAGGAATTCCTCCTCCTTCATTGAGGAGATATTAAAGGAGTATGTTCTAAAATTCCTCACATCTAGGCTTGAGGCCGAGAATTCTCCATCAAGACATCGTTATTTCTGCAGCAGAATAATACTGTGTTGTTGGGTGTTGCAGTGAGGGGTTTTCAACACCACTTCCAAATCTAGTTTTGTAGAAAAGGGAGCATTCATTTCTCTGGAATATTAGTGAGGAAGAATTGAGCTTCAGTTCCAAATATTGGCATCAGGCCAAAGGACCTTCCAACATCAACTGCGTAGTATACTTGAGAAACTGCGTTATTTTCCAGTGCATTGGTGCAGCAGGGTTTCTACCCTAGTTTGGTGCTCATTTCCTTGAGGAAGGGCCATCCCTTCTTCCGAAAAGTTTGTACTTCAGCCTCTTTTGTAATTTTGTATATTTTAGCTCATCTATTTATAGTTTTAGTGATTCTACATTTTTCAGATCCATATTCTGCAGATCTGATACTTGTACTTGTTCTTTCATGAAATCCCCTTGTCGGGTGATCTATTTGATGTATAAAAGGAGCTGAATCTCTATTTTATTCATTATATATTATAATAAACTTAATATCTTATGTTTCAGACATATTTTTTCTAATGTATTCAGAAATTACGCTCTGCATGCTTCAGCCATTTTCTGCATACTCAAAGTCTTGGGAAATCAGCATTTTTAAGCATATCCGGGGATGGAGGAACTGTTTAACATAGCTAGAATGCTTTGTTTGAGCTGAAATTCAGAGTATAGGTCCCTCACGACCTAATATAAAATAAAATCCTGCCATTTACCTTAATTTTACGCATATTTCTGAATAAATCTATTTTAGGGTCAAAATCACTGCTTTTCCCCACTTTTTGGATCCTAAATTCAGATTTGAGTTGTTGCTATACTTGAAATCAGTTTCTGAGTCTCTATAAACACATTTTATACATTGATAGCTCTCTTCACTTTCATTAGGAAATTTTACTTTGCTGCAGCCCCTCATTAGGCCTTCTTTTGAAGATAACTAGGTGTGGGAGATCTGTTTAACCCACCTAGTCTTATTTGTTTCAGCTCAAATATTGGATTTAGGTTTTTTATTGTCTTATATAAAGGATCAAAGAGTTATTTTCCTATTCTAAAGCATATTTTTCTAAAAATTCATTTTTAAGTGCATGATTCATGAGATGTTCCTAAATAGGAATATTACATTGTATTTGCAGTAAAGGATACCCCATGCACTAATAAGTTCAAAAAAGTGCTATGTTCTGCCAAAGGTTGGTTAACCTCGAGTACCATGGCCGTACTTGAGTTAAACTCTACCTTGGTTTCCCCATTTATCCTGCTTAGCGTTTTGACTGGGTCTGAAATGGTCGTTGATGTGGAAGGAGTGCGGACGGAATGGTATTTTGAAGTGAATGATGTGTGAGGCGATGACTGGTGAGTGTGGGGAGTTGAGGTATGAGTATGGACCAGGGATGCAGTTTGAACATTTAGCACTGAGAATGGGTTGAATATAGGTAGCTAAGAGGTTACCTGGGGGGTCATCTATGGCTCCTCCTGAATTGGGGCTCCTGTATACATAGGTTGCATTTGATCCTCCCTAGTGAGATCAATGACTTGGCTAGACACAATTACTTTTGCCTTCTTGGTCTTAGGTGTAGCTATGGGTGGCTTAGGTGCTTTATTATTTTTGATTGAAACCATGGTGGTTCCCAGTGGTGAATTAAACAAGGTGGACGATAGGGTCGTGACTATGGGTGCAACTATGGAAGGAGATGCAGAATTGGAGGCCTGAAACTCTGAAAGAGTAGGAAACAGAGGAGAAGCACTGGTTAGAGTTTGCATTACCTGATTAAAGCCTTATACCTTTGTGTTCAGCTCCTCGATTGTGGGTGTTAGCTATAGCCAAGACACTCTAGTCAATGTTTCATCCGACGTTTCTCTTGGTAGTGGATTCAGCAACATGCCATCAAATTAATAGTGATAGAACCTGCTTCTGACCTCCATTCCCACCACTGGCCATGAACATAATTCAGTGTGGAATTCTTTCTCATCAATTTGAAATTTCAATGGTCTCATTTTGAATGTCGTTTCCGCCACGTAGGTGGGTCGGATGTAGGTTTGTTTGTGGCTGACTCCAAACCATATCTAAGTAGAATAATTATCCAGCACTCTTTGGGACTCTTTGCTATCTCGCCACTATGTCCACCATCTTCCTGTACCAGAATGTGAACGCCTCTTCATTCACCTCCTTGGTACTGGGGTCTCCGGAGAACTTCCAGGGCATAAATTTCATCGCCAACAGCTGACCTCTTGTGAGTTCCATGGGCTATCTGATTCCCGGGAAAGTTCATTTCCACATAACAAATTCCATGATAAGGTAATCGTAAATGAACCCAGTGGCTCTTTTGTAGTTATCCTCACAGGCCTCAAATAGTTCATTTAGTAGAAATGAACACCAATTTAATTGTGTCCCTTGGAGGTAGTGCTCCGCGACTGAGATGGTATCGAGTGTACACTCACCCTTCGTATAATGCCTCATGGTTTTTCTTGAAATCAGGTAAAAGGCGAATTTGACTGTTGGGATATTTATAAGGTTTATCTTTGCCCCCTTTCCTCCTCTCTTAGTGTCGTATTTCCTATAATAGTCACCATCTCTTGCCTTCTTTGCTCTCTTGGAGACAGTCTAGAATGCTATGGAGATGTCTTGTCCTTCTACTGATAATCTCGTTAGCCTGTGAATATCTTCCACGTGTATCGATATTTCCTTTCCTAGCCACAGTGACCCATTATGGATCCTGCTCAACAGGAATTTCGTACACTGCATCGTAGCTCCTGTGGTCCTGAACACTGGAAGATTTTTGAGGTTCAATATCGTTGATTGCTAGATACCACTGAAGTCTGGGTGCACTCTTGCCACTTCTTCT
This sequence comes from Pinus albicaulis, assembly GCA_034641835.2. Taxonomy (NCBI): domain Eukaryota; kingdom Viridiplantae; phylum Streptophyta; class Pinopsida; order Pinales; family Pinaceae; genus Pinus; species Pinus albicaulis. Next base: position 1,363,814,380 of record CM076582.1, on the reverse strand, counting down.
CCTACTTTAGTAGCATAATTTTACATATAGACCTACCTCTTCATTGTCGGAAACTGGTAGGAATCCATAAAGTTTGTGTCGATCAATGACACGTTGTTGTATCTCTCCACCAGTGATTCCATTTTCTGTATTCTCTCACCGAGCTCCTACTCGATGACTGCTGGTGCTACCTTGGTAATTTTTGTTCTTCTTTGGTATACTTGCAAAGCTACCCTTGCTCTTTCTTTGTAAATTCCTGCCTCTGGATGCTCCCTTTGGACTTCTTCTGATGAAGTTTCTCTCACTGCTACTGCTATTTCTAGTTCTAACTTGGATTTCTCCGACATTCTTGCGCTTTCGTTCATGCAGGTTATGTAAGTAACTGACACAAATGAGGTTGATAAGACCCCATAACTAATTAAAATTTCCTACTTCCCCTATAGCTATAATCGCGTGATTAATTACCATGATGAGGTGGGTTCTGAGATAGCTGATTGTGACTTCAGAATTTGGGCAGACGTGATGGGTAATGATTATGGCCTAATATGGAAAATTTATTGCAGTATGGACAATACTAATTATAGCAATTACTTCTCAAATCTAGGTAATCCTATGGACTGACATGGGAATGATGGGTCATGATGATGGAATGATATTCGACACATTTGGCTCTCTGACATGGATGACACGTTGGACACTACCCTCCCCTTGACCACAATTAGTTGCGATGTGGTATCCGCATCACAACTGTGAGTTTCTTCTATTATTTCAGTTTTGATTTATTTTCACTCCTATCTATTCGCTTCTCATTTACGAGAGAGTTATTGACTCTACCTACTCTAATCTACCCTATTGACTCTACCTACTCTAATCTACCCTATTGAACCCTCTCGGTTGTGAGAGTAATTGGAAAATGAAATAATGGAACTTACTCGTGATAGGGCTTCAGGCGTGTGCCATTCACCCATCCTGGTAATACCTGGCCATCCAGTTGTGCTAACCAAACTGCTCCTGAATCTTGGATTTCAATCACATGGTACGGTCCCAGCCAATGCATTCTTATTTTACCTGGGAATTTTGGAACTTGCTGTCATACAGTAGAACTTTTGCTTCGACCGTAAACATTTTTCACTTAATACGGTGATCGTGCCAAGATTTCTATCTATCTTTCTGGATAGTCTGATGAAACTCTGCTAGAAACCTATCCTCTTAAAGTTCTTGTAGCTCTTGTAATCGCTCTTTTAATGAGTCTTCCTCTGAAAAATTTAGTGACGATGCGATTGGCAGGCTTGGTATGACAAATTCGACCGGTACCATTGCTTCCCTCCTGTACACCAGCTGGAACGGGGTCTGGTTGTTTAGTGTTTTGACAGTTGTTTTGTACGCCCACAATGTTATGGGTTTACATTCATCCCAGTCGTCTCGATCAGAATTGAAAATATTCATTAGCCCCTTTTCCATAATATTATTGGATGCTTATACTATATCATTTTCTTGTGGATGGTACATGCTGCTTTTATAATGTTGTACCATGAAATTTTCTAGTAGAGATCTGATCGTTGCATTGATAAAATGTGTACCTTAATCGCTGGTCAGAATTTTGGGGCAACCAAATCTGTTGATGATATTTTCAAATATGAATCGAGCTGCTGTCTCGATTGTGCAATCCTCCACTGGTATCGCTTTTTCCCACCTGGTTAGATAGTTTGTTGCGGTTATGATGTACCTGGCCTGTGAGTGTCTTGCAACAGGTGATATCGATCCTATAAAATCATCGACCCACTTCTCAAATGGCTACAATGCTTTTACAGGGTAAATTGGTAGCTCGTCTCTGTGCGATGGACATCTCGTCCTCTGGCATACATCGCATTTTTTTACAAATGCCTTACTGTCCATGTGTACTGTGGGCCACCATAAGCCTGCCTGCAATATCTTCCTCATAGTTGGTTTTGCACCGACATGTCCTCCTGCAACTCCACAATGGCATTCCAATAGTATATATTCCCTCTCATGATCCAGGATGCATATCCTCAAGATTTGGTCTTACCCCATCTTATATAGGTGTCCCACTATTAGCTGATACTCTGCTGCTCTGACTACCAGATGTATTTTCTGGGCTACTGTATATTCATTTGGGCATTGTCCTGTTGTTAGATAGGTTGCTATATGGTCTAAGTAGTATGGGATGGCTTCTACTCTAAAAATATCAGCATCTGGCAGCTGATCATCCAGGAACCCTCCATTTTCTCCATTCTCTAGCCTTGACAAGTGGTCATGACCCACGTTCAGTCTTCTAAGTTTCACTATTACCTCGAAGGTGAACTCCTAAAACAATAGGAGCCATCTACAGATCCTTCCTTCCAGGACCGGTTTGTTAACTAGGCACTTTAAAGTAGAATGGTCTGTGAAAAATTTAAACATACCTCCTAATATGTAGTGGCGAAACTTTTGAAGGGAATACACCATTTCCAAAGCTTCTCATTCTGTTGTGGTGTAGTTCGTTTCAGCTTTTGATAACTTCCGACTTGCAAAATAAACTGGGTGACCAAATGAAGTATCTCCTAGTTGAGCCAAAACTGCTCCAAGTGCGATGCTGGAAGCATCAATGTGGACATGAATCTACTTGTCCAATTAGGATGAACTAATATGGGCGCGCTTGCCAAATTTTCTTTTAGGTTATTCAAGGCACTAGTACAGGCATATGTCCAAATGAATTTCTTCGATTTCTACAACAACTTCTCCAATGGGGCTGTTATCTTCACATAGTTGCAGATGAATCGCCTATAATAGCTGGTGTGGCCTAGCAGTGACCTTAATTGATTCATGGTTTCTGGTGCCTCTATGTTGATTATAATTGCCACTTTTTCTGGATCGACGCAAACCCCTTGTTTTCATACAACATGTCCAAGAATTGTCCCAAAGGGTACTCCAAAGATGCACTTCTTGAGATTTAATAAAATCTGGAGTTGCCTACATCTGTCGAAATTTATCCTTAACAACGTTGCATGGTTATTTAATAGGCTGTAGACTTTCCAGTCTTCCATGTAGACTTCCAGGAATTTATGGATATATTCTCGAAACATTACTATAATAATCTATGAAAATACTGCTTGTGCGTTTTTAAGCCTGAATGGCATTACATGATATGCAAATGAGCCCCATTTGGTTATGAAAGTTTTCTTTTTCTTATCTTCTTCAGTTATCCTTACTTGGTGGTATCCTGAAAATCCATCCATAAATGAATAAGCTTGATTTCCCGCAACATTGTAGAGAACCTCATCACTGAACGGAGTAGGGAATGGGTCATGTATGCATGCATTGTTCAGACTCCTATAGTCAACACAGACTCGAATTTCATACTTTTCCTTTTTACTTTGTATGACTATAGGACTTACCCACTCTGCTTCTTCCACCGGGAATATCAACCCTGCCTTTAGAATTTTATCAATCTCTACCTTGACTTTTTCTTTCACTCTTGGATTCAGACGGTATGGTCTGTGCTTTACTGGTCTTGCGTCAAGCTTCAAAATTATACTCATTTCTACCATGTCTCCTTTTATTCCTTTAAAATCTGATACTAAGGATGGGAACAAGTCTTTATATTCCTGTAGTAGATTAAATATATCCTTAGTCATTTCGGCATCCCAGTAGTCACCAATTGATGCAAGTTTGGGCTTTTCCAGTGTCCTGATGTTTAGCTTCTTGGTTTTCAATAGTAGCAGATGAATTCCTTCTGTTTTCAGTTCTTCTTGAATATCCCACTTCCCTTCTTTTTATTCAAAATATAGATGTCTAAGATCTTTTAGATCACCATCATCCATCTCACTATTTATCTTTTTGCATGCTATCGACTGTCTGATGCTTTGGTTTGGGAGCGGTTGTTCTTCATCCTCCTGAATATTTGGAAAGAATAGTACCCTTTTGATGGCTTGCAATGCTTGTGTGACTGGTTCTATTTTTCCCTCAAAGGAGAAGCATTATGTAAACTGATCCACAACTATTTTCTAAGTATTGGTTCCTCTTTTCTTCTCTTCCATTAGGTACCAAGCTTGTGGAATCGAATCCAGTGAATGTACAAACTTGTGTACCCTCAACGCTGCTGTACCCTTGTCCCATCGTGATAAAGAGTTGTGATGGTTGCTCCACCACCTTGCTGATGTGGTTTGTAAAGCCACATCCATGAGTGGGATCCTATGGTCCACTAGTACTTTATCTTCTATCCAGGCAATAAAGGCATTCACAACCTTCATATTTGACAGAGTAGGATATTCTCTTACCTCAGTTCCGATCCAATTTATCCTTTTGATATTAGTGAATCTTCTTGTATTTGTCTCATATCCCCCCTACTTCCAATCATCCCAGGCTATTTCTGAGCCTAAATATGAGCTTTGAACACTTCTCCAGCTCACAATCCCCCCCGATGTTGGGTTGATATAATATTCTCTTTTCCCTACTGTCATTTGATTAAGATGATCAAGAAGCTGAGCATCTTCTCTGTTGTCGACAGACTCTATATATCGGGGTCCCTGATATGGGTCAGGTCGATGTGTGACCTTGAATTCCCCGTCTTCAAAGATCACTAGTTCCTTCTTCAAATCCATTATTGCATAGTTCTTGAACGCCCAGTTGATCCCCAATAATGCTGGATAGGGATCCTTATCCCCCATAATGTCTATCACCTCAAATTCTGTGTATGTCTTTACCCCCGCAACATCGAATTTGACCTCCTCTAGCCTGCCTATGGGCACAATGCAGTGTTGGTTTTCCATGCGGAGTTGGATTGGTGAATATTTCAGCTTCAGTCTTCCCAATGCTTCCCATGTCTTCCTTGGAAAAATGTTGACATCTAACCCTGGGTTAAACATTGTGTCCTTAATTTGGAATCCTGCGACTTGAGTGTTTACATGGAATTATTTCCTAGTCATTCTGTTATTTCTTTTGACTCTCCGTATGTATTTCTGTGTTGTGTCATTTGATTCCCCTAGTTCTGTGCTGTCTTGCACCACCGTCTCTAGATTCCGCTTCAATTGTTCCAGCATTGGTGCATAATTGGTAACAATTTTTAGAAATAGTTGGAACCATTCTTCAATCATAGTGCTTGTGCTAGCATGGTTCTCCTTGGCCACCTTGGGCTGCGGTAGCTCAATGCCTTTGATTCCCCCAAGTCGGGAAAATGTTTCCACTACTTCTTTAAAGTATTGCTTCTGTCTTTCTAGCCTGAACACTAGCTTTGGAGATACTGGCCTTATCAGCTTTATCGGGTCTGTAGTCTATGCATCTTCCCCAGTTCTCTTTCCTCCTTGTGTCACTATGGCTATGTTCTGCATAGCTTGAGCCTCTATTATTTTTGGCTCTGCATTTACCAGATTTTCTCCTCTTTGTTTGGATTTTTTTTCCCATCTTTTAATTAGCTCTGGGCAGTCTTCTGTTGGGTGCGTATTAAATCTGCACTGAGAGCACCATGGTCTTCTAGGAAGTGGAAATTCTCTAGCTATGTGGCCCTCTTGGTCACAGTTGTAAGATCTTACAGGTCCTCTTCCTCTAGCTCGACCTCCTCTCATGCCTCCTCCTCGTCCCCTGGGAGCCTCATTCACTCTATATGAAGGCCTATCCAATCGTTCCGCTAATGCATCCAGAGCTCTACACTGCTCTATGTTGTGTGTTGTGGAAGCGAAAAACTCACAATATATGTTTTTTGGAACGTTGAAGTATTTTTTCAAGATTGGGCATAGGTGGGGAGGATGACCAATGCTTTTGCATATCTCGCAATATTCAATTGCGGCCAGATTCTGTTGTGCAAGGAACCCTAGGTAATGGGGTTGCGGCGGATATATTCCTTGAGTGTTTATCTGCACAACTCCTCCTACCGGTGGATCTCCCAGTGTCCCTGCTGTTGAAGTCCCCGCATTCTTCCCCCGCAACCTTGAACATTCGGTGACTACGTGTCCCTCCATTAGTGATAAGGAGATCATGTCCAAGTGAAAAAAATGCTAAAAAATGGAAGTGCTTATAAATGGTTTCAATCTAAACGACTAGAAAGGCCTCGTCACTATGATTCTAGCACCGTGAACGAGACTCAAATACGATGTCGTATGTGAATGTTACTAAAGTTTGAAGTCTCCAGTAAACTCCATTTTCAGTTGACCAAAGTTGAATTTTCTGAATTTGAAAAAAATAAAAATAAAAATATTCCAAGGAATATTTTGGGAATATTCCTCAAAATATTCCCCAAAATATTCCCTGGAATTTTCCAAGCAGGCCTATCATATGCGGACAAGTGGAAAACGTACATTGGAGGGTAGGTTGACTTTGTTGGACCAGACCAATAGAAGGCTGCCACGTGGTCGGCCTAGAGGCTGCCACATGGCTAGTTTACGGTGATAAAATATATTGGAGTTAGCAGGGGTCAATATTTGTACCTCCTGCCCGCAAGCCACGCTATTTATCGCTGGACCATCTGTTGGTTCTTAACAAGGATAGGTGGCAGATTGTATTTATGTTTTAAATATTAAATTGGTGGAAAAGGAAAGGGGCTAGCCCCGACTACATGGGACTGCGTCGCAAGGTCTAGGAACTAAACATAAAATACGTGGAAAATGGCTTCTGAAACACATGTGACAGTGCGGAGTTGAAATTTATTGTAACAATTTTAAAACCATTAGGTCCGCGGTTAATTCGGCGGTTCCAACGGAAGATGACATGTGACTGCCCCTATCCGACATTTAATGATAGCCCAAATGGTTCTGCCTTATTTGGATTGCATTCTGACAAATTCAGGGAAGATGCCTAATTTGGAGCACTAACTGGAGTTCCTCCAGTTTTGGAGGAGGTTTTCTAGTGACACTGGGCAGAAATTTGTTTTGGTCATAACTTTCTCAATTTTCGACCAAACAAGATGAAATTTTAGTAAATTTTGGGTTTTTTCAACCTTATGGAGAGTTTGGAATATGTTTCAAAGCGAATAGAGGTATTATTCATCCATTTTTTCTTCAGGTAAGAGGAAAGAGCCATCAGGGCCATCAGGGAGATGGAGCTGTATTGGGTTGTACTTCACTGTTTAAGGTGAAAAAAATCCATTTTTAGCTTATTTCTGTCTTCTGAAGTCAAATTAACAAAAAAAAAATTCCTGTTTAGGCATATTTTTCACTGTGTAACCATTTTGAGCAAATTAATAGAGCAAGAACATGTCATTGGGGAGCCTTGGACCGGCAGATGTAGCCCAAGAGGGGTGAATTGCCTCAACATTTTGTTGTGTTATGCTATGGTGAATTTTACTTGCTGTGTATTTCTGTTGTGATATATTAAACATTAAATTTAAATAAATAATCCTCACACATAAAACTGAGAAACATTACCAAAACTACTTTGTTTAACCTGCAAGTCATGGAGAACACTTTGCACATTAAATTATATGGAAATGGATACTTTTCATAGCATTACAAATAGTTCCATTTTTAGATTAGATGGTATCAGAGCTAGAGTTTTACTCTACATTTTTTCTTGTGCAAAGATATAGTTGACTGTTTGCAATTTTTGATTCTTACTAGGCTTAAGCTCAAGAGAGGGGAAGGACACTTGGTTATAGAACAAAGTAATCCTCAACCAAGAAGGGCTAGATATCCACCTCCAAGAGCCATAGAAGAAGCCTCAAGCATGTCTTCAAGAGAAGGAGAAGTTCCTAAAGACATTGATCCCAAAGAAGAATAACAAGTGTTCCAAAAGGCTTTCTTGGACATGACGGAGATGGTGAGGATACTCTACCAAGAAAGGAATGACATGCTTGTAGGAGAAGGGTCTAGACACTAGAAATAAGGAGAAGGTTCTTCAGGAGGAAAGAAACATGATGACAATTCAAAGATAAGACATGGCGATAATGGTGATCCACCATCCCCATCTTCATCCTCTTCCTCTACATCGTCATCCTCTACTTCGGTGAATCAATCTCATAAGTCTAAAACCACTGGTAAAAGTCCATTTTTAAAGCTTGATGTTAAATTTGACTTGCCTATGTTCAATGGTGAGGTCAATGCAGAGAAACTTGACAATTGGATAACACATTTGGAAGTTTACTTGAGGATACAAAACCTCATGAAGACGACACCAAGATTCAGTTAGCCTCTTTGAGAATGGAAGGAGAAGCATTGGTATGGTGGGAAGCCAAGACCAAGGATGAAATTAAAAAACATGGTAAGATCACTTTATCATGGGCTGAATTTATTTCTGCAATTAAGAAACAATTTTATCCGTTAGCTCATTTACAAAAGGCTATCATGAATTGGAAAAGTTTTAGAAAACTTAAGGGACAAAGTGTTCAAGATTACACCCAAGATTTTAAACGAAGGGCTTCATTCTTGGGAATTGATTTGCATAGCCAAGAGACTTTGCTGAAATATATAGGTGGTTTACACAACTATCTTATAAATACTATCCTCATGTTCAATCCTACTAGTCTAGATGAGGTTTGTGTCCAAGCCACGCATTTAGAGGCTAGAGGTAAACAATCTAATGGTTCTCAAACTCTTGTGGTTGTTTTTAATTGTAGAAACCGGATTATCCACAGTATCATAAAAAAATTGTCGACGTTTCGAATCCCAATGGGGATCCATCTTCAGGACGAGAAATGAATGAAGGCTAGAGGTAAAAAATCTTTTGATGGGAATGAGGGTAGTGAATTTAAAGGTGTTGTACCAATCAGCCCCCCCCCCATTTGGATTTTGGATATAGTCTCTTTTCCTCTTTCACCGCTGCCTCTCCCAGCATCAGAAATACATTTAAAAAGGGCTAAAGTCCACTTCTTAAAGATTATGAAAGGTCTAGCCCCCTTCGCCTCCCAGCTCCGCGCCCTCCTTCTTGCATATAACCAAACACCGCCCCATTAAGTGTTTATCGCAAAATCTCACAATCGCGCCATCGCAAAAGCGCAGTTTCTCTCGCGCATTATTCCCCATCATCACATTTCTCATTTTTGCGATATGCGCTCACCACGCCCATCGCATAGCGCAAGCGCGAAATTTTGGCTGTTCCATCCTTCTTTTATCGCATTTTCCCCTCTTGCAATCCTGCGACACGCGCTCCGGGTCCCACCTTAAAGCCTTCATTCCGCTGTCTTGTCGCGTCCTTTCTTTGTAACTCCTCCAAGGGTTAGTTTTCTGAGTTTCCACGCCATCAGTACCCGCCCTCCATTCTTCGTTGTATGCCTACATGTCACGCGCATTTTCTCCGTTGTTCACATACTCTGGTCATGTGTCACACCTTTGCGTTTTCATTTAAAGTCCCCTCCCTGTGTCGTTATATAATCCGCTTATATCTTTGCCATCACCTCCATCAGTCTCACTGTGTCCACCTTCTGTGTCATCAGTTTTATTCAATAAGCTTTGGTTTTTGCAGGAACCTCTGGTGGGAACAAAATTAGCGGAAAGGATCCAGAAGTCACTATGATGTGACCTCCATTAAAGAAAGTTACTTTGATCCATGGAACTCTCCAGAGAGAAAATTAAAAGGAACACATTTGGACAGTCGAAAACATTAATGCAGCAATAGAGTATTTATGAAGAAGCAATAAATTCAGGGTCCAGCTCGAAAGAGGTTCCGAATTTGAATTTGAAATCTGAAGATCGAAAGTACCATGTACAGGAGCAGGCGCCTCAAGGTTTTATTGCTGCGGGTCTTTCTCCTCCAGAAAAAGGCCGAGCGTTCTTATATTTTATTATTTGTATCTTGTGTATAGATAGATTCGCATTTCCAGCATTCATTCCAGAAATAAATTGTAAAGTACAAAAAATTATATTCAGTCGTTTCATAGTGTGGGCGCGAACATTTTCCGCCATTTGATTCAAAATAAGTTATTAAATGCTTTCTATCTACCGCCTCCTCTAGAATTCTCTATCTCTTCTATAAAAGCTAGAAAGAAAGGCATTGTAAGGGTTCCAGATTTCTGTCAGCAAACTGTGCAGCGAGAAGACTTCTGTATTCATCTTGTAATATTTCTGTATGAAGTTTCAGAGCCCGTAGGGTCTCAGTGAGGAGGGGTTATAACTGTATTGAGGATTCTGGTCTTTGATATCTCACAGTATGTAACTTTTCTCATGTGTTAATACATTATCTCTTTTCATGCAATTTGTCTTCTTGTATCATGTTCTAGAATGCGAGTGGCTCACTAGTTTGCAGTAAGGATTCATCTTAAGTGGTGCCCTTTCTGGAATTAGTCAAGCACTTTAAATAGGCCTAGTCATGATAGGTTGTTCCATGTTCACTACTTCCATATTTTCTGCTATATTAGTGACTTAAGGATTCGTAAATTGGTGCGCCCTTATGCCTGCTAATATCTTCTTATGTTTCCTCACTGCACCCACTTCCTGATATTTGATTTCTGTGATATATATTATTTGAATCGGCCCTCTTTACAGTAAGCGGTCTCTTAACTGTCTGATGCTTTCATGCTGAAGTTTTACCTGATGTCCCTACATTATTCTTGTGTCAGCTTCTGAGAGAGATTGGTCCCATTCAAATTTAGTTTCCTTGTTTCAAACAAGAGATAGTAAGTGAGCTCCTTGGACTGACAACCCAAAATATAAAGGGCTCCTTGCTATATAAGATGTCCTAGGCACTGGTCTATGGAAACTCTAGGCTGTCTCTAGGGGGGTGACAAAATCATCCACAACAAAAGGCAAAGGTAGAGAAAGAAATGAAAAATCTAGGAAAGAAAAAGGAAATTTTTTTGTAAAAACTGTTCCAAAACAAGCCACGATGAAGACCATTGTTGGAAAGTTCATCCGGAGTTGAAGCCAGAAAAATTTAAAACCAAAGATAAGGCCAAAGAAAAGGGAAAAATGGTTGCAATAGCTGAACAAGACTTAGGGTCTGAATCAGGAGATGAAACTAAAAGAATAGCCATGGTACTAAAGAACATAACGGGGAAAGAGATTGTAAAAGAAACAAATCCTAGTTCTAGCACTTTAAAATGTCACATAGAAGCTCCAAATGAAGAGAGGAGGATAGAGTTGTTTCATGTGAGGATAATTTCCAAACACACAAAGATAGACACACTATTTGACAGTGGGTCTCAAGCAAACCTCATCTCAGAATATTTAGTCAAGAAGTTGAAACTTGAGACCATTCCACATCTAAAGCCATATCCACTTTCTTTGGATTTGCAAGGATGCTAATTTATAGGTTTCAAGGAAGTGCATGTTGTGCTTCGCCATAACAACTCATTATGTTGACTTGGTTGAATTAGATGTGGTGCCACTTGACATTACAGGTGTCGTGTTGGGTAGTCCATACTTATATGATAGAAAATAAATCTTCCATCGCCATGAGAACAAGTATCACCTATTCAAGGATGGAAAGGAGTTTATCATGAGAGCACATCGAAAGAAGCTAGAATCTTCTTTAGTGAATGCAGGGAAATTGAAAAGGCTTGTCAATGCAAGTCAAAATTTGACTTTTTTGATGATTAAGAGAAAATAATTTGTACATAATCCTTTTCATGTTATTGATGATGTAAATGATGAAATGTTTCATTTTGAAAGTAGGTCGTCTTTGGAAGAAGATGACAAGATGTTGCAGAAAGTGTCATTGGTGTCGATCGGTGTAGAGAACAAAGTGTCCTTGAAAAGTGGTGCAAGAATCCAAGAAAGGGAAAAGCATGCAAGGAAATAGGGCACAAATTTCAACATGGATCAATGCTGGTTTCATAATGGTAGGTTATTATGGCGAGAAAACTTGGTCGGGAATCGACACGAGTACATGGCTCATTCGGCCAAAATTTGCCATAAGGACAGTTGGTAAGGTGAATCTTATTTCCAGTTTCCTTTGAAGGTAGACCATTGTAGGAGCAATATGTTTTCTGCAAATTTTAGTTGTTGTTCTGAAAATTTCAAATTTTTTTAGCATGACATAGTCAAGGTTAGCAACAGTCGGTCGACAGATTCAAGGAAGAATTTATCTTTTTATGAGAAGCTCAATTTGATGAAATGAGGGAGATTTCAGTGGTTCAATGTTGGAAGAGTGTAGAATCAGTCTCCTCATCTCCAGTTTCTATAATTTAGAGAGATTTTTGGGTCCAAAAGCTTCCCATTGGGGAGGTGTGATTAGGAGATCATGTCCAAGTGAAAAAAAAGGCTCAAAAATGGAAGTGCTAAAAAATGGTTGCAATCTAAATGAATGGAAAGGCCTTTTCGCTGTGATTCTGGCGCCACAAACGAGACTCAAATCCAATGTCATATGTGAAAGTTACTAAGGTTTGAAGTCTCCAGTAAACCCCATTTTCAGTTGACCAAAGCTGACTTTTCTGAATTTGAAAAAAAAAAAATTCTAAGGAATATTCTGGGAATATTCCTCAAAATATTCCCCAAAATATTCCTTGGAATATTCCAAGTGGGCCTATCACATGCAGACAAGTGGAAAACGTACATTGGAGGGCAGGTTGACTTTGTTGGACCAGACCAATAGCAAGCTGCCATGTGGCAGACCTGGAGTCTGCCACGTGGCCACAATTTATGGTGATAAAATATATTGGAGTCAGCAGGGGTCAATCTCCGGACCTCTTGCCCACAAGCCATGCCATTTACCGTTGGACCATCTGTTGGTTCTTAACAAGGATAGGTGGCAGATTGTATTTATGTTTTAAATAGTAAACTGGAAGAAAAGGAAAAGGGCTAGCCCCGACTACATGGGACCGCGTCGCAAGGTCCAGGCACTAAAAATAAACCACGTGGAAAATGACTTTCGAAACCCATGTGACAGTGCAGACTTGAAATTTATTGTAACGATTTTAAAACCATTAGGTTCAGGATTAATCCAACGGTTCCAACGGAAGACGACATGTGACCGCCCCTATCGAACATTTAATGCTAGCCCAAATGGTTCTACCTTATTTGGACCGCATTCCAAAAAATTAGGGGAAGATGCCTAATTTGGAGCACTAACTGGAGTTCCTCCAGTTTTGGAGGAAGTTTTCTAGTGACATTGGGTATAAATTTGTTTTGGTCATAACTTTCTCAATTTGGTGACAAAAAAGATGAAATTTTAGTCAATTTTGGGTTTCTTCGACCTTTTGGAGAGTTTGGAACAGGTTGCAGAGTGAAAATAGGTGTTATTTAGCCATTTTTTCTTTAGGGAAGAGGAAATAACGATCAGGGCCATCAGGGAGATGGAGTTGTATTGGGTTGTACTTCACTGTTTAAGGTGAAACAAAAGCCATTTTAAGCTTATTTTTGTCTTCTGAAGTCAAATTCACAGTTTTTTTTTCCTGTTTGGGAAAATTTTTCACTGTGTAACCATTTTGAGAAAATTAATAGAGCAAGGACATGCCATTAGGGAGCCTTGGACCGACAGATGTAGCCCAGGAGGGGTGAACTGCCTCAACATTTTGCTGTGTTATGCTATGGTGAATTTTACTTGCTGTGTATTTCTATTGTGATATATTAAACAATAAATTTAAATAACTAATCCTTGCACATAAAACTTAGAAACATTACCAAAACTACTTTGTTTAACCTGCAACTCATGGAGAACATTTTGCACATTAAATTATATGGAAATGGATACTTTGCATAGCATTACAAATAGTTCCATTTTCATGTCAATCAGATAGTGCGTACACCATACATTGGGTCTGACAGGCCGCATTGGTTGAATTTCCTTCAAATTTTCCATCAAACTAGCTATTTGATGTTGTAACCCCAATATGGAAGGGTCTTGAGCTTCGGCCTCTCCTTTAAACTCCTATGAATATCCCGACATGGCCTCTATCTTCATAGCTTGCTCCAATGAATATTGTAATGTATCGATATTCTATTGCATCAATGGAGTTCTTGTCAACGGAAGAAGGGTCTTGATGAACCAATCTCTTTGATGATTTAGATCGATTGGGTAACTCAGTTTTCCAACTGCATATTTGAATCTTTTCATCAGATCCCATGCAATTTCTCCTTCTCGCTGTTTAATCTCCCACATCTGTGACAAACCTTGCTGAGCTATTTGAGCTAACTTGAATTCTTTAACAAATTCTCTCTTTACGTCATCTATTGCTGGGTTAGAATGAGCCTCGGACCATTTAATAAACCAGCTTAGAGCTTTCTCCTTGAGAGTAGTTTGAAACCCGATCAACTTAACTGCCTCTGTTGTCTACCGAGCCCTCCATATGGATTTGCAGAGATACCAGTGCTACTCCACATCGTTGTTACCCCTCCAGAGAACTCCGGGTATCGGGTAAATGATCCCGCCATGCTTCTTTGTGTGGGTGTTACTAAAATAAAACCCCCATTTCCCGACTGTGAAATGGTATTACTAGCACTACTGCTAGTGTCTATTACTACTATAGACTGAACAATATTCAACTTACTCAATTCTCGTAACTTAACAAAACATTCACCTAGTGGCTGATAGAGTACCAGGGGAAGATCGGCACTAGAGCTACTTAAACTTTGGGGAATAGAGTTACCTTGAGTTATGGGTGCCGACCCCTCTCGGAATATTTTCTCCATCGCAACGTGCAACTCCACATCGGACATCTCCTCGGGGCGCACATCCTCCTTGTTGGACTTCTCTCCCTTTTCTCTTTGGGCTGGGATCCTATACACTTGCCTAACTTCCTTCACGGTCCCTCCTATTCCTTGGGATTCCGTCTGAACTTCCATCTCCCTTGTCATTTGTGGCACCTTCTCCTAGTTCTGTTGACTGCTTTCCTGTTTCTCCAACTCCGTCATCACTCTCTCCCGCCACTTCTCAACTATTTTCACCCTCTGATGTGCTCGTTGCTCTCTCAACCTACTAGAGGTCTCGGCATCCACATCCCTATTCCCCCTTCCAACTTACTTGTAGCATCTCTCCCTTAGCTCCTTCCCCCAGTACTGGAGGTTTAAGTCTCCATCTCAGATTTTTGGAACTCCATCAATCCTTTGTCTACCGTTAAAGCATTAATCCACAAGGGAATCTCCTTCAACAACTCTCCTCATAATCTGGATCAGAACACGTCTTTTGCTTTTGAAAAGGACTGGTAACACTCAACTGAAAATTACACTATGTATACTTCCAAGGTAGATTGCACCCAGAAATCTACAACTCGGGTCAAATCGGTATCTAACCGATGGGGGGTTACTAGATCCTCGTGAAACCACTTGTGACAGCTCTTCTGCAAGCTTCCTTGGTTTGTCTTGACTTGCAGTCTCACAAACAATTATAGAGTTCCTTTGGAAACTTTCTTTAGAAGATTTCGTAGATATCACTCGCTTAGAGAATAAAACCCAATCCTTACCAGTTTTCTCACTTTTCTGTCTCAACTCAGCTTGTTGCGCTATGAACTGATCTAAGTGGTTATCCCACCAGCTTCATATTTCCCTTTCAAAGATCCATGATACCATGATCTAGCTCCTAAATTAAATTTGGGGTCTTGACAACGTAACCATTTGTTGGTGAGAAAGAAGGTCTCTGAGCAAGACCCAGGTTTAGGATAGAGGCCAACAAGGTTTCCGCAGTATTCTATCACAACGTCGACATTTTCACTCTACTCGGAAGAGCAAAGAGTCTCACCCGAGGCATGTTGTGACCTTAATGAGGTTAGGAACATATCAGATATTGACCAAACACAACTATAGTGTGAAACAAACAGAGCTAAGTACTCTAAACAAGTTTAGCTACCTTGCACAAGATACTACTCATGAACATATTCAGGATGAAAAATCAAAATTTAAAGCGGCCGATACATTCATCATAACTAGATGATCATCAAATAATTCAGGACATCAAACCCAGATAGGAGTATATTTATTTAACAATAACGAACAGTTACATTACTCCTCAGAGTGACCACAACAGGACTGATTACAATATTACCAAATAGAACAAAACAAAATGAAAAAAATGAACAAGACAAACAGAACAAACAGAAAGAACAAACAAAGCTCTCCTACGGCTCCCTTCCTCTGCTCTCCTCTGCACCAACCTCTTGTCTATGCTGTCCGAATACCTATTTGTTCCTTTTCCAACACGATTTTTAGTTTTCCCTTCTTTTCCACTCTGTTGTTTGTTGCATCTCCCTAATCACTCGGAGTTCCATTGTTTGTTCTTGACGCTCCTTTCTGCCATCTGTGCTAGTTTCTGCAACTTGAGCGCTACCTGCTCTCCAGCTCTCCACAACCGTGACAAATATATGTCTACCGTGGTGGTGCTCTGCCTCCTATTATCTGTGAATCAAAACCGTTTCATTTTAAAAAAAAAGGCCCCAACAGTGCCCATGATGCTTGGCATGTGAAGCAAAGCTTCCTTCTCCTCAAGTCTCTTTGGACATCATCACTAAGAGGGACTTTGTTTTGGTCCTCCTTTGAAGGATGAGCCTTCTCATCTTTTCCCTTTGATGGGAAAGTGGGATTTTGTTAAAATGTTTCCTTTTGTCTCTGCAAGGCATCTTGTAGATCTCTAGCCCTTTCAATGGCATCTTGAATGGTAGTGGGTTTGGTAGATTTAATCAACCCATGTAGAGGTTCTGCTAGCCCATCGTTAAATATATTGACCCTCCTTGCTGCAGATAAATCAGGAACCATAACAAAAAGTTTTAGAAATTCAGAAATATAAGTTTCTGGATTACCTAATTTTTTGATCTTAGTTAGCCCAATGAAAGGCGCCTCTGGGTCTCTTTGATCAAACCTCTCCACCAACCTTCTTGTGAACTCTAAATATGCAGTCACATTGCATGACCCAATGTAGAAAGTTCATGAAACCACCAATCATGTGCTTCACCCTCAAGGTGTAGCACTACTATTTTGATGGCCTCCATCTCTGGTACTTGATTCAACTGGAAGTAGATGTCTAGCTTCTCTACCCATGATTTGACAGTGCATTTTGATGACCCATCTAAAGTGGGTAAGAAAAATATTCCCATACTCTGGTGAAGATCATTATGCTGTATGAATCCTCCACCTCTATTGTGATGCCAGGGTCTCTTGTTTTCCTTGATATGAAAAAACTCTTGAAAGCTCAAATGGTCCTTTAATCTCTGATATTGAGACTCATACTCAAGAAATTAGTCTTCAAGAGTTTCTTGTTCTTGAAACCCTCCATTTCCCACTGCTAAAAATGTAGGCATTGTAGAGAATTGGGAAACCTGCTGCTTCATTGGTTGATAACTCCAGTGATGAGAAATGTCGGAGCCTTCTCCATTAGAAACCCTTTAGGGGATTCTTTGTGTCTATCCATCCTCATCTCCTTTATTTCTCTTGCAATATCTTGCATAGTTCAAAGAAGAAGCTTGGGATACTCCTTCTGCTCATCTTCTCCTAAGAGAGGAGTTTTTCCTTTGTCTTCTTTATCATCTATATAATCATATCTCTGGTTTCTTCTTTTGAGATACCTATTATCTCTGTCTCTGAGAGGATCTCCTTCTTTTGATGTCATATTGGGTTAAATGCACAGGCTAAGCCAAGATTATGCTTCAATACCACCGTAATATTCCAAAATAGGGAAGAAGAAATACTTGAACACAAAAATGGAAATAACAATTAAAATAATTACACCAATAATGAAGACCAATATGGGGCCATTTTATTCAGAAAATCAACAGCAAATAAACATAATACATTGAGGCACAAATCATACAATAGGAGTAAACAAGCCTCCAATGAATAAACCCTCTCCAAGTGAGATGCTGCTAATAGACAAAAATGTTGGAGAGCTGCTACAACACAGTAATAATGAGCATAGCTACAACATAAGATAATAAAATTATGTAAAAATAATGATATATGCCTCACAAGATACTATACATGAAGATCTAGGCACTATATCACCTTTCCATGACAACCCAAGAGGGTTTCCGAAAAATACATAAATGTGAGCTGCAGCCTTAGGGCTGAAGGTTTGCTACAAAAAAATAATTGAGAAGATATGGCTAAAGCTGATGTAGAAACAAGTAGCTCCCCTCCAAGAGATCCTCTGGATGAAAGGCTGACCCCTCCACTGAAGAAACCACTCCCCAAATCATACACTACAACCACCCCTACAACTCCTCCCTAAAATAATGCAAATCCAGACTAAAACTGTGCTGTAGGGGATAATATCACATTGGAATGGTGCCAAATGTAGCAATAAAGCTCAAGGGCCTTCTTTACTGGCCTCTCAATGGAAGGAAACCTTCCTCCACTGAAAAGTAGCTCAGAAATGACCCAAGTCAAATCTCCACTACTACACCCTACAACACAGCACAACCCTCAGTAGAAACTATGTTGTAGAAGAAATATGGAGATTGTCCTGATGCCAGAATGTGAAAATGTAGCCCAAATACTTCTCCTAAGTGGGCACTCAAATCGCCCGAGGATGAAGGTGGGATTCCTGCTCGGGAACACCCTTGTGCTAAACATCACTGCAGTCTCCGCTAAACAACTGAAGAGAGAAACAAGTCGTACAATCCATGAACAAAATAATAATCAAATCACGCCTTCTATGGATTCCATCCCATTCCTTATATTCTTTGTGAGCTTCCTCACCTTGGGCCCCACTCATTAAAGCCACTACTTCCATGCATGGAGTCTCCCTCCAAAAATACGTTGTCCCTCAATGAATGCCACTCCTTCCATACCAGCATTGTTGATTTGGTAAAAGTTGACCCAGTCTACATGCTCCATCCCCTTTTCACACACAAGGTGTTTAATAAAGCTACTAAGATGATCTCCATTCACATTAGGAGTGATTTTATTCCTACTAAGAAGATTTATGGGTCTCCATACCTTCTTATTCTTCTTGCTAAGAAGAAAAAAACAAAATTTAATATTCCAACTAGCTTAAAGCTAATTGGAAATATTACAAATGACCTCAAGAAGACATGATGCCATATTTGTAGTGGTGGACATATTGACCAAGAGTGCCTATTTTATACCAGTTAAGACTACATATAAGGCACCAGACATAGAGAAAGTTTTTATTGATGAGATTGTGAGATTGCATGGAGTGTGTTAGTGTCAGTATTTTCATACTTACACTAGGGATCAAAAAAAAAATGCATGTGCATCTTAGGTGTCCCACTCTAAATAATTTTCAATCATTCCACTAGGTCATGATATAAAATTGTTCCAATGGTGGTCGTCCTTGTCAAGTGTCCCATTTTCCTTCACAAGTATATGCCTGCTAACCCTCTTTCATGTCTTCATCATGTTGAAAACAAGTCTACTCTCATTTCACTTTTAGTCAAAATCACTTATTGAGTTAGTTTATTTAATTTCTCATTAGGTCACTAGGGTTTCATTAGGTCAAATCATTGCATTGTCTCATTTTCAATAAAGGGCAGCAGAAGGTGTGAAGGTGACCCAGAATAAACTCATGATTTACTTCAGTCAGTTCAAATGTAATAAGTATTCAGTCTCCCAAAGGTTTCCAACTCATAAATCCACATGCCAACACATCAAATATCAAAGGGTGTTTTCTTTTCCCAAGGGTGCCCAAGTCATCATTGTTCACAAGCACTAAACCCTAATTTCCTCTCCCACTGAGCTAGGTTTTTCTATTAAAAAGAGGAATATGAGTAGAGGATCCATAGGGTAGGTCATATCAGTAAGTATGAGGCCATTCCAACTCATAAGATCATGTCTCCATCATTTTTTAAGAAATCATTCCGAGAATCAAGCCATTTTCCACTCATAAGGCCAGTTTCGCTTGAAACTATGTTTCTGACCAAACCGAGATGAAATTAACAAAAGTGAGAGAGGTTTTTGTCCCTCATAGCTCAATAAAGCAAAAAATCCTTCATTTTTTACACATGTATCATGGTTTTGGAGAAATGTCAAAGGTGCCATAGGAGAGTTGCTACACTTCTGGAGCGACCTTGGGAAAATCAAGTTTTATCATAGCTAGAGTGTCCAAATGACTTTCTTAATGAGTCAAATGATAACTAGAGAGAGAGAGAGCTTTCCAATGAGATATCATGAGCTAAATTTGGAGTTGAGTAAGGCCTCCAAAAGGTTCCTGCACCAGTACTCTGCATCTCTATACCCTCATTCAACACTTTTTGATCAGTCTTGGGAAAATCAACTTTTGATAGGTCAAATCAACTCCAATCAACAAAAAAAGGGTATATTTTGAAATTAGAAAGAATAATATTTCCAACGAGCTATCCTAGGCCTAATTTGGACACCAAGAAGGCCTCCAAATGTGATCAGAAAAATGGCATTGCGCTTATCCTTCTGGCATTGTGCTTATCCTTCTGGTGCTGCGCTTATCCTTCTGGTGTTGCGCTTATCCTTCTGGCGATGCACTTATGTCCAGCAAGCCCTAGAAGCACCAAAACTCAACCAAATACTCCTAAATTTTCAGAAAAGGCTTGTAACACCCTCTTGCAAGTAAGTAACACCAATTTATTGCCTCCTTGCAGTTCTAAACATCATTTTCATAGTGTTTTTGTTCATAAGTAAAATTGACATTTTTTCTAGTGGAAAACCCTAGTTTCATTTCCTTATCCTCAATTTTCTGCCCATAAACCCTAGCTCCTCACCTATATTAAACATCCCATCATCAAAACCCTAAAGTGCTAAACATTTCACCTACCTTGCCCCATAGAACACCTTGCAAATCTTGACCTAATTTCCTTTCCCTATCTGCATGACTCCTCCTAATCCAGCAAAACCATACAAAATCAAAATCAAAACCCTGAGCTACTATACCTAGCCTAATATCTTATTTCCTCAGTCACTTTGACTATGATATATATGGAGAAAGCCCTCTCCTGGCCTAGTAGGGCTAGCTACTTGGCTAAGCGTGGTTTGAGGTTACCTCAGAATTTCCTTTCTCAACCAGAGGTTCAATCTGAGTATAACAGAGTGCCTAGGAGGATCATAACATATAGGGGAGAAATCTATACATGAAGGCTTTGGACTAGTTTCCATGAAGCCTTAGGAACCCAATTGAACATTAGCACTGCATATCACCCTGGGATAGATGGTTAGACAGAGAGGACTAATCAAATCCTCTAAGACATGCTACATATGTATGTGATGGACCAAAAAAAGAGATGGGAAGAGTTTTTACTCTTGGTGGAATTTTCTTACAATAATAATTATCAGATTTCAATCAAGATGGTGCCATTTGAGTTCTTCTACGGAATACCTTGCAGACCTCTCAGTTGGGACCGACTAGAGGACCAAGTATTAAAAGGACCAAACGTGGTGCAAGATATGGAAAATAAAATGGCTATGATTATGGGGAGGATAAAATAAGCACAAGATCAAAAAAAGAGTTATGATGACACTCATTAGATAGACCGAAGTTATGAAGTAGGAGATAGGGTGTTCCTGAGAGTAAGGCCCCAAAAGAGCTCTATAAGGTTTGGAAAGGGAGAAAAATTGTCTCCACAGTTTGTGGGACCTTTTGAAATCTTAGAAAGAAAAGGGTTAGTGGCATATAGACTTTCCTTACCTCCATACCTAATGCCTATGCCTGATGTATTTCATGTTTCTGTTATGCATCATTATATTTCATATCCTTTGCATGTTATTGACTTAGGTCATTTGCAGGTTTCAGATGAGGGCACAATGATGGCCGAACTAGTTCGCATACTAGACCAGAAAACTTTGCAGATTAGATGATGATTATTGGACCAGGTTAAGGTCTAGTGGGACAATTATAGTCTTATTTCAGCCACTTGGGAGGAAACTGAGAAGATGCATCGCCGTTTTCCTTATCTATTCCAAGGACTTCAAGATGAAATCTATTATTAAGAGGGGGTGTATATAGTAACCTACTCTAGTTGAATGAAAATGATATGAATTTTAACATTATTTATCCCTAAGGCCCACACTTTATTCTTTGAGGAATTCGGGTTGAGGATATCGACACATGAATCTATTATTAGTGGATTTTATGGTTATGTATGTTCTTTATTGATACTAAGATGATGATAACATTAATGGTTATGCATGTTCTGTATTGATATTACGATGATGATATCATTAATGGTTATGCATGTTCTCTATTGATAATATGATCATGAGAGAATTAAAGGATATGTATTCTCTCTATTGATATCATGATTATGATAACTTTGATGGATAGGTAAGTTTTTTATTGATGTTACGGTGATGATAACTTTAATGGATATGTAAGTTTCCCATCGATGTTATTATTATGATAACCATGATGGATGTGTCCCCTATGCTAGCTATTTAAATTAGTTTTGGTTCACAATGAACAACGATGTGAATGATTAGGTCATGTTGATGATGCTATTATGATAATGAATAAAACTGAGAAAATTTGTTACTGATGATTATTGAGTATGACAGGAAACCACAAGAGGCACTCACACATGATGAGTTGACGACATCTGGTTTGATGGAAATTAATATTTTGTCTTTGAAATTCTAAGTCCAGTTTGAAACTTGCTATATATATATATATATATATATATATATATATATATATATATATATATATATATATATACTCTGATGATATGTTATTGGTTGCAGGAACATGTTAGTTTCTTGGACGAATGACTCACATATGGGTGATGGGGTTGTACAATTAGATGGAATGACATAGGAGGGGTGGGACAGTGTCTCTGATCTAACACGCTAGCACATCGTTGTGACTTAGGCTGGAAAGGTCGAAACACCTTTTCCTTGAATATCATGATGTCGTGGGGGCAGGTCCCAAATTCGGGTCACTCACGAGGATTTTATGAGGGCACACATCAAGGTGAATTCCTTGATCCCCAACACCATTAGTCTCACTATATCATGCAACATACGAGATGATAGCGGTCTCTATCGTTGCACCTAGAATTTTCCCTCATAGCCACTAGATGCTTGAAGGGAAAGTGGCATGGCACCCTTGGAACTTCAAGGGAAGTTCTTGAAGGGCATGACCACCTTGGCATCCTTGGCATCGCAAATAAACTATTAGGCATGGCACCCTTGGATCTTCAAGGGAATTTATTGAAGGGCATGACCAACTTGGCACCCTTGGCATCAAAAATAAACTATTAGGCGTGGCAACCTTGGATATTCAAGAGAATTTCATGAAGGGCATGAACAACTTGGCACCCTTGGAATTATTAAAAATAATAAATAAATATAACCAAGATATGATAACCCTACAAATTCACATCAAGTGGTAAATGACATTAGAACTAAGACAATTAAATCAAGAATAAAACTTGGGGTAAGGAGAAAATAGGAAGAAATAAAATATTTTTCCTTGAGAACTCTACCCTTACCATGTTGGGAAATATTAGGTAGATAATGTACATAAGTAATCTAATTAGGTAAACAGGGAAAGATGGGCATAGAGTTAAGTATAAATATTAATGTTAAAATTCATTAAGAGAATAGGGTGGTGAATTAAAATAAGATTAATAAATTAAATTTTAAAGAAATTTAGAGAACCTCTATATGGAAAGAGCCAACATACGAATATTCATCTAAGAGGAAAATTGAGTTCAATTGGGAAGTAGTTAGGGGACCAAATCTGAAACTTACCAATTGACTTCAGTAATGAACATAAATTAAGGAGTATAAAAGGGGGATCAAGAGAAAAATAGGAGAATAAATAGGAAGTCTTGTTGGGGTGAGGATCCTTGGTGAGAGGGTGACACATGGGTGGGTGAATAATCACTTTTGGATTAATAAAAATAATTAATTATGCATGGAATTCCAAGTGTCACCTAGGAAGCCTCCTATAAAATAAGGGGCAAGCCATGGGAGAAGGGACCTTTTTTACTCTATTTCTATATGGATGAGGCTATGTCACAGTAGTGTCTACGATCTATAGTTGATTTTGGTGAGGTAGAGGAATTTAGAGGGGGGAATCTTGAGCCAACGAGTGCTTACCTCTATCAGTTAGCACATTTCATCCATTTTACAACCTTATTGCAGCTAAGGGGTTTGTGGGGAAGGAGAGTACCCAAGGAATAGGTTTGGAGGTCAATGGGTGGGTCAACACATTTGGATTAAGCACAACAACATTCATACTTGGAAGCAGACAACAACAAGGGAGTGCAAGTAGCGAAAAGTCAAGATTGAATCTCGTCTCCTGGTGAATGGTACCTATGTTATTTATAATGTTCTTTTATATGACTTCATTATGTCTATAATTAACATGTAAAATAGATGTATGTGTAATGAAGTTAAATTCATGAATAAGTGATTAAAGTGATTAATATTTCTGAGTTCCCAATGTTGTATGCTTATGGTTGTATTCCTAGTTTACTGTATTATTCTTATGGTTTTATTTAAAAAAATAAAATAAAAAATAAAGCATAGGGTTTGTCCCTACAATTATTATTTCCTTTATCACTTTTCCCATCCATTTCTCTATATTATTCATTTTACCCATGTATTTTCTAATTTTTGACTAGGTGATATTTTCATGCAACATTACTCTACCCATCACATTATTTACGTTACCTTCACTTTCCTTTTTACTTAATCATTTTATACTTTATTTTACCTTTTTTACTTAGTCATTTTACTGAATTATTCATTTTTCTCAATACCATACCACTATTAATACGTTGCTTAAACAACTACTATCATATATACAACTCTCCCTCCACCATATCCGACCTCCCCAGATTTTACCTCCCCCATACATCCCTTACCTATATAATCCCTCCCCCTCATAATACCTCCCCCATATAAACCCTCCCCAAAATATATCTCTGCATACAAAAATAAATAAATTTAGCACCAGTATTCATCTTTTTTACAAAAAAAAAATAGCATCAGAATTGCAATTTTATTTTTATTTTTTATTTTTTATTGTTATTTATTTATTTATTTTTATAATTTTTTATAGCAGAGTGTAATTTTTTTTATAGTACATATTCCAAATCCATTGAATCATATCTATTGGGGGAGTGGTTCTCACTGGAAAGGAGAACTAGCATGAATGGTCCTGGAAAATCAAGCACACTCTCATTTTTAATGAGTTTTGGAAATGAATTTGTGAAGGAGATGGAGAAAATGCACTTGAAAAGCCTACATTAGACAAGGAGATTGCCATTTTGGACAATAGGAACATCAAGGCCTATGCCTTGATTTCAACCTCTGTAAATGAAGTGGTGAGTCTCCATATTACACCATTATCAAATTCTTATGAAGCCTTGTTGGAGCGGGGTCCCCTGGGGTGCATTTTTGGGTTAATTCTGTCTAAGTATTGTTGTACACGCTGTGAAAAAATAATCAAAGGGGCTTTGGGGTGGGTCAAAGTCCCTTAATCATTTTAAAGTGTTTAAAGGGAAAAACCATGAGTCTCAAAACATGGTTTGAGACCATGGTATGTGCGTGTATATGATAATATAAATATGTAAGGATTGAGTCGAGTAAGGATATTATTATGACATGATGTATGTATGTTCTGATTAAGGTGTTGATCTAAGTTTTGGTTTGTTTGGGTAGAAAGGCTCCCGCTAGCTGTGTGTGCGGAGACCTTTGCATATCTCTTAATAAAGAAGATAGTTTTGGTGAACCTGGATTCTTATGCTAATTATTGTCTTGATTATCTATTAATTGTTGTCGGTATGTTCTGTTATTGCGTATTTACTTCTGTTAATGTTCAATTGCATCTATACACGAGTTTTAGTTGATGTTATATGAATAGATCTGGATAAATTATACTTAATTACTGTGTGCAAAATATATTGAATTATTATAGAATAATCTACGGGAGGTTTAGATTTGTTGATTGTGCATGCTCAAAGCTATTGTATTATCTGCACTAAGTATAATTAGGGCCACCACATCAAAATATTCCTCGGGGTGTGGAAACCTAGTTCCAACACCCCCAATACTACTTCGGGTCAGACTTTGATCTGCGCAAGCAGATCACTGTTGAAAGGGCCAATAATTGGAGGGTTTTTTTTGGTTGCGTGATAACTTCAAACTTGGGTCAGGACCCCTCAAGCCAAAAATTGGCTCCGTTGCATCTTCCCTAAGCTCATAAACAAGAAAAAAGGAATATCAAGAGATTTCTTACCAATAAAGTGCAACAAAAGCCTGAAATGGTACAGGTATACCATATGAAATCTCCTCTCACAAGTAAAGTACTTTTTAATTACAAACAACAATTTGGAGTAGTTCTCTTTCATGTAGCTCCTTGGAATTCCAGAAGTCATATCTGCTCCAATGTTCTCTGGTTTAATAAATTCATCACAATTTTTAATCTTAAACTTAGTGGCTTTAAACCACTCTTATACCTTCTCTTGGTATCTTTGTGGCTGCAACAATTGTCTCTGGTGACACTACAAAACTTAGTAACCCCACCTTTAAATATGTTCCTATGAAATTTACTGCAAAATCCTTTGATATCCGGCATGAAAACCTTGAAGTTTTTGACAGAATTTAAAGCATCCAACGTTGCTGAAAGCTTATACAAAGTTGTGGTATTCATTGAGTAGCTTAAGGTCCATAGGTTCATATCTTACACAAGAGCCTCCTTTGTTTTTTTTCTTCTTCATGGCCATCCTCCTCTATAACCATGCCGCCTTCTTGAAACTATGACACGTGCAAGGAAAAAGACTGAACAAAAAGATGCTTGCGGTGGGGCTGGACTCTTCAAGGATGATAATCTATTGATGCATGCAAAGTTCGAAGGGAGGATGAAAAAGAGGTTCTTTGGAGCTGAGTTTAGAAAGGTGAAATTCTAATATGGGAGGGATAATGACAAATGGGAGGAGTGAAGTGTAATGATGGATGACACTCATGATTATGCATGCTTGGATGACTGTAATAACCGATCACGTGACCTCACATTCAGCCTAAACCTTTAAAAACTTGACAGCTCATCATTCCCTTTATTTGTTTAGACAAAAATGATTCCGTAGTGTTTTCAGTTATAAACCTGACATATTCGCTACAGACTGGTCAGGTGAGTCCGTAGCGAAAAAAACTTGTTGGCAGTTATATTCGCTGCAGACTTGGGAAGAATCAGACAGGTGGCCACTACCTCAATCTAAACCAATGCATGTAAACCTTTGGGATATTTTGATGGATTTGACTCTAATGACATGACCCATGGACTATTATAGACTTAGGATAATGACTATTTCATGAGTTTTCATCAATTTCATGAACCAATTTTTATGAGACAAAATGAGACCTAGGATAATGACCCTATCAACCAAAAATTTAACTTTTATGTGTGATAACAGTGGCTCCACTGGGGATGGTGTGCCCCTGTGGTACAACAAAGAACATGTAGTTCCATTACCTTCCTTCAAAAACTGAAATTTTCTGAAATGGATGAAGACTTCGCTAAACTCTTATGGCCTTCTCCTCGAGCTCAAGCTTGATGATGAATTCACCTTTATTAAAAAACATAATAACAACTAATGAAATATGTACCATGAAGTGAAATTTAATAAAAGAAACTAGGAGGAATAGTGCTTTAGAAACCTGCCATTAATAGGTCCTCCTCCACACAACTGTCCATCCATATCCTGAAGCAGAAAAGTGTTGTTGCCATGGTATGAAGCTATCACAAATGGCTCCTTCCATATGTTCTCAAACTTTCCATGCTTCCCATTTTCATAAATTCTGGCTTCCCACTTCGGAACTGCATTCTGGATTTGGAATTTTTCTTCTTTAGTTTTTCTGTCAAAAGTTTTCTTCACTCTTTTTTGTGATTGTTGATGAATATCATATACCTCTTTCCTTTTCTCCTGTAAAGCTATGATATGGTTTATCCTCCTTTGGATGGCATCAGGCTCCTCTTCAAGTCCTTGTAGAAGTTTCATTACCAGAACCCCCAAAGAAGTTGGGAAAATAACTTCAGCTCCATATACCAATTCATAGGGAGATGTACCAATGGATCACTTAGTGAAAAATATATCAGCCCACAGAGAAAACTTCAGCTTTAGATGCCATGATCTTTTATTTTTTTGCAACACCTTTTTGATGATCCTCACTATGATTTTATTGGATGATTCTGCTAGGCCATTACCATGAGGGTAATAAGCTGTGGAATGACCAAGAGTGATATGATATTGATGAAAAAAGCTAATTAATCTTTTGGATTTAAAATATTTTGCATTATCAGTAATAATATTCATAGGACAACCAAACCTGGACAAAAAAATTTTCTCCAAAAATTGAATGATGACTGAGTTAGTAGCTTGCGTGGTTGGGATTGCTTCAATCCACTCGGTGAAATAATCAGCGGCTCTCAAAATCTAGCAATGTTTCCCTTAGGATACTGGGTGTATTTCACCAATTAAATACATCCCCCATTTCTGTAAAGGATCTTCAACATATATTGGTTTCAAAGGTAAAGGAATCAGCTTATTCTTACCATAAAAAACTTGGCATTCATGGCATGCAATAATCTTCTTGTAGATGTACTTAAACATGGTAGGAAAATAATACCCTGCTCTGAGTATATTTTTGGTTGTGGCCTTCCAGTAATGGTATCCTCTAAAATATCCCTTATGGAACTCTTCAAAGATTTTTTCAGCCTCTTCTTCTGTCAAACAATTCAAAATAATTCCACGGATATCCTTCCAATACAAGTTTTTATTCAAAATAAAGTATCTCAATGATTTC
Source organism: Pinus albicaulis (assembly GCA_034641835.2). Classification (NCBI taxonomy): domain Eukaryota; kingdom Viridiplantae; phylum Streptophyta; class Pinopsida; order Pinales; family Pinaceae; genus Pinus; species Pinus albicaulis. The sequence goes on along the minus strand of CM076582.1, from coordinate 1,363,785,878 downwards.
AGCTTCACAAACCTTGACTTGGACATACTAAATTGTGGAGGGGCTTTATGATGATGTAGGAAAAATATCGCATCTCTATACCATTCAGATAAGATGAATTTCTCTTCAATAGGGACCAATTCTTCTTGTTCTACCATCTCTGAAATTTCTGCAAAGAGATTCATGTCTAGGCACCCAAAATTTGACTGTGCCATCAATTTTTCTAATCCCTGGCCCTTCACCAACTTGGAAAGCTTAATTTCTAAGTCATATTCCAGTAGAGTGGTGATCCATTTCCCTCTTTTATCATCAGGATCAGCTTGTGTCAGAATATCTTTCATCATAGTGTTAGGCACAAATGCAATAATGTGAGAATGCAGAATGTAAATTCTGAAATCTTTAAGAGATTTGAATAAAGCATATGCCTATTTTTACATTATATTATACTTCAGTTCATAATTGGCAAGAGTCCTAATGAAAAATGAAATAGCTTTCTCACTACCTTGTTTCCTTTTCTGCAATAAAACTCCAACAATGGTATGTTCAGAAGCGAATGTAAAAACCAGAAGTTCACTTGAAAAGTCAAGACTTATAAGCATTGGGGATTGAGTGAGGGCTTTCATTATGTCTTCAAATAATTTCTTAGCTTCTACAGTCCACTTAACATCAGATTCCTTCTTTAACATATTGGTAATGTTCTTGACAATCTCAACAAAGTTTGGGATAAACCTTCTAACAAAATTTACCTTTCCAAGAAAAGACTGAATCTCTTTCCTATTCCTTTGTAGGTCTATCTTCTGAATTGCACTGAATCTATTAGGACCAATATTTATTCCATCCTTTGATATAATGTGTCCTAAAATTTTTCCAAAAGTTAGAGAAAAGAAAATTTTATTAGGATTAAGAGAGATACCGAATTTTCTGCAATTCTACAAAATTTTCTACAAATGTTTCAAGCGTTCTTCCTCCTTTCTTGAAAATAAAATGATTTCATCAAAATAGACCACCACTGATTTGTCTTTCTCCTTAGAAAAATCAATATCCATCACCCTTTGGAAGTTTTCCCCTGCATTCATTAAACCAAAAGGCATCTTGGCATACATGAATTTTCCCCATGGCGTGGTAAATGTAGTTTTTTCTTGATCTTCCGGATGTACCAATATTTGGTTGTAACCTGAAAAGCCATCAAGCATTGAAATTCTTTGAGAGCCAAAAATATTCTGAAAAATCTGATCCATCTTGGGAAGAGGGTAGTTGTCCTTTAGAGATTCCTTGTTCATATTTCTAAATTCAATACAAATTTTAATATTACCACTCTTCTTTCTGACAAGTACTAGATTAGCAAGACATTTTGAAAACCTTATAGGGAAAATGATCTTTGCATCAAAATTTTTTCTAATCTCTTTCTCAATCAAAGGCATGAGCAAAGGATTAATTCTTCTAAACTCCTGCTTGAAATGTTTTTCATTCTCTTTGATGGGAATAATATGTTAGATAATACTAGGTCCATACCTTTTCAGATCAGCATATATTCATGCAAAAACATCAATATATTTCTTCATCATATCCACATACTTTTGTCTCATATCCATAGAAATCAACTTAGATAGTTTTACCATTTTAGGCGCTTCTATTGTACCAAGATTGCAAGTCTCCAGCTCTTCATCATCAACCTGCATTCTTGGAGACTTGAAAACATCATTTTAATCAAACATTTTCTTAAGGGGAATCAGGCCTTTGGGAATACACTTGTTTTTCAGCTGCAATAATTTAGGATTGACCTTAGTTTCAACAAACATATTTTTTTGTTCTACTTGGATATTCTCAAACTCCTCTTTCAATTCAAGGAAATTTCAGACTTGCTGGTCATTATCAAACACTTGCCAATGAATGATGTTATCAGGGATTGCTGGCCTGTGTCTAACCTCAACCTCACATTTCTTACTAGAATGAGTAGGGATGACAAATAAACTTGTAGAGACAACTAGATAATCAAATACAAAATTTTGGTCTCTAGTTTTGACAATGAAAGCATATTCCTGAAAGTTCTCAAGCATTTCAATGATTAAGTTCATGTATGCCCTCATTCTTACATCTTTGGTTTGGTAAGAGCCTTATACCTGCTTAAATACTAATTCTGAATCACCACACACTGATATATTTTTGGCGCCTAAGTTCTTCAAAATTTCTAGACCTAAAAACAGTGATTCATACTCTTCCATATTGTTTGTACAGTCAAAGTTAAGTTTGAACGATAAAAAATTACTTTCATCATTAGGAGTAGTAATCCATATCCCTGATCCAGTCCCCTTTCTTCCACAAGAGCCATCAAAGTGTAAAATCCACCAGCCCTCTTCATTTTCCTCAACACATCTCTGATTTTCTGCTTGAATATTTTCTATCTTTTTCTCAATTTCGGCCTCATCAGTAAGTTCATTAAACAAAATTTAGGACCCCAATACAATTTAAACTGCATAAATAGGAAAATTTTTAGGTTTGTATTTACTACTCACCATGTAAGCCATCCTAATTTCTCTATACATTCTCCTTTTCTCACTAAAGATCAGAATTGTGGCATATGTCATATCCATCTGCATAGTCCCCTTAATTTTGGCTACCCAAGATCTGGATAAAAGCATACCAAACTTCGGAGGAATGTCAGCTACCACTATGTCCATCACCACTATTTTAGCAGGTACTTGTGTTAGGCCAACAACAACATCTTTAATGAGACCTATGCATTGGAATCTCTTGGAGTCAAAAGAAAATATATCTTTGTAAGGTCTAGTGATCTCTAAACCCATCCTTTCCATAATCACCTTAGGCATAATGTTGTGAGAAGCTCCTGAGTCTAACATGGCATTGTGAAAATTCATATCATGAATATTTAGACTTACATAAAAAGGAGGAACTTCTTCATTCTGTTCATCTTCTACCCTTGGTCCCAAGAAAATGGTAGGATGGTCTTCTTGCAGATTGAGTATGTCTGAAGGTCTGAGTTGAGAGTTTAACATCTTGACATTTTTAATTTTTTATCCAGTGACCTTGATAATTTCTCCAAAGGGAACTAGAATTTTTATTTTAGATATCTCATTCTCTAAACTGAAAGTAGATGAGGCTTTTTCAATTTCTTTGGCAGGAGGTGGTGGTGGTGTATCCTTCTTTGGCTCAGCTAGTTTAGCAACATATTTCTTTGGTTGAGATTTGTTTGATGTAATGGGGGCATTCCTATTTCTCAAACTTTATTTTTTCTCCATTTCAAAAATGGAATGTTGGTAACACTTTAGGTAATCAGATTGTACCTCACTTCTCTTCATATCATGACTAGAATCAACATGCTCTTCTTTTGTCAGAAACATCCCAGCCATATCTTCATCTAAGCAATGAATAATATCCTCTTGTAACTCAGGTTGTAATTCCTCTTCATCAAGTAAATTTTGCTGAAAAGGAGGTCTCACTTGTGTGTCATGTTGCTTCCTATTCTCTCTCTGTCTTTGCTGAATTTGAGGTCTCCTAAATTGGGGTTTTTTTATATGTGTCTCTTGTTGTGCAGGAGGCAAAGGAGTGGTGCCAAGAACAAGTCTGTCCATAAGCCTATCCATGGTCTTCATCATGGAATCAAACTTAGCATCTGAGGATGAAAAAGACTTCTCCTCTTCTTTCAACATTGTTTAACCCATCTTAGACCTCTTGACAGCTGCCATGTTCACCTCAACTTTCACTGCATGTCAGCTAAAGAAGAAGACTCTCTTTCCCTTAACAAGACGGAGAACTCATAATCAAATGCTTCTGCATAGTGTAATTGAGAAGCTCCTGGGGGAGGTTTAATATGAGCATGTATGGAGTTATAGACCTTGTTAAATCTCTTAGAAAATTCTTGGACAGATTCATCTAAGGCTCTTTTCAAATTTTTATACCTAGTTAGAGCTTGAACTGGATTCACCTTACTCCCCCACTTAGTCAAAAAACTATCTTCTAGCTGGTCCCAAATCTGCAAACTAGCTGGAGATAAGACCTTAAACCATTTTCTTACCTCACCAGTGATAATTTGAGAAAATAACCTCATTTTTCACATCTTCATGGTCCACCTCCTCTCGGTCAATGAAATCATTGAATTGATCTACATGTTCTTCAACATATATTTCCTCTTCACTCCCAAAGGTTTTAATCCTAGTTGAGTATCCATTTGGGAGGTCATGAAGGATAACAGGAAGGACACATGGGGCATATCTTGTAGGTCCAGCAGGAGGAGGAAAAATTCCATCCATGATGACATGGACTGTGGTATATGGAAAAACAGTAGATGAGCTTAAATTATGACTCTTGGAAAACAAAGTATATGAGGTTGAAGTGTTAGGAGATGGTGTAGATGGTATTTGAAGTCTAGATATAATGGAACTCCATTCAGGAAAGGGTATACCAGACTTTCTCTTCAACAAAACATCAAAGGGATCCAACTCTCTTAATTTTTCAAAAGAATCTCTCTCTAACAACAACTCTAATGTGACAGTCTCCCAGAATTATTCTTTCTCTTATTTTGATACTAGGGAAGATGTGTCAATACCTAGTCTTTGTAGGTCTAGTATTATGCTAGCCAGTTCATTTTTAGACTTATACCTAAAAATCACTTCTTCAATTTTATCATCAAATTATTTTTCTTCAGGACTTCGAATAATTTCAAAGGAAAAAACTCTTGAATGTGATGGAATACCTGATTTTGAAGAGTTGTTTCCAATGCCTCTGAGAATCCTTTCTGGATTATCCCCAATTGTAGGTGGGTTAGGATCTATATTTCTCCTTATGTATCTCTTTCTCCAAGCCACCTTTAGACATGAAGAATTTTAGTGGAGTCACTAAGGTAGTTCTGCAGCCTCAAAAATTCTGAGCTCTTGCTACCTCCAAGAGTTCAACATCTCTGTTTGAGCACAAATTTCGGGAGATGTGTCTTTAGAATCCTGGAAGACGCACCAAAATGTTATCACTAAGTTGGTACAGATGGGCTGCTCCACCAGACAACCTAGAGTAACTCTTTCAAACCAACTTCTAACTTAAAATTAGCCTTTTCAGCCTGAGAGGGCTCTCTCTAAGGTAAATATGATTTGTTCAAATGAAATTTAATTAGATGGCTAATTCTGTAATGGTATTTTTAGTGTATTTGTATGGAGGTGAAAAATGTATAAGATTTACTACCATTGGGCTTATGGAGTCAGTGCTAGGAAACTCAGTGACATGGTTCTCCTTCTGGAAGCTGAGGCATGTGGATTTTTTAATGAAAGGACAACACAAGTCACATCATGATGTACATGAATTATTAGTAATCAAACATTAAGATAATGAAATAAAAATAACAAGATACATAGGAAAAATTCTCATGAAAACATCAGATGAATCTCAGGTGAAGAAATAAAGCCCACAACCACTGTATATTACCGATCAGAAGAAGTTTACAATAGTATTCATGTAAAATAAAATCCTCCAACCCTCTATTCTTTGAAATCCTGCCTATTAATAGGCCTTAGTACTTTACATTGGATCTACCTACATGGCTAAATAATCAAACTACTTTGCATGACACCTATCTTAACAAGAAACAAAATACATGGGAATGAAACTGACACCTACTGACTTTATGACTTAGAGACCTACTAGGACTCTTCCACTTATTTATTACATCCACTAACTGAAAATACTGCATATTTACATCGAATATGGTTATGTGCTTAAGTGGCACTATCCATGATCGAGACATTAATGTCCCCACTAAATTAGGAAACTAGTCATCCTATTTTTAAGGAAGTGGTGTCATGTTAATTTCTAATTGTCTTAATGCTGAGATGGTGAGCTCAACAACCTTTTCGAATACCAAAACTCCACCAAAATATTCATCTGATACTCTTTAAGCTCTCCACGTGGCTGGTTGACCTCCAATGAACCATCAAAACATAAAATTTCTACGAAAATTTGCTCGCTGCAAAAACAAGGGAATCAAGGCAATTTCATAGCGAAATTTTATAGAAAATTGACTTCATCCATCTATGATACTATTTATCCCTCTTTTCTGATTTGGATATGTTTTTTGAATCAAATGAGCTAAATATTAATTTTCTCCCTCTTGAATTTTAACCATAGCTGTGATTTTAAGCAAAAAGTCACCTACAACGATTTTGTAGCGAAATCTCGGCTTCAAGCCTAGAATTTGCTAAGAAATTTCCTTATTGGTAGAAAAGTAAAAAATTGTACTTATTCTTTAAAAAATTTCCTACGGATCTGCAAATTCTGATTCTGAAGGATGAAAAAAATGTCAAAAAGGACATTGCTCTACTCTTCAAGCTTTGGAACCTTCTCGTTTGGCAGTAGGAACTTGAATAGTTTTAGGTTCATTTATGACTGTGATATTGAGGTCCTTTTTCTTTAACTCTACCTATATCATCTCTAGTTGCTCTTCTAACTCTTTGACCTAACCTTTGAGTTTCTTCCTTTCAGCTTGTAACCACAAATTTCTATTTCTTGTGTACTTCATTACTTTTCAACTATTTCTTGGCATTGGTCAATGACTCATCATATTGATTTAGTTTCTCATTTACCTTTTATCTGAGGTATTCCATTAGCTTCCTATCTACCTTGGCTTCCTGCAACTCCAATTTGGTCTCAATAACCTCTTCTCTAGCCTCTCTTAACTACTCTTTTAACATCACTTCATTTTTCTAAACCGTTTTCTCTTTACCCTTCCTTTGGACAATGATCTCATTTGTTGCTGGAGGCAAAAAAATGATATCTTCTATGAAAAGCTACTTGCATTTGTCAGTAATCTCCATATTTTTACTTTCCATAATACCTTTGGCAAGTTTTAGTCTAGTGGGTGGTTTCCTCAGCTTAAATATGAAACATGCATCTTCTCCTGCAAAATCAAGCTTTTTAGCAGTCATACCTTTCTTTGTATTCTTTTCACCTTTAATATCTTCAGCTCTAACCACTGGAGCCTCCTCAATGTTTATAGCATGAAGAATGTCTTCAAGGTTTCCTTTTTCAATTGTTTGAATTCAGGTTACCCTTCCATGGCTTTTCTTGCTGGTCTTTTTTTTGTTGATTGTAGGTGTAGGCTGTGGAGTTTCTGTCTCTTGTACATGATCTATTTAAATAACCATTGACTCTATAATGGGCTCTATATCCTCCTCATTGACACCCTCTGTCTCAGTTACAGGTTTTACACTCTTGTTTGAAGGAGTGGCTTTTGACTTTGGAGTTTTCTTGGGTGTTACTGAATCAACCCCATAACCACTGAGTAAAAGAAAGGTAGCCCAGTCTCTGTTTAGTTTCTTCAACTTGTCCAGCACCAAGAGTTTAATCAAACCATGGTGGAAGATTGAGGTCTCACTGCTTTTTTGGCCTGGCCTAAACCTTGTCTAACATCTTCCCTAAGCTCCTAAACAAGAAAAAAGGAAGATCAAGACATTTCTTACTAGTAAAGTGCAACAAAATCCTAAAATGGCACATGTATACCATATGAAATCTCCCCTCACAAGTAAAGTAATTTTGAATTACAAACAATAATTTGGAGTAGTTCTCTTTCATGTAGCTCCTTGGAATTCCAGAAGTCACATCTGCTACAATGTGCTCTGGTTTAATAAATTCATCATAGTTCTACATCTTAAAATTAGTGGCTTTAAACCACCCTCATACCTTCTTTCGGTATCTCTATGGCTGCAACAATTGACTCTGGTGACACTACAAAACTTAGCACCCCCGCCTTTGAAGATGTACCTATGAAATTTACTGCAAAATATTTTGATATCTGGGCATGAAAACCTTGAAGTTTTTGATAGAATTTTAGGCATCCCACATTGCTAAAATCTTCTACAAAGCTGGGGTATTCATTGAGTAGCTTAAGATGCATAGGTTCATATCTTACACAGGAGCCTCCTTTGCTTTTTTCCTTCTTCATGGCCATCCTCCTTTATAACCACACTACCTTACTGAAATTGTGACACCTGGAAGGAAAAATGCTGAACAAGAAGCTGCTTGCGGTGGGGCTAGACACTTCAAGGATGATAATAATCTGATGCATGCAAAGTTTGAAGGAAGGATGACAGAGAGGTACTTTGGAGGTGAGTTTAAAAAGGTGAAATTCGAATATGGGAGGGATAATGACAAATGGGAGGAGTGAAGTGTAATGATGGATGGAACTCATGATTACACATGCTTGGATGACTGTAATAATTGATCACGTGACCTAACATTCAACCTAAACCTTAAAAAACGTGATTGGTGCAGAAAAACATGATTTCACAACATTTTCAGTTATAAACCTGCTAGATTCGCTACAGACTGGTCAGGTGAGTTTGTAGCGAAAAAAACCTGTTGGAAGTTATAATCACTGCAGACTTGGTAAAAATCATACAAGTGGCCACTACCTCAATCTCAACCAATGGATGTAAACCTTTGGGAGATTTTGATGGATTTGACTCTAATGACATGACCCATGGACTGTTCTAGACTTAGGATAATGACTATTTCATGAGTTTTCGTCAATTTAATGAACCAATTTTCATGAGACAAAATGAGATCTAGGGTAATGAGCCTATCAACCAAAATTTAAATTTTATGTGTGATAACACCAGGAACAAAAGGGTCGCAGCATCCAACAGAAGGGTTACACCAGCATGCACCAAAACATGAATTTTTAGCAGAAGGGTCGTGTCATTTGAAAACTGCTTTTGGATGACTTTTAGGAGTTCAATCTGCATTCTGAAAGCTGGGTCAAGTATCCCCACGTGTTTAATTTCCAATTAGCTGTCAATATCCAAAAAATACCCATGGGAAGGCCTCCAAAACCTAATTTTTCCAACCTCACTCAGAAGCGTCGTGCCAGTCCAGATTTACTGGCAGAAGCATGAAAAAGGTGAGGTTTTCGAAGTTTATGATCAAAACAGGAAGCTGTCATGAAAAAATAAGTTGAGATTTGCCATGTAATCATAATTATTCACTAATCCATGTAGGAAATATTTCATTTGGATGTCAAGGGGAAAAGGGTCGTGCCTCTGTGCAACGCTTTTGTGTGCCATTTTCTGCAAAATTTCAAAAAAATTCAAACTACTCCAAAATTTTCAAATTTTCTCTTTGACTAATATGGATGATAGGATAAAAATCCAAGGATGTTTTAGACTATCATTTCACTTATTTACCCCTTTTTATTTACTCCCTTTGCTTTTCTTGGACTTCTTGCAGTTTTATTTTCAATTGCTCAATTTTGATTTGTGCAACATGATTTATTATTTGGTAGCGGGTAACCATGAATTTATATGTATCTTATTATCTCCGTTTGCATTGTCAAGGAGATTTTCTTAGTGGATGTTGACCTTTTCAAGCCAAAATTCCCTGTCCTCATTGATCTCATTTGCAATCCTCTCTTCAAAACTGAGTTCTTCATCTGTAGGGTCTTGTTCTCTTTCTCTCTACAATGCCTTTTTGAGACCCATGGTTCTTGGCCTATTCCTCTTCACTTGTTGTTCATGCTCATCATGTTCATCATGTTCATCATGATCAACCACTTCTTTTCCTTTATCATAATTCCTCTTAGCTTCAAGTTTGTCTACCTCCATAATCAATTTCTTTGTCTTGAGTTGACTGTTCTCCTACTCAAGGAATGAAATGATGAATTTGGACCTTGCCAAATTGTCCTGAATCTCTTTGATCTGGGAATACTTGTCTTTGATTATCTTCTCAAAGTTTTCTTGCTCATCATGGTCCTCCAAGTCAACTATTTCAAATTCATGTTCCTCCTCATCATGCATGGATGTCTCATGTTGTGCTGATGGTTATCCCCGTGGTGAAGTAGGCTTGGCCCCTTCCTCATTCTGAGGAGAAACACAAGCCTCCTGCCTCTCTGATAAGTGTGAGTAACCTCGGGCCTATGTGCCTTTGAAACCTCATCCTGTTTACTTGATGAGCTAAGCTCCATCAGCTGTGTAGACATTGGCCCTGATGGTGTTTTTTTTCTAGGAGAAATAGTGGGACTAATACTAGGAGAAATTTTTAGTTTATCCGAGAAGGTTTTCCAGGTGATTTTCTTGGCTGAAAGATTATGAATAACCAAAATATTTATTAAGCTATGGTGAAATAGATTGGTGATATGAGTCTGTCCCCTGGTCTTAGTCTTTTCAGTCATCTTCACCACACTTCTAAACAGAAAGTTGGACAAATTAACTGTTCTTGTAGAGGTGAAGTGTATGAGCAACCTAACATGATACCTGTATAATCTGGAAAATATCCCTTCACATGTAAAATATTTCATAATGAGATTCATCAAAGGGGCATACTTGTCAAGGAGAAATCTGAAAGAAAAAAAATGCTCAATATCATCTCTGAAATTAGGTTTTAGGAACATTTCATAGTCATCAAGTTGTAATTCCATGCCCTTGAACCAATTTTCACCTTGATTTGGAATACTTGTGGCTAAAGAAATGATGTCTGCTGAAACAATGAACTCTACACCTGCTATGAAAAATCTGTCTATGTGAAAATTATGGGAAAAGGGGATAGTAAAAGTAACATAAGAGCCAAACTCTATGATCATCTCACAAAACTTCATACAACCAGCATTTATAAAACATCTTTTAACAAATGGAGAAGCATTGATTTCACTCAGAATGTTTGGCTCAAATCTTGAATGATGTCCTCCCTTATGCACTTTATTTTTACTATTTGTTTCTCTCTCCATTAATTATGTTTGAAGGATAGAATATAGCCAAGTTTAGGGTTCTAGATAAGAGGTCACGGTGTTTTTGGAAACAAAGGAAATGTAGCAATGGTATGGAAGTTTCCTCAAGGTTTTTGAGGAGACAAAGGGAAGTAGGAGATGAAATGGTGTCGTGAAATTTATTTCATGAGATGAAATAAGTCTAGGGTTTAATGAGGTCAATGGTTAATAGGTAGTGAGTGATAGGAAGTGATTAGGCTAGGGCTTTCATGAAACATAAGTGATAGTGTAAGAAAGTAAAAGCTAGGATTTACTTCACTAAAATAATGGAGAATGAAAACTGCTAAAATATTTGCTGAGGAAAACCTTAAGAAGAAATCACTTTATCAACGATGAAATTTCTTGTAAATATGGTGTAGATGATCACTTATTATTTATGGAAGCTTATGAGTCTTTGAAAAATATTTGGAAACTAGCAAAAATTGAAAATTTGTCTTGAAACCATGAAGAAACTCCTCATTTTGAAACCCTAGCAATTCCGCAGAAGGGTCGCAAAAAGGTCGTGCCATGAAGGCATAAAGGTTGTGTGAAAGGGTCGCACCTAGTAGAAAGGTTGTGAAAAGGTCGTTCCTGGGAGATGGGTCGTAGAAGGGTCGTGCGAAAAGGTCACGCCTGGAAGATGGGTCACAGAAGTGTCACGACTCTCGGAAAATGCAGAAAAAACCCTCCCTTTCTCAAAATTTTTTCCTTATCTTAATTTTCACAATGATGTCAAGGGGATCTAAAGACATGTAAAGTAAAAATGAGTTTAATTGAGCTCCTCCATAGGCTTTTATGATTTTCTTTTGGTGTCTTAGTAATTAATGAGGTAGGATGGCCCACCTCACCAATTCAGCTTTTCCTTTAGCCTTTTAAAATTTAGAACCCTTTTTCATCTTTGGAACCGTAGAAAAATTATTACATAAAAAAACATAAATTACATTTGAAATCAAAATTTATTTGAAGATGCTTGCCTATTACCACTCCTCCAATTGTTGGATTTTACGCACGAAATGACAGTTTTGATGACCTTGAAACCCTAATGAACTAATGGAGACATTGAACTGATTGAAATCATGGTAATGATGAATGAAATGATGATGATAATATTTGAATGATGATACACTCAGTTTAGTGATTACATGGACCAACAATTTAAAATTATTAGGAGTGGAAAATAATCCTAAACCTAATGCCCAGTGACCAAATTTTTGTTTGAAGACCTAATGAAATGAATTTTTTTTGATTATAGGACCCTAATAAGACATGATAAGAGTCCATTTGGTCAGTGGTGACATGATTCAAATATTGACACTAACAAAGAGAAGGATTGAATGTACTGAATTGTATATCTCTTAATAAAGAAGAAATTTTTGGAGAACCTAGATTCTTATGCAAATTACTGTCTTAATTATATGTTAATTGTTGTTGGTCCATTCTATTATTGCGTATTTACTTCTGCTAATGGTAAATTTCATCTATGCACGAATGTTAGTTGATGTTAGATGAATAGATCTGGATAAGGTATACTTAATTAATGTGCATAATATATTGAAGTATTATGGAATAATCCAGAGGAGGGTTAGATATATTGACTGTGCATGCGCAGAACTATTTTATTATCTGCCCTAAGTATGATTAGGGCCACCACATCAAAATATTACTTAGGGTGTGGAAAACTTGTTCCATCACCCCCCAAACTGCTTCAGGTGAGGATTTTATCTGCGCAAGAAGATCACTGCTGAAAGGGCCAGTAGTTGGAGGGTTTCGTTGGTTGCACGATAACTCCGAACCTGGGTCAGGACCCCTCAAGCCAACAGGCCTTGAATAATTTGGAAGAAATGTATGACTCACACTCAAAACTTGAATTTGTTCAATTAATGATTAAATATTCAGTCTTGAATTGAAAAATGATGAGCCTCTTTCTTTAGAATCATAAGTAAGATCTATCATGCATGAAACTAAAAACACTAGTGTTGAAATATACATACCTCTCATAGATTATGTCAGGGAATTATTTCCCACTTACTCACATTATCTTCAGTCATTGCAAGCAAGTGGAAATCTCAAGGAGATTACCTTTGACTCACTTGAGAAGAATTTTGTAGAGAGAGAAAAGGATTTTGGGAATAATACAACTCCTTAATCTTCTGAAGAAATTGTGTGTCTTGGACATAGAGAGAAGAATCATGCTCAAGATTTTTCTGTAGGAAGAGGTAGTCGAAGAAGAAGGGGAAGAAGAAACTTTAGAGGCAAGGGGGCAGACAATTTCAAGGAGAAAAGTGTGATCTTCATTTCACACAGTGCAATAGAGATGGACAGGATGCATCCACATGTAAGCCGCCTTGGGAGAGAATTGAGCAGGAAAGAAAATAAGACAAAGGTAAAAATCATGAAAAAGAGAAAGGTAAAGCACCTGAATATGTTCATTATGCTGCGGCACATTGTAATATTAGAGTAAATGATGACTTGTTTAATGCTTCACTTGCTTCTTGGGAAAATGATTGGTTGCTTGATTCAGGAGAAACATGCCACATGAATTTTAGTAATATTTTTTTGAAAAATTTACTGAAAAGGTTGATGCATCAGTATACTTTGTAGAAAATTCAAAACTCAAGCCATCAGGGCTTGGCACAATCAGGCTTAAACTTCCTGGTCTTCCAAAATTTCTTCTACATGAGGTTCTATACCTCCCAAAGTTGAGGAGAATCTTAGTTTCTTTGGTCCACATCCGTCGGCAAAAACACTCCATTCATATGTTTGATGGAAAATTTGAGGTCAGAAAAGCATCATATCGCTTACTTCTCATGACAGGCATAGAAGAAGAAAGACTTCTGAATATGCAAGGTACCTCTACTCGTGCACACAAATTTACATTCAATTATCACTACGATGAAGGTACATTTCCATCAAGTCTTTTATGGCATGCTATATTTGGACACTTAAAATATTACAACCTTTGATTATTGAAGAGAAATGGTGTTACTGGTTTTCCTACATTTACTAGGAAACTTAAGCAATGTGCTGGTTGTATTCTAGGAAAGCATAGAAAACACTCTTTTCATGATTCACATTCAAGAGAAAATATAAAAATTGAATTCATTCATTCATATTTATTTGGCCCCATGCTTGTTCCTTCTGCAAATGGAAATAAATATATGATGACATTCATTGATGACCACACCAGAACGTATTGGGTTTACTTATTAAAGAACAAATCTGATGCTTTTTAAACATTCAATAACTTTCATGCATGGATTGAAAATGATGCACAAAATCATATTAGCTCTATTTTCATTGATAATGGAAAATAATACACTTCAAATGAATTTTAAAACTATATTCTAAAACATGGGATCAAACATAAAAAAACCATTGCTTACAATCCCCAACAAAAAGATGTAGCTAAGAGAATGGACATGAAAATTTTAAATATGGTACATTCCATGATGTTTTTCAAGAATGTAAAATTTTTGTTTTGGGTTGATGCAGTTATATGGGATGTGTATATAAATAATATGTGTCCTTCTAATGCAATTAGAAACAAGACTCCTTATGAATTATGGCATGGCCACATTCCTTCGATAAAGCATCATGGGGTCTTTGGTTCCACATGTTATGCCTTGATACCTAAGGAAGAAAGAAACAAACTTAGTGCAAGGAGTCGTAAGTGTATCTTCTTGGGGTATTCAAATACCTCCAAAGAAAATCGTCTCTATGATGAAGTCAATAAGAATTTTGTAGTATCTAGAGATGTAATATTTTTTTAATCTTCCAAGACTGACAATGTTGTTGAGTGACAGCTTGAATGCCTTGATAGATTCGGGCATGCAAAGTCATTTCAAGGATTTGATAATCAAATTACACATCTTGAAGGGGGGATTCATATACTGGATCAAATTGTGGAATCTTATTCAAAAGTACTCTCTCCCCCACATGAAGATCCGGCCACATGGACACTTTGAGTGATACGATTGACAAAAATGGGAGATTCAATCTTGATTCAGCCCCAACTTAGTCAAATTAGTAGCTAGGGACATCTCAGAAAGTCCTCGAAAATGGTTGAAAAAGACCCTTGAAAATGTTCATCTTGATGAGGTTGGAAATACGGGAACAAGAATTTCCACTAGGAAAAATGGGGTGATATAGATGATTCTGATTCACCTGTTGATATGGATGTTTCTTATAATTGTGAATTGAATTTTTCTACAGATTTTGAACCAAATTCCTTCAAAGAAGTCGCTTCGCATGGTGAATGGAATGAAGCGATGGAGAAGGAATATGATTCCTCGATAAATAATGTCACTTTGAATCTGGTTGATCCTCCATTTGGAGCCAAACCTATTGGCTGCAAGTGGGTCTACAAGAACAAGTACAAAGTTGATGGCTCAGTTGACAAGCAAAAATATAGGCTTGTAGAAAAAGGTTTTGCACAAAAGGAAGGGTTTGATTATGAGGAGAATTCCCCCCCCACAACAAAATGGGCTATCATCTAGACACTCTTTTCCTTGGCATATCAGAATGGTTGGAAAGTCCATCAGATGGATGTCAAAATTTCTTTCTTCAATGCAAATCTAAAGGAGAATGTTGTTATGTCCTAGACAGAAGGATTTGTTGTGAAGGGCCAAGAACATAAAGTATGAAATCTTGTAAAATCATTGTATGGACTCAAGCAAGCACCACGAGCGTGGTATGAAAATTTAGCTGAGCATATTTTGAAACTTAACTTCAAACATTATGATCTTAATGATGAAACTTTGTTTTTCAATAAATATAGCAAAACAATTGTATATCTCATGGTGTATGCAGATGATATTTTGATGATAGGGAACAATGAGAGATATATTGCATCCATAAAGAAGTAATTGAGGAAATGTTTTGAAATGAATGATTTAGGATATGTTCACTAATAACTTGGTATTGAAGTAAATCAACATCCTAAGTTTATATTCCTCTCTTAGAAGAAGTACATTGGAGATATATTGAACATGTTTGGCATGGAGGAGTGAAATCCTTTGACTACTCCAATGGAACAGAACTTCAAGCTCACATCCATTGAAGGAAAATAATTTTAGGATTCAACAAAGTATAAACAACTTGTAGGAAGTCTCAACTAACTGAACACTACCAGACAAGAAATTTCATTTTTTTTTGGAATCCTTGCCAGGTTCATGCAAAATCCTTGCGAGGGACATTGGTCTGATGCAAAAAGAGTTATAAAGTACTTGAACTAGACTCAAGACTTTGGACTCAAGTATACACAGGTGGGCGACTTTAGCTTGATTGGATACTCTAATTTAGACTTTGATGGAGACAAAGAAATTGGGGTATCTACTTCAGGTTATACTATGAGTCTTAAATCAGGAGCTGTCTCCTGGAGACCACACAAACAATCAGTTCTAGCAGATTCCATAACTGAGGTAGATTATGTGGCAAAAGCTAAAGCAACAAAGGAAATCATGTGGCTCGAGAAAATTATGGAATATTTGCAGATGAAACAAGTGCATTCAACTCCACTCATGTTCGACAACACTTCTGCAATAAAATTGGCCAAGGAACCAAAGTTCCATGATCAAATGAAGCACATCAATACACAATACCATCTAATTCGACATCATGTTGAGGCTAATAAAATCCATCTACGATATTGTTACACAAATGAGCATATTGGAGACATATTCACCAAAGCACTTGGAAGTGAAAAGTTTGAAAGATGCAGAACGATGCTTGGACTCACCAACATCTATTCAGATTAAGGGGGGGAATGTTGACACCTAATCCTAGGGATTGGATGAAATTGTAAAATAGCGTAAATAGAAAATAAGGAGAGGCAGAGGATGAAGAGAAAATGGGAGATGAATCTCAAGAGTCTCTCCCACCATGTATATATTTGTGTGCACCCGTAATGAAAAATCAACTCATTTTTAGTGGAGTTACCTCTTGGCCTAACATAAAATATGCCACATTTCCGTAACCACTAGATTGCACCTATATTTACACCATAACTAAATTTCACATCAACATTTTTAGTCAGCCATTTTACTAAATTATTCATTCTCATTTTTTCCCTCTCCTTTTTTATGTATCCATTTTTCACAAATGTGGGTTGTGGCAAGGTCTTTCATCTATTTCCAAGTTTGCAACCCTGCAAGTCCATTGCCTACAAAATGCACTTGCATTTATGCAATCACAAAATTTCACCTACATTTCCACAATCACCAAATTTCACCCCTCGTCATTCAATTTGCGCCTTCATGACTTACCATATGATTTTCCATAGTCACTATTATCTTATCCTATCACTTAGAGTATTTTCATTATTTTTACCTACCCATTTATCTTTATTTACTTTCACCTTTTAACATTGTTTTCGAGACTTAGATTATTTTCATGCATTCTCATATACTAAGTTTCTCGCCACATTTTTTCAACCTCATATTGCTAAATTTTATGTAGTTAGGTAGTCTTAATAGGACAATAAAAATATTATAGATATGTATTTTTCCTAGAATAATAAAGTTAATTCTAGAAGTGGTGTATCCCTAGAAGATAGATAGCCCTTGTTACTCCTTGTCACAATGATCATCCTTGAGTTCTTTATAAAGGACACATGGAATGTTGAGATAAGGCTAGAGAGGTTATATATATGATATGATTCTCACCCGTTTTGAAATGATTTTTCTCTGATCAATAAAATTATGTGTTTGAGGAAATTTATGCTAAATTTATCATGGTATAAAAAATGTAAATCTTGTCTTTCTCAAATGGAGAAAATATTAAAACTTAAAAAATTTGAGGGGGGGTGAATTGGTGAATAGTACAAGCTATAGATACTTGAATGTAAACCTCATTTACTTAACAACTAATCATCCAAATTTATCATATGCAGTTTGCGTTGTTTTTTGGATTCATGCAAGTACCCAAAGAAAGTCACTAGAATGCAGCAAAAGGGTCCTTAGGTACATAACATGGAACAAATTATTTTGGGATTATCTATAAGAAGAAAAACTTTGCATTTGTTTCATATTATTATGCAGATTTTGCAGGTGATATTGATGATAGATCATCAACATCAAGTTATTTAATGAATATGGGCTTATCAATAGTTCCTTAGAGTTGTAAAAATCAAGAGACAATGTAATTCTTTAGTGGAGGAATAATGCATTTAAGCTTGGGAAGTGGCATGTGAAATTTTTTGTCTACAAATAATTTTGCATGATCTTGGTGTTGTTTAGAAAAAATCAACTAAATTATTTTTTTGATAATCAATCAATAATAAAAATTCTAAGAATCTAGTACTTTATAATAATACCGAGCATGTCAAAACCAAGTATCACTTCATTAGAACATTCATTAACAAGAGCCTCATAAATCTAGAATATTTTCCATCTAAAGATCAAATTTCGGTCAATTTGATACGATATTAGTGTGAAAACCATTTCATCGGACTCTTTGAAATCCTTAAATAGAACTTCTCAATTTCCCACAAATTCATTAAAAAAATTACTTATTAAGTTAAATCAAATATTTAATTGAATGCAATAAAGAAGAGAACAACAATTAAATATAGACAATACGTTGTAAATTTGTTAATAAAGTTCACCCCTCTTGAGATAAATTGTTGGGTCTACTTCAAACAAAGAAACAATCCATTAAAAATTGATGAAAATTACATGAAAAATTTCTTCTTTGCACGAATATGGACTCTAATCTACAAAACATCTTCAAAGTACTCCATGGAATGGAATAATGTTGGTATCACAACCTATCAGAACCCTCTTTGGCCTCTTATCACTTAAAAGAACCCATCTTTCCTAATCTTCATACAAGAACTATTTCCCTTTATTAAAAAAAAATTCACTCAATTATATAACAATGTCATGGCCTATGGTCTAGTGGTAAGTTTTTAGAGTTTTAAGGAGAGTATCATGGTTTAAATAACATGAAATCCTCCTACTCCATTTTACATGGATATAATATTATCAAATAATTTAAAATCAAACCATTGCCATATGCATTCTATATCATGTAAGGAGATCCTTGTTGGAACTACATTGACTTGATGGGTTTTTGCACTTACGAGGGCACACATGATAAGGTAGAATAATTAATAATATTTTGAATCCCATATCAATTGGGATTTGACATGATCATATCTTTTTGGGATTTGGCACGACAAATATATTTTTTAATCTAAAAAATCAACCTACATTTCTCACTTAAGAATAATTATTTTTCCATGTATCAATTGTTTATTGGTCCACATGTCATCCTACCATTGATCCAAATGTTATCTTTTAATTGGTCCACATATTATCGCTGCCCCTATTTATCTTCAACTTCTATAGGCCATAATGTTTGCATGCAGTGTTAGTTTGACCCATTTCAAATTGCGTTTGGAGGCTTTAGACATGTTGTTCATTATGAAAAAAAATTCATCATAATTTTAAACCATTAAATTTGATTAGTTGTGGGAATACTCATAGATGAATCCTTCCCACTAAGAAGTTTTGTATGACAAAAAGTTTGATTTTATTTTGAAAGAAATTGAGACCACAACTCCCTCACTTTTTTTTATTTTCATCCATATTTATTTACTTAGATACAATCCTTTTAGACCCACACAAATATATTCCCCATAACCTCTTTGTCAATTCATCACCTGCATGTCAATAATGACATATTTCCGTAACTTATTGAGATATTTATGAGCAACATCATCAATAGACAGAACTTGAATATTATCACCTTGATCTACGATCATAGGAGGCTCATATAGTTTCAATTTTTCAACATTAACTATAGATTACATATGCATATATGGAGGTAATTCTAGCCAAAAAGCATTGTCAAGAATATTTTCCAAAATATTAAATGGACCATACCTAATTGGATTGATTTTTTTTCCTTCACCTTTAAGGCATCCTTTGCTAATGTATATCCAAAATTGATCACAAAATTGGAATTCATGATAAACTTGATGCTTGTCATGCCTAGCCTTATATTTGGATTGGTTATTTTCCAATTGTTCTTATATAGCTTGATGAACCAATTAGATATTTTGAATGAAATTATTGGATTTGTCCACAACTTTGTGTCCATATACGACTTAATATTTCCCAAGAGTAAGTTCTAAAGGAGACTCAAGAAAATACCCAAAACATGTCTCAAAAGGATACCTCTATGTATAAGAATGTATGTCATAGTTATAGGCATGTTGCAGATAATTCAACTATAAATCCAAAATATTAGGATGATTGCTACAATATCATTGAAATAAATGTATATCCATCTCGTTGCCCACTTCTATTTGTCCATTGATTTGTGGATGAAAAGTGGTGATCTTATAAAGCCTAGTTTCCATTAATCCCCACAAAATTAACCAAAATTCCCTAAGAAAGTAGGAGATTTGACCATATATAATGGATGTGGGTAAACCAAAATGAGCCTAAACATGTTGGAAGAACAAATGTGTAGTATTTTCTCCCATCACCTATTTCTTACATGGGACCAAGACACACATTTTGCTAAATCTATTTGAAACAACACAAAAATAATCATGACCTTTCCTAGACATAGGAAACTCCCTACAAAATCCATAGACACACATTTCCATGGACGACAAGGTATGAGAAGTGGTATGTACAAACCCAATTTTTTGTTACCTGGTTTTCTAGTGGCATACATAACACATCCTTTTACATATTTGGAGATGAATTCATGAATTTGATGCCAATAACAATAGTGCTACAACTAAGCTACTATTTATCTTGTTCCATAATGACCTAAATGACAGAAGTATGTGAATTCCTTGATTACGTGCACTCTTTCATATTACAAAATACACAATTTACCAAGATGATATAACAACTTTTCATGTGCATGATAATCTAATTCTTCTGTATGGATACTGTTAGGGTCCTATAATTTATAGGATCTCATGGTGATTGAGTATTTTGTATTTGTGATTTTACATTGTAAATAATTTTCAGTATGAAAATGATTTCCAAAAAAAATTATATATAAAAGAAAATGAAAAAAGGGTATGTCAACAAATGAATACAAAGAAAAAGACAAAAAGAAAGAAAAGTTGAAAAGAAAAAAAGAGAATAAGAACCCCACAAAAGAAACATTAGAAATAACATTTAAAGTGTTGCAAATTCAAATGCCACTACTGATAGATTAGTTTTATTTATGTCAAAATCAAATAAGATTGTGTGTAACTTGTTTAAAAAATGCCACAATGAACAGATTTTTGTTCAAATCATACAGCTTAATCATGATTGAATAATTGTGAATTTTATGTTAATTAGGTTAATGAACAAAGATTTTCAAAATGATTTATTCTTGGAAAATTAGTAGTTAGGTAGAAAATAAAATTGATTCAATTGTTTAATCTGAATCAATTGGGGAAATAAGTGATAGAGTAGGTTAGATTTTTATTAAAAAAAGTAATGTGGGTTTGTTAGCCTAAATGCACCCTAAGAAAAAGAAGAAAAAATGTTAGCTTAGAAAAAGAAATGAAATTCATGGGTAGGTAGAAGTTGTTTTGGAAGCCTTGAAAAGAATTAAATTGTTTATCCTAAGTTTTGGTTTTGAAAGGTATTTAATCATATGAAGAGAAAAAGGGGTAATATGATTTTATCCTAAGTCTAAATATTTGGGCGCATAAATATAAAAAATTGACGTGTTATCCTATATCATAAGTTTTACTATAATTAAACTCTCCCACTACCCGACAATCTTTCATTTCATGTCACTTTAAACCCCACACATTTATTCGCCCATCATCTCCTCCGCCCCTGATATGACGATCATTAGGGGAATTGTGAGGTCTAAAATGGGACTCCTAAGGAAATTTTAAAATAATAATGGAAATAATAAAATAAGATTATATTACATCATAAACTTTTAGAGGGGAAAAATAAAATAAAAATATTTTTTTTAACTCGTATTTTCAACTTATCTCTCTATGGGTTTGCTCAAATTTCAAGCAAGAACACTCGTTGGATGAAAAATTTGTTTCCTCATGCAAGGAGAATGCATGTTGCATACTTTCGATGGACCCTACTACACGAAAAATTAGAAATATATGAAAAACATGATTGCAATAATTTTTTTCATGTATTTCTCATTTTTCATGTAGTAGGGTCCATAGAAAGTATGCAACATGGGTACTCCTTGGATGAGAAATTAGATTTTGCATCCAAAGAGTACTCCCACTCGAAATTTGAGTAAAAAATTAGGGAGATAAGTTGAAAATACAAGTTAAAAAAGTAGTTTTATTATTTTATTATTTTTTATTATTTTTACTTTTTTACCCCAAAAATGGTGAATCATCCTCCATGGTTGACATCATCATCTTGAATCCTACTGGTTCTTATAAAGTTTATTTTGGTTGTACATTTTTCTTAGGAGGTCAATTTTAGACCTCAAAATTTCTCTAATGTCTCATCTGTTTTCGGCCCCCCTCTCCATCTAAGCTTTACCTCCAGGGGGGTTTTGAAAAAAGTAGTTTCAATTTTCAGGTCTACACTAACATGGTGCTTCCTTCGAATTTCACACCCCCCTCCTCTCAAACTGCTTACAGCCTCATCCCCCCCCCCCCCTGAAAACTGCTTTTCCCTTCCGATACCAAATCTTCCCTCCTATCTGTTGCGCACCAATATTCTTATGGAAAATTGGTTATGCCCGTTGCCAATTAAGTCTCTTCCCACGGAAAAACAATCCGTTATGAATTTAATTAATAATTAAATGTTAATATAATGGATCCACGCCACAATCAACGGAAAAACCCAAATTATGTATAAATCCCTACATTCATAACCTATTTAACCTTTACCTTACATATTTCTCTTCACTTTCATTCTTGTTACAGGTTTATAGAGTTCTGGAGAAATTCATCAAATCATTACCAATCCTAGCATTGTGTCTACTGGGCCTTCTTCACCTATCCAAAACTTTACATAGTCTTGGTAAACCTATTCCTCTCTGAACCATTTTAATTCTATGAAACAAATTGCATCATGCCTCCTAAGAAGAAAAGCTAGAAGGAACAAATAAACCCATTGATCCATCCTCCTGTTGATCTAGACCATATCCATCTAGCCAACAAAGACTAAAAAATTTATGAAACCCTCTGTGGATTTGAATTCTTTGAAATGTATTGTTGGCTAGAAGACAAATACATAGACAAATCAAATGACATTGGACTGTGGGAATCAAAATTACCTCATTAGATTTTCCCCCATACCCATAGTACCCCTGAATTCACCTGCAAGTGTGAGGCCTGCTATATACCTAGCCAGAGAGCCATAATTTCCCCCACAGGTGAAATTATTTTCACTATGACTACACAATTCATAGATCAAATGATGCAGACCCCTTCTATAGAAAATGGGACCCCTTTCTCCCAAGAAGCCCTCAATGAATTGTATCAGAAGCTGGATTTTTCCAAAAGGGCTAAAACCCGTGAGCTTTTTCTAGTTGAAGATACTCAATTTCCTAAAAAGAATCCTCCCTATTATTCCTCTATTTTCCCTAACAGAGCCAAGCAGATAATCATTTCCATTTCTTACCTCCTTTGATATCATTCTGACTAGTGGGTAGATGAGCCAATCGTAGGTTTCCTTTCCATTTTCTCTGCAAATTCAAAACCCTCTATCCTTTTCAATTTTAGCCAATTCCTAACAAATTTTATTCTTGACCAATTTGTTAGATTTCAAACAAAAGAGGTGTTTAAATATGCCCCTGTTCTAGTTTACACGTTTTTATATTTCCAGGGAGATAGATTTAAGTTTTCAATGCAGAAATTGGATGATGATGGAAATCAACATTCAGTCATCTTCTGGACTACCATGGTGATGAAAGAGCAGAAGGAGTATTCATACAAAAATTTCATTGAACTCTTTGTACATCCAACAATGAGCCTTCTTAGCATTACACCTGAACCGAGAGTCAGTGAGGAAATTATAAGGATTATACATCTATCAAATAAAGAAAAGACATGTGACTGGTATTTATACCAGAACTACACAGAGTTGAGGATTTATGGTTGTGATCTTGCTCCTTACAAGATTCCAAAATTCCTCCCAATGAGAATTTTTGCTTTAGAATACACCAGGAAAATGTTGAATGTTGATGAAGTCCACTTTGTATCAGCAAAGAAAAAGTTAAAATTCAGAATCAAAACATAGATAGGGCCATTTATTTGCAATAGCAGGTTAGCAGGGGAGGAATAAGACATTATTTTGAAGGAAATGAAGTTTAGCCTCAGTTTCACCTGGTCCCAGGATCCATTAGGAACCATTTCAAAACTAAGGTTAGAAAACAAGACTACTCCTTAGATACATACTCACAGGCCATAAATAGAGAAGTATATGAACCAAATGGAGTGGGATGAAAACACTCTATAGGAGGCTAAGGAGCAGTTAGTCTCTACTTATACATCACAGACTCTTGTCCCACAGGAGAAAGCAAGAAAAATACTGAGAGAAGAAGAGTCACCTTCAGTGAATGAAACTACAAGCAAGGAATTCAAGATTATGTACATGAAGAGAACCAAACTCAATCCTAAAGTTAATCCAAGTAAATATTCAGAACATGAGGTTATCATAATAACCAAGGAGACACCTACCTCTTCTCAAGTTGGTGGCTAATCTACTCTCTCTCATACTACTTCAATAGCTTCATAGGACTAGAAACAGGCCATTCAGACAAGTAAAGTTGTCTCAGGAGAGAAAGAGAAGAAAAATTTTGAACTTTCAAGGAAATCAAGCTTAATAATGAAATCCTAAAGAATAGCACATACGGTAAATTCTAGAAGCAAACTTCTAGTTCTCAGAGTAGCTTGCTGTCAGCATTTGACTCTGATAAAGGAAAAATGCAAATGGCCTTCCTAGAGGCACAAATTTCACAGCCTAGTACAATAATAGATTACAAGAAAAAACCATTTGAGTTTGACATCAAAGACATCCATCCCATTGATCAAATGGAGATGCAAAAAAAACAGGTGAAATGATTTCCTCTACATTGACTAATACAACTACGAGTTTATATAAATTACAGGTTTCCTTAGAAAACATTCAGTCATAGCTGAAGATGGAAAATCTCCTCTCTGGCCAAGGATATGAGAATTAAGTTTTTGGAAGATTTAGTGGTCAGAGTAGGATATGATCATTCCAAAATAAAAGCTACAGAGGAGATAATAAAGAAGAAGAATGTTGACATAACAAAATTGAGGAAACAATTAAATTTGTTAGTCATAGAATACCCTCTCACCAAATATATTGAAGAAATAGTCTCAGAATTCGGACATGATGAAACTCATCATGGAGCAAAATTCCCAATTGAGACAGATGGAGACAAAAATGGATAAAATGATCAAGGAGAGGGAGTAGGCTGCAAAGCTTTCTATGGTTCCTTTGGAGGTTGTACCTCTTACAACCATCCTCACAACTACAACTTCTACAACAAACACAACAGATGGTGCAAAACAATTGACAATGATAGGGGAGAATCTGTCTATCTAGACAGATTCGGATATTAATAAGCTTCAAGATCAAGTCATACTGTTACAAGGTCAGAAAATAAGAAGGGGAGTTTCTCATGTAGTTGAAGCACAAAGAGCTCAAAAACTGATAGAGAGGTTATAGAAGTCAGAGACAGAATCATCCATTGGACAGACATTGTGCCAAGTCAAAGAAATCATCTGGACATATATCATTGAATCCATTAATGAAATCTGGCCCTACATCTAGATTATATTTAAACAGAAGGAATTTATTGAGAAATAAAATGATGCCATCACAATTATCAAGGAAGAGATTTGAGATATGCATGTTACAGCTAACAACACCATCAAGTTCTTAAACTCCAAGAATAGATATGAGTTGGATGACTTGGGAGTGTATGATAGAACAAAGACCATTTTAGAAGTGAAGAAGATTCTTACTAAGAAGAATTTGATTATTCAACTAGAAGAGAAATGCCACAGCTTAGAGATAGCATTAAACAGGTTCTTCAGTAGGGTTAAGCCTTTAACATAGAAGGGTCTGCCTTCTCTATTTGTAATTAATGATAAGCTAATAACCCGTTAAGACTATGTAAAGAAGCTAAGTGAAATTTCCAGGGACACTACCAAATTCTCTAATATCAAAGGCACCATGATAGGTAAAGAATTCTTGGAAGCATTGAGTAATGATGTTTTCCTCCAACATGAGGTAAACCACATCTTTGTGGTAAAACCTACTTTTGCAAAATATACTGAAGTGGATGAAATTTACCGAAAAGTAATCAAGTTAACTATCATAGATGAAGATAGATGGGATAAACTGTTTGAACTAAAGGAGTAAAATATAAATGAGAAAGTCCAGCACATCAGCCAACACAATAGCCAGCGCATCCCATAAATAGGTCTACTTAGCAACTGTTTCCTCTAAAACAGTGCCAATGTTCCAGATCACCTCCACCGAGCCTATTTTTTGTCACAATTAGATTTTATTATTCAATTTTGGCTAATAATACATTTTATGTTGAGACAACATTGATTGTAATCAATTTTGTAAAATTTAGTATAAATACTTCATTGTTCGAAGTATTCTAGGTTGATTTCTGAATATGTTTTGCCTACTGCGTAATTGTAATTTTCAAGTTTTACTGGAGCATCAATAATAAAAGGAATTATTATAGGATTCATGTGGTGTATACACTGGTGAAGTGCTTCTACTGCAATTGTGTTTTCCATTAATTTTCCTTTTTTCTATGTATTAGAAAATCTTAATTGTAAAACAAAAAGTGTGATGAACAGGACATGTTAATTAAAACACCTTATTCTGGCTGCTTTTACAATTTATATGTTTTTCGCTGAAGTCAGATTGAATAATACTTAATTTCTTTTCAATCTCTACTGAAATTGACTTTTCTTTCATCTCCATAATTCCTTTAAAAATCTAAAAAGATCCAGTTAATGCAACCTAGCTTGCCCTGTTATAACTCTTTTAAATATTGATGCAACATCTAGTTTTATATTTTTGACTCCATTTCCCAGTTGGAATATAGAAATTTAATCAACCAAATCAATCAAAATAAAAAAAAACAACCAAGTACAGTCATAACTAGCCTAATATCCATTTAAAACAAAGTTAAATTATACAGAGAGATCCCTCTCTAAAGCTGGCAGGGCTAGATCCCAGCTTCCAAACTGGTTTTGATGTTTTCCTCTGTATTTATTCTGCCAATATTTTAAATTATAGAACGATAACATAGTGGTGACCATACTAGGGAAAAAATAAAAAATTTGTAATTTCTTTCAAATTCATAACCCTCTTTAAAACATTGTATGATAGGAATACTTCAAGAAAATTGGTTTCCTTTTCATTTTTGTAAATATTAAGTGTGTGTGTGCCTTAGATCATAACTTTGGCTCCTAAAATAGCCTACACTACATCTCATCCCGATCCAAAGCCTGCAGTAATTATAGATGACCCTGAAAAGACACTGTGAAGATAGAGTATAGCAGAAAGCCAAGGAAGTATCAGTCCTCCCCATAGAGAAAATTCACTGCCAAAAGACTTTGCAACTCTGCAAGACATTGAGTTTGACTTACCTTTTGAACAAAGTTTATTTATAACTAAGTCAGCCAATTGGGTAGATCAAATAGTATTAGACCAAGATACACTAAGAAGACATTCATCTGAAGCACAATATTCTCCCTCTTATATAGATCTTCAAATTATCCAAGATTTTGATAAATTATAGGGTTTAGTCTTAGGTCTTGACCTTTCTGTTCATGAGGCTTATGTTCAGCAATCTGTAGAACTCCCTGCTCTGACTTCTTATGCAGAATCATCCACCTCATCACAATCTGTGCATACTAGATCATCAAGCCCTACCCCTTTTGTAATCTCTACCACTACTCCAGTACTTTCTCATCAAGCAACTCAAAGTCCTTATTCTCCTCAATCCTCAACAACAATCCAACTTTCATCTCCACCAAAACCCTAGGTTTTAGTTCAGGCTTTATCCCTGATTCAACCTCCTCCTTTCATCCAAAAATCACCCTTGATCAATCCTCATATTGTTCATCCCCATATCCCTATAATGGCAGCTATATATTCTCCCCTTGTCCTTCAAGCTCCTTTGGCAAACATTAGACATGATGAATTCCCATTATCAAATGGGAATTCCTCAATTTGATGGAACAATACCTATCACTGCCCAACAACATGTAGACATGATGAATGATAGTTTTGACCTTCAGGAGGTAGATGAGGAAAACATAAAACTTAGGTTGATTGCACAAAGTCTCACAGGATAGGTGAGGAAATGGTTTAAATCATTACTTGTTGCTAGCATTAATGATCTCCCTGGATTCCATCAGACATTCCTTAATAGGTGGGAAATTAAAAATAACCCTCCTTATATTTTATCTGAATATGAAATCATTAGGAGGGCACTAGGGGAAAGTGTTTAGGACTATTGCACTAGATTTAACAGTGTATATAATGCAATCCCTGCTAACATTAAACCACCCCAAGGTTTAGCCTTAATTGAATTCCTAGATGGATTTGAGGCAAACATGTTTTACCAGCTTAGAGAAAGAAATTCATCAACATTAGAAGAAATGCAAAGGGATGCAATGAGTGTAGAAGCAAATATGTTAGCAAAGAGTGCTAGAATTATGAATGAAAGGAGAGCGACCATAAAATAAGAACCCTATACTTCTTCTACTGATGCCAAATTGATTCATTAGTTAGAACAGTAGAAATAATGATGGAAAGGATTAATTTAAATGAGAGGGTTGCTCCTAGAGAAAATCAACCTGCACCTCAAAATTGTAATCAAAATCCTAGGATAAATCCTCACCAAATCAAACTAAGAGAACAGAGGGGCCTTGATCAGCAAATTAGGCCTCCATTTCGGGAGAATTATGCTGATGATGATGGAGAAGTAGTAGAAGAGGTATATGAAAACCATATAAATTTAATGGGTATCAATGATGATGAAACTGTGTTTCTTACTCAGGAAGAACAAGCATTATTTCAACTATCCCAAATTGAACTTGATTCTGAAGAATCATATGACTATAAGAAGGGATTTGAATAAACTATTATGGAAGTCCAGAGACAGTATAATATTAGGAGTAAGAAAAAATCAAATACCCCAAATAAAAAGAATAATGAAAATCTTGTCAAGAAAACCTCTGACACCACTGCAAAGAAAACTCTAGAAAATGTTGCTAAGAAAACTGCTGATAGTTCTAGCAAAAAGACAGTTGAAATTCATGTCATAAATATTGTTGAGAGTACTTCTGAAACTACTCAAACCAATATTCCAACCACCAGTCACCAAAAATAACCCGTGTCAAAAGAAATTTCTAATAAGTCTGAATTTTTGAACTTAAATAAATTCCAAACATCATTCAATATTGAAAATGAACTAGCAAAGTTGAAAATTCCTATCCCTTTAACAGATTTAATGAAAAAAAATTGTACAAAACTCAAGTTATGAAAGCTTTGAATATAGGGGAAAACAATGACATTGTCAATTTGAATGATGATTAGCCTAAACTATTATTTGGTCCAGAGGTAGATGGTAAACCACAGGAAGGAGGAGTTCCTCCATTTTATGTCAATCTCAACTTTAATGATAATATTCTCCATAATGTTATGCTAGATTTAGGTGCTTCACAAAATTTTATGCCAAAAGCTATTATGGAGAAACTTGGTCTTGAAATTACTATGCCTTACAAAGAATTATATTTATTTGATTCCAACAAAGTAAGATGTTTATGTATCATTAAGGATCTATGTGTTACTTTAGCTCAAATCCTAGCTAAGAGTCTAGTAATGGACATAGTGGTTGTTGATATTCCGCTAAGTACAACATGTTGTTGTCACACTCATGGGGAGAAAAATTACAAGGGACCCTACAAATGGACATGAATTATGCTACCATACCAGTGTTTGGTCAGCAAAGAAGAGTATATAGGGAAAATTCAATGAAATGCATGGTGAGTAATCAAGAGAAACCACATGACTATCCCCTTTACTCTGGTCACTCTGATTTACACTCCATTTTTACAATGATGTATATATTGATGCTCAGGTCACTGATGCTGAAAATGATATTTGTGAAACACATGAAAATCAAGCCCAAATTGTGCAACAAAACACTGCAAATGAATCTTTTTGGAACATGATTGTTTATGGCTCTTGTTAGGTCCCTATATTACTAGTATAGTTCCTTATTGTTGTTATTGTAACCCCCTTATTTTTATTATTGTACCCTTGTAACCCTCATATTGTTATTATTGTGCCCTTAAATTACTATTGTTAGGTCGGCTAGGATTACATTGTGGCCCCATGGACTCCTATATATATAAAGGAGGTTTTGTAATTTGTATCATCCAAGAATTGTTCATTCATGTAATGTATTGGAGCTTTCCCCCTCGAAGTGGCTTATTTCTAAGGTGTTGATATCTCTTTTCTTCTATTTTTGGAGTTGGTTTCACAACATTTGGTATCAGAGCTTTGGATTTTATGGCTTTCGATGCTCCAAACCGGTCAACGTGGAATTTTCGCTATAAATTTTTTTCTATGAAGGTTCAGAAGCTGAAAGTTTTAGAGTGCAAAACTGAAATCCTGAGGAACATCATCGAAAAATTTCAGAGCTTGGTTCGCAAAATTTTCAGATATATGATCTGTGGAAGTTAGGGATTTTTGTAGGCTCTTGAATTTAACCTAAACAGGTCATCGCAGAATTTGCACTATAACTTTTTTTCTACGAAGTTTCAGAAGCTGAAAGTTTTAGAGAGCGAAGCTGCAATCCTAAGGATCATCGTCACAAAATTTTGGAGCTTGGTTCACATTATGTTCGGAGATATGATCTGCATAAGTTAGGTCTTTTTCAGGCTCCCAAATTTCATATCAAAGAGGTTATCATGGGAAAATATTCATAAATATCTCTCTGAGCATCAGATTGGAATGCTGTAAAAAGTGGTTGCAATTACATGGGCTATAGTTTCTTTTCTATCAATTTTAGAGCCAAAAGAGGAAATAGTGACACGTGGAAAGTCGTACAAGTTTGCTCTACTGAACCAGTCCATAATTGGGTCATTGTGGGAGATTGGAATTAACTTTTCCTTGAAGAATCCAAATCAAGTCAGACCAATGACATTTGAAATAAGCTTTAGAGGGATACTACAAGGCCAAATTTCAGATATTGAGGATCTAAAATTACAGAGATAATTCAATTTCAATACAAAGTTCCTCAAAATCAAGTAAAAGGTGTGTATATTCTTTTTTTCCTGAATTGCATAAGTCTTTTTTGAAGAATCAAGTTGAATTGATTCCAAGGGCATATTGTAGAATATATATCAGTATTAGATTCTAAAATGGCCCCTAAAAAGAATTCAACACCCATTAAGCTTTTAGAAGGCTCTACTATGACTCATGAAGACGAAGAATGGAAACATGACATATCAAATTTACAAGAGAAAGTGCAACAATTTTTTCTCTCGCAAAGAGAAACAAAAAATGACATGGAAGTTTGAAGAAAGGTGTGGAAACTAAGATGGATGGTTTGAAGAAAGGCATGGAATATAATATGGATGGTTTGAAGAATGGCATGGAAGCTAAGATAGATGGCATGGAAGCTAGCATGGAATCTAAAATGGAAAACATGAAGAATGATCTAAAAGCAGACATGGAAGGTTTGACAAAGTTGATACAGCAAATGTTTCCTAATGGTGAAAATATAGTAGAGAAAAATAATGATGAGAACAAAATAAATGCTAATCATGATTTCATAAACTCTAATGTTGGTGGGAAGAACCACCATATTCCAAAAATGCATATGAAGAAGTTTGATGTAAAGGATCCTGTAACATGGATACTACATATGGAGCAATATTTTGATCTCAATAATGTGCAAAAAACACAAAAGGTACGCATTGAAACTTTACATTTAGAACAAAATACATTCATATGGTATTGATGGCTTTTCTCTCGTAAAAAAATTGTCACTTGGTCAATTTTTAAGGAGGAAATGATAACACATTATGAGGATACAAAGAGCAACACCTTCTTTAGCCAATTGATAACTCTAAAAAAAAGGGTTTAGTGGGTGAGCAAATTGAAGACTTCCAAAAATTGAATATAAGGATAACTGATATTCCAGAGGAACATAGGATTGATCTCTTCATAGGTACTTTAAAGGATAACATCCAACATGAAGTTCATGTTTTGGAACTTGATTCATTGGAGAAGGAATTTAGGTTGGCAAGAAAAATTGAATGTAGAATTATGGCGACAACGAAGCCTACCACGCACTTCTATAAAGAGGGAAGTGTTGCTTCTCCTAGATTTCAACAACCTACAAGGTTGACACCACAAAAATTGGAAGAAAAAATTGCAAAAGGGCTTTGCTACAGTTGTGATAGAAAATACACTAAAGGTCATAAGTGTGTTGAGAAGAAATTATTTTACATAGATTGTGAAGAGGAAGAAGAAAATGAACAAGAAGAGGATATACACCAGGAACCAGCCCTATAAGAGGAAGAAATTAATCCAACCATATCGTGTAATGCAATGGAAGTAATTAACACTCCTCAAACTCTCAAGATAGAAGGACATATCAAGAAGAAAAAGAAAATAGTGTTGATTGATTCAGGTAGCACCCATAATTTTATTCATTGTAAGGTAGCCAAGGAATTAAATTGTTTCCTATACCCAGCACCAGAATGTCAAGTGATGGTTGCAAATGGAGGAACCATAAATTGCTCTGGAAAATGCCATAATATCAAGCTAACCATGGGGGAATATGTATTGACTAGTCCAATTCTTTCCATTCCTATGGGAGGTGCTGATGTTGTACTAGGAGTACAATGGTTACAATCTTTGGGGATGGTAGTTTTTAATTTTCAAGAACTTTTCTTGAAAATTTTTTCAGAAGGAAAGGAAGTCGAATTACGGGGTATTGCGGGGAAGCCGGGAAAGATAATAAGCTCTAATGTCATGACAAATCTTCTAAAGAAAGAACAACGAGGCGTAATTGCACAATTATGCTCACTAGAAGTTCCAACATCAAAATCATCTATTTCTGCAGATCTCCAACAAGTCTTGGACAATCATTCCAACGTGTTTGAAACTCCCAAAGGACTCCCACCTATTCGTGATCATGATCATGCTATTCATTTGATTCCAGGAAGTGTTCCTCCAAACATCAGGCCTTATAGATATCATTATGTCCAAAAGAGCGAAATTGAACGTATGATTGCAGAAATGTTAGAGGCGGGTATAATTCAACCTAGTCAAAGTTCTTTCTCTGCTCCTGTAGTATTGGTACACAAGAAGGATGGATCATGGCGAATGTGTCCAGATTATAGGGAGCTCAATAAGCTCACCATTAAAGATAAACTTCCCATTCCTGTGATTGATGAATTATTGGATGAATTACATGGAGAAATTTATTTTACCAAGTTGGATCTTCGTTCAAGATATCATCAAATTAGAATGAAGATTGAAGATATTTCGAAAACAACATTTCGAACTCATGAGGGTCATTATGAATTTTTGGTCATGCCTTTTGGCCTTACCAATGCACCTTCTACATTTCAAGGGTCGATGAATTCCATTTTCAAACCCTTCCTTAGAAAACTTGTGCTAGTATTTTTTGATGATATACTAATCTACAGCAGGTCTTGGAAGGATCATGTTCAACATGTTGACAGGGTGCTCAAACTATTACAGGAGAAATAATTATATGCAAAAACATCCAAGTGTTTATTTGGAGTACAAGAGGTGGAATATCTGGGTCATATTGTATCTCACGAGGTTGTTAAGGTAGACCCTAACAAAATTAAAACCATTAAGGAATGGAAAGTCCCCACAACCATAAAGTAGTTGCGAGGATTTCTCGGGTTAACAGGGTATTATCACAATTTTGTTAAGAATTATGGGAGAATAGTAGCACCTCTAACAACATTATTGAAGAAATATGCATTTTCATGGACTCCTGAAGAAACTAAGGCCTTTGAACATCTTAAAGAGGCAATGTGCTTAGCACCGGTCTTAGCTATACCAGACTTCACAAAAACCTTTATTGTGGAATGTGATGCCTCAGGAAATGGAATTGGTGCTTTTTTAATGCAAGAAGGAAGACCCATTGCTTTTTAAAGTCGTCCAATCAAAGGAAAGTATTTAAAAATACCTATTTATGAGAAGGAAATGTTAGAAATATTGCATGCACTAAAGAAATGGAGAACTTACCTAATGGGAAGACACTTCAAGGTAAAAAATGATCATGATAGTCTTAAACACTTTTTGAGCAAAGACTATCTTCAGAAGAGCAGCAAAAATAGGTCACAAAGATGTTGGGTTATGACTTTGAAATAATCTACAAAAAAGGGAAGCTAAATGTTGTTGCAGATGCGCTCTCAAGAAAGAATGAAGAGGTGGAAGCATTGCTTTGTGCCATTTCTATTATCCAACCAGATTGGATAACCAAAGCAAGAGATGAATGGAAGAAGGACAAAGATGTATGGACACTCATTCAAAAGTTGCAGCAAGATCCTATTATATCTGATACATTTAGTTGGAAAAATGATTCCTTATGGTACAAAGATCGCTTATATCTTTGTAAGGATTCCCAACTAAAACAAAATATTCTTCTGGAATTGCACACTTCTCCTTTAGGAGGACACTCAGGATTTTTAAAAACTTACCACAGGGTGAAGAAAGAATTTTTTTGGGATGGCCTTAAATCCGATATTCAAAAGTTTGTGGCGGAATGTTTGGTTTGCCAGCAGAATAAAGTGGAAACAATTAAGACCCCAGGACTTCTACAACCTTTATCCATTCCAAGTCAACGTTGGGAGGAGATTTCACTGGATTTTATCACAGGTTTACCTAAGTCCGAAGGAAAGAGTGTCATCATGGTGGTAGTTGATAGACTTACCAAGTATGCACACTTTTGTGCATTATCTCATCCATTTAAAGCAAGTACAGCTGCTACTACATTTATGGACAGAATTCAAAAGCTACATGGAAGCCCAAGGGTTATTGTGAGTGACAGAGATCCCATTTTTACTGGAAATTTTTGGACGGAGTTATTTTCTTGTTTGGGTACTCAATTAGCTCATAGCTCATCTTATCATCCTCAATCCAATGGTCAAACTAAGATAGTGAATAAATTTTTGGAAGGATATCTTCGTTGTTTTGTATCTGATAAACAAACACAATGGGTCAAGTGGTTACCTCTCGCTGAATGGTGGTATAACACTTCCTTCCATACTGCAGCGAAAATGACCCCATTTATGGCACTTTATGGATATCATCCACCATCCATCACATCATCTTTAAGAGAAAATTCAAAGGTTCAAGTAGTGGAAGATCACATCGAGCATCAACAAGAAGTTCTCCAACTCTTAAAGGACAACTTGAATTTGGCACAAAATCGAATGAAACAACAGGCAGATCAACATCGCAGCGAGAGAAGTTTTGATGTAGGAGACTGGGTATTTTTACGGCTGCAACCATACAAACAAATGTCCCTCAAGCAAGCTAAGAAGGATAATAAATTATCGCCAAAGTACTATGGTCCTTACAAGGTGTTGCAAAAGATTGGTACTATGGCATACAAATTGGAGCTTCCTGCTTCTTTACGAGTGCATCCAATTTTCCATGTTTCATGCTTAAAGAAGGTTATAGGTGAAAATATTCCAGTTCAAACAATATTTCCAGAACTTGATGAGGAAGGAAAATCATATTGGAACCGGAAGCAGTCACGGAAACAAGAACTCGACAACTACGGAATCGATCAATTTCAGAGTATCTCATCAAGTGGAAGAACTTACCCACTGAAGATTCTACATGGGAGGATGAGAATTTTATACAGAAGCACCTAGAGCTACTCAAGCATTGAGGACACCACTTTTTTGAAGGAGAGGGGCATGTTAGGTCCCTATATTACTAGTATAGTCCCTTATTGTTGTTAGTGTAACCCCCTTATTGTTATTATTGTACCCTTGTAACCCCCATATTGTTATTATTGTGCCTTTAAATTATTATTGTTAGGTTGGCTAGGATTACATTGTGGCCCCATGGACTCCTATATATATAAAGGAGGTTTTGTAATTTGTATCATCCAAGAATTGTTCATTCATGTAATGTATTGGAGGTTTCCCCCTCGAAGTGGCTTATTTCTAAGGCGTTGATATCTCTTTTCTTATATTTTTCGAGCTGGTTTCACAATAGCTCTTGTAGCAGAGCGAGCTTAGGAGCAGGTGTGTGGGTCTCAAATTCAGGAAATAATCATGCAGAAGGTCATTCATATACACTAAATAGAAGAATATGAAGCACTTCTTTTAGGATTGCAATTATTGAAAAAATTAGGTGCTAAAAGAATTTCTATTCATGGAGATTCTAAATTGACTATAAAACAGATTAAAGGAGATTATTATGCAAATCATCCTAGACTGAGAGCATACAGAAATGTTGTGCTTGATTTTCTACAAACTTTTGTAGAATATGATCTTGTAGTTATTCCTAGAAATCGGAATATCCTTGCTAATGGTCTGGATTTTTCACCCATCACATCAAAAATGCCTCATCCCAACAGAAAATATACAATGGAAGTAAAACATCATCCATCTGTACCAGATAATATGAGGTATTGGAAAGTATTTGGAAATGACAAACAGATTGAAATTTTTTTATAGTCCAAGGATGAGTATGAAGAAAATAGCATAGATTGTGAAGTAGAAAATCAGATTGTTGTACATACTAATGTAGGAAAACAATTTGATGAATCAGATGTAAATATTTATGTAGCTGAAGTTGTACATAAATTAAAATTGCATGAAATTGATCCAGAAAAAGAAGAATTTGAAATAGTTCAACTTAAATACAATGTTTTACCTAGAGGTCTAGTTCCATTAGAAGAGATTTTTTATTTTAATGATGTAGAAAAAAATCCAAAAAAAGAGCCCATATTGAAAATCAAATCACACAGAAAATACATAAAACACACATAACAAACCATAGACAAAATATTGGCGGAAAAGGCTTCAGCCTCACGGCTTCCTCACATTTTTTATCTTTATTAAAAGAATGTAGTGTTACAATTAAATAGATGAGGAGATAGTGTCTCAAGATAGTGTGTGCTATCTTGGACACCTTGGTTGAGATAATTTCTCAACCAAACACACACCAATATAGGAGCTACCTAAACTAACTCCCATCTTAGAGGAACAACCCAAACTGAAGAGTTAGGCATAAATTCCTAAATTTTAATATTTAATTTATTTATTTTATTTTTGGATTTATTATTGTTTTATGAGAGAGCCTAACATTCCCCCCTTCAATGATAAATCCAAAATAAGAACGAGGAACCATATTTCAAGTTCTCGTGTTGATCCTCAAAAACATTTCTTGAAAAACCGCCAAAGTTGGATGCTGAAAAATTGCAATCTGAAGAGACCATGAGTCAGCTGCATGTCTGATTCATCTCTGAATTTACCTTGAAAACTCCATCACGTGCCAAGTTGCAAAAGGATCCATCTGTCCTTTGCATGAAATCAACATCCTTTTTCCACTGATAATTTTTTTGAATGCCCATTGGCTGATGATGTCAAAAAAAAATCAATGTTGCTTTTGTTGTTTTGAAAACTGCTCACTACTATTTTCGACTACCCACTGGTGAATTTGTTGATGCCCACTGGCTGATTTTGCTGGTTTTTTCGAGATTTTTAGTCTGACAACCACTGTCAATTTCATTGACATTTTCCCCCCTTTGTTAGATGAAAGGAGAGTCAATCATCTACAAATTATTCCTAAACTCCCCCCCTTTAGGTGTAGGAGTGTTGCACTGTTGTACTCCCTCGTTCAAATGCATGAGAGTACCATCTGTTTTTCACTATCAGTTGCACTATGTGTGATTGTATTCAGTTGTAGAACTGAGACAATCTTTTGACTGTGGATGACCATTCCCAAGGCTCAATCCATTCATATTTTATCTTTAATCTGGCTGATTTTTTTTTACTACAACATTTTCGGATGAATGGTTTGGCTTGCCACAATAACGACAAGGATGGAGATCAAAAAACCGATTTGCCATATGACTGGTTCTTTGACAATGAATATATTTCAGTTTTCTTGCAACTTCGAGTTGCGTGCCTTTATGTTTGTCTACAACTTTCTTAGAACGTGCTGAGGTGATTTGTTCAAGAAATCCTGCACTGACGAACTTAATGGGCTTTGAATAATCCGGGATATGCAACTTGGTGTCATATTTGAAATATCCTAAGCCTCGTCGATTTATTTTACTTTGGAGTTCTTCCCATGGCTTGATGATTGGTTTGGAAGAAAGTTGAACTTGAACAACTTCGACACTTGAAGCTGTTTGGATGAATGACTTATCATCTGGATGGTTCAAATACTTGGAAGCATCACTCTTCTCTTGCAACTCATTTCTTTGTAGTTGTGACTCCAGTTGAAGAAACTCAATCGTTTCATTTGTATGTTGTAGATGCCGTGAAATATCAACAAGAGTTTCTTTGCTGATTTTCACCATTTCTTCATCACTTGAGAAGATAAAATTGTGAAGAATTTTTAACAACTGGATGTGTTGCGCCATCTGAACTCGCTCTCTTGAATTCAGGCTTGCTTTTCATAGATGTCATGCTTTGAACTGTCTCACTTGAATTTGTTACTTGAATGACAGGCTCGCCTGCTGTGTGGCTTCAATGGCACGCTCGCTTGATATGTTACTTATTATGCTTGCTTTAAAAACACTTGTTAGAGGTGTAGAACTTTCTTGCTTGAATTCAGGCTCGCTTGATTGAGTTTATCATTCTCGCTTGTTGTATATTTCAACTTTCTTGATTGGTGTTAGAGTTGAACTTGCTTATTTCCTTTGATGATTGTTGCAATAAACTTCACGTTAGCTCGCTTGATGTTTTGAACTTTGTATTGCCTTGATGTAAATGGCTTGAATGAATACTCACACTTGCTTTCAGGAGATGTGAACTTGTTGCTTTTTTTCTTTAGAGTTAAAACTCGTGCACTCACTTGATTCTGCTTAAAGAAAGGGTGTTTAGCATTGTCAAAAATGCACCCAAAAATGCACCCAAAAATGCTTAATGATTTTAATGACTCAATGAATTCAATTTGACTTAATTTGATTCAATTCAAAAATTGGGTGTCGATTTGAACCGAGAATGCACCCTTACAATTCAATGAAATTTGAGTATCATTACAAGTTCAATAATGTTGATGTAGACTGTGCTATGAAATGCTGGAGGTTGCAGGCTCATTAAATTGATTGTATTGATGTAGACTTCGCTTTGAAATGCTGGAGTTTGCAGGTTCATTAACTTGATTGTATTGATTTAATCTACTTGTTGAGGTAGAATGTTGATGTTGAAAACTTTGATTATTTGTTGAAGTGGCGCAAATGCATGTGTTTAGATTAATTATCCTTCCTTTCAGCTACTTTGTTACAAGTGTTGTGCTTGTTTGCATTGAAATTTATGTGTGTGTTAAATGAGATCATTTATGTGTCAAAACTAGACACAAATCAAAAGAAACAATATGAAGCAGGCACCATCATCAACACACTCTTCCTTTAACTAGGATCCCCTTATTCAATTTCGTGCGGATCTAGGACACAATCACCACAAAAAAATATATGCTTTATTAAAATTTGGAGTACATAATCGTTCAACTTCAAAACATCTTCATGGAATCAAAGTTTCAGAACTTCTTGGAAAAAATGTCTTAAAAAAACTAACTCAACCTCCTACAAAAATGAGCTTTATTTTGATCACTCCAAATTTAAAAAAGGTGACTCCTTATCACTCCACAAAATCACTTATTGCTCCAAAATTACAAAAAACAATAATTTCACCTTATTTCTCCAAGTTACAATTTATTACAATCTTCACCCTTATGAAAAAATAAAAAAATTCTTCTATCCAATGCACTTGTCTTCCAAATACTTGATGTCTTAGAAGTGAAGATACCCCAATAATGAGTCAAAACTTACCTTGGTACTCATTTCCTTTTTCTATGCTTAAAATTTTTGAGCACTTACATTTGTATGCATTTCATAAAATCACCTCCAATCCCAAAACATAATTCCATGAAAATCATGCATAATAGAAAAAAACATGAGCACTCTTTCCACTCATTATCTCTCCTCCCACTTATTACTCCAAAATATTTATAAAAATAAATCACTCAAATAATCCTCTCACACCTTATCATTTCATTACAAAAGCTTCATGACCACTATTATCCCTCCATAAATAATTTCTAATATTCCTCTTTTTTATTTTTAAGGTTTATAAAGTCACTTTAAAAAGTGATTTGTTGTTTGAAAGGTTAAATCACACTAAAAAAATATTCCTCATCTGTCCAAACAAAAATAAAAAATATTCCTTATCTCTCCAACAAAATCAGTTTATCTCAATTAAAACTATCAAAAGATTTCCATCATCAACGCACCTTTCACACAGTTGGAGGATGCAGTAATATCAAAAAAGATTTTTTAAAGCTTACTAAGAGCAGAATTGCAGAAAATTATTTCACTTTGATGAGATTTATGTTGAAAAGCAGCAAGATGATGGAGCTTAGTGAAATGAAGTCGCCTTCACTAAGTGGGCCCGCAGGCAAATTCTGGCGCAAAGTCTATTTTTAGACTATGTCTATTTTTAGACATATGGAGCATGGTCCAGGGGTTGCAGTGTGTTATTCTTGGAGTATTGGTCATGTTGGTAAAAATAGATGGACCTCTATTTTTTGACCTATAGGTCGAAGTCTATATTTAGACTGCCTATCCTAAAAATAGGGAAGTCAAATATTATTTACCCTTAATAATATTTGGACTATAAACTTCAGTTTACTCTCTTGGAACACTTCAGTTCGAGCCTTGGAAGTGGCTCATGCATCTGACAGAGGAATTACGCTATTCCTAAGGGTTTGGTGAGCACATGCATGGTTGACTTCAGTTAGGACTTCAGTGGCAGAAGTTTGGTGGAGTTAATGAGACAGCTAGTGGAGTTGTGTTAGGTTTAACTTAGTTGAACTAGTTGCGATTAGTTTAACTAGCTAATCAACTAGTAATGAGTGGAGTGAATTAAATATTATTTAATTCATTAATTAGTAACTCATTATTCAACTCAAGAACACATCAGTTCACTACAGTGCATGGACGGTTCAGTGGAGACTAGTGAAAGAGGTAGATGAAAGGGTGGAGTTAGCTATCAGTGGCGACATCAGTTGTGCATGAGATTTGCACCACACTTGGAGGAATTTCCCATGATGATTGCGCTGTCAGGCCAAGGAGATTCGAACCTTGGATCTTTATATAGACAGGCCTGGATTGTGCAATAGAGGCAAGGCAATTGGCGGTGAGTTTTGAACCAGTAACCTGTTCAAAACTGAGCTAGATTGTGTGTAACTTCATGAGAAAGTACCGAGTACTTGTGAGGAGTATTGTACTGAGTTTGTTACATGATTTCTCCATTATAATATACACAATAGCTGCGGGGTTTTCAGCTATAAGCTTTCCCCATACATACTGTGTTAATTTTTATGATGATTTGATGTGTTATCGCTTGATTTTATTTCCGCATGTGTGATGATCTGAGTTGAGTTGAGTGGAAGAGATTATGTGTTGTGTATGAAGTTCAAATAGTATGTGACCAGGATAGTCTCGGTGGATAATTAATCATTATTCAGAAAATTTCTACATGGTATCGAAGCTATTGAAGCAGAGATTGATCATCACAGTGATTACAAACTTATTTCGGTAGACAGAGTCTGCATGCGGGCCAGGTAGCCTCTGGATCCATCCTTTCTTTGAAAGGTGATACATCCAGTAAACGCCCCTTGCAGTCGATCTCTGTGCTAGAAATAATTTGTTCTCACAGATCTAGAGCGGTTGAGCTTTGAAGTGGAATTCGAATTTTGCAGCAGTTTTGTTTTCTTGGTGCCAGTGTTGAAAATGTCTTTCAACGGTTTGCGACTCGAATATGCTCTTGAAGGCAGTTCGAATTATGTTGCATGGAAGGATCGCATGGAGGCGGTATTAGAAGATAATGGTCTGAAGGAGTTCGTAGATACGGATGTCCAAAAGCCCACTGATCCTGCTGAAGTCGAAGCATGGCAAAAGAAGATGGCGAAATGTCGAAGGATCCTGTTGGAGGGCGTCAAGGATCATATTGTATCCAACCTGCATGGAAAGGCTTCTCCATTTTTAATGTGGAAAGCTTTGACGGATCTATTCCAGAGTAAGAGTGACCAAAGGAAGCTGGCGCTCAAAGATAAGCTCAGGAACATCAAGATGGAGAAGGGCGACAGTATCGCCAAATACCTCACGAAGTTCACTCAGTGCAGAGATGAGCTGGGAAGTGTGGGGGTGACTGTCGAAGACGAGGACATGGTCGACCTGGCTCTCCTTGGTCTTACGAAGGCTTGGCACTCATATCAAGATAGTGTCAATGGTCGGGAGAAGCTGCCGGGATGGGAGCGCCTTTGGGCGGATCTCATGCAGGAGGAGATAAGGAGGACTACTCGAGATGGATCTTCATCAAAGGGAGCTGATGAAGAAAACTGCGCTTTGGTTGCCAAAGCAAGGAAGGGGAAGGGTAAGAAAACCTCTCATTCTGGTGCAAAGGGCAAGAAGCAGGATATGGCGAAAGTGAAGTGTTTTCACTGCCATGATCACGGACATTATGCTACCAATTGTCCAAAGAAGAAGAAGAACAAGCAAGCGGGAAGATCTGCAGATGGAGAAGCTTTGGCTTCATAGTTCGAGCTTGACTTTTCACTGATCGCATGCTTGGTTTCAAGTGTGATGGGATCGGTGTGGTTCTTGGACAGCGGTGTGTCATTTCATATGACGGGAGATCGGGATTTGTTCTCAGATCTG
This sequence comes from Pinus albicaulis, assembly GCA_034641835.2. NCBI lineage: Eukaryota > Viridiplantae > Streptophyta > Pinopsida > Pinales > Pinaceae > Pinus > Pinus albicaulis. The sequence continues at coordinate 1,363,743,229 of CM076582.1, read as the reverse complement.
GAGGAAAAAGATTTGGGTGTGCACATCGAGATGGGAGATGATGGTAGATACAGTGCGACTGGTATCGGTACCATATCCTTTCAGAGGGAGTCTGGTAAACCCTTTGTATTGAAGGATGTCATGCATGTACCTGGATTGAAGAAGAACTTGATCTCTGTGGCGATGTTGGAGGATAAGGGGTATGATGTGGTCTTCAGCGAAGGAAAAGCCTTCCTGCGCAGTAAGACTACTGGAGAGACCCGGAAGATAGGGGTTCGAACCAAGAACCTTTATCAGTTGCAAGTAAATGGCTGTGCAGCAATGGCATGCAAGGCGAGAGAAGTGGTGAGCTGGGATGATGAGGGTGAACTGTGGCACGGGAGATTGGGCCACCTTCACCATGGAGCTTTGAAGATCCTGCAGCAGATTTCTACTGGGCTTCCTAAGGGCACTCTTGCACAGTCAGATCAGTGCAAGGGGTGTACTTTAGGGAAGTATGTGAAAGCCACCTTTCACGAGAAGGATAGTCGCGCCACAACGATCCTTGAGAGAGTTCACATAGACGTGTGTGGTCCTTTCTCTGTAGCTTCGACAGCAAAGCACAAGTACTACATGATCTTTGTTGATGATTTCTCTCGAAAGTGCTGGATCTTCTTCATGCAGAAGAAGAGCGATACATTCGCGAAGTTCTGTGAGTTTAAAGCACTGGTCGAGAAGGAGTCGGGGAAGAAGGTGATTGCTCTAAGAAGTGATAACGGTGGTGAATTCATCTTGGCTGAATTCAAGGAGTTCTGCAGCGCAGAAGGGATTCAGAGAGAGCTCATCGCACCCCATAACCCACAGCAGAACGGGGTGGCTGAGTGGAAGAGCAGAACGATCGTGGGTGCTGCACGGGCGATGTTGCATGATCAGGGCCTACCCCTTCACTTGTGGGCTGAGGCATGCAATACAACAGTGTATGTGCAGAACCGTTGTCCTCACAAGGTTCTTGGCATGAGTACACCAGAGGAGGCTTATTCTAGTAAGAGACCTGACATTTCTCATTTGAGAATTTTTGGTTCACCTGTCTACATGCATGTGACGAAGGATGCCAGAAAGAAGCTGGATCCGACCGCAGAGGTTGGAATATTTGTGGGGTACACTGATACACCTCACAACTATCGAGTGTATTTGTCAGACAGTCGCAAGACTGTTGTGCAACGGGATATCAAGTTTCAGGAGGAGAAAGCCATGCAGTGTTCGCTTGAGAGGGAGCTACACTTGCATGCAGATGAGGAGCTGTTAGTTCCTAAGGAGGAGCTTCCGGATGTGGATCAGCCACAAGAGGAGGTTCGGGAGGTGGAAGAAACCACCCAGGTAGCGCCAACCATCAGAGGGCGCATGCGCACTACAGAAGCTGAGCGACTGGCTCGAGATGCAGAGAAGGTTGTAGGACCACCTACAGCACAGTGCAGACAGAGGCAGTCACCGGATCGGTACATTGGATACATGGCTCTTGTGAGTCAATGTGTCGTGACGGAGCCATCCTCTTTTGAGGAAGCTGTGGAGGAACCCGCATGGGTAGATGCCATGATCGAAGAATATGATTCGATCGTCAGAAACAGTGCATGGGAGATTGTCCCAAGATCGGAGGGGAAATCAGTGGTGGGTTCGCGATGGATCTACAAAGTGAAGCAGGCGGCTGACGGGAGTGTGGAGAAGTACAGGGCGAGATTTGTCGCTCGTGGATTCTCACAGATCGAGGGGATCGATTATGAGGAGACCTTTGCACCTGTCGCAAGGTACTCTTCCATACGGACGATCCTTGCTCTCTCAGCGCAGATGGGATGGCACATCCATCAGATGGATGTGAAGACTGCGTTCCTCAACGGAGTCATTGAGGAGGAGGTGTACATAGAGCAGCTTGAAGGTTTCGAGATCTTTAGCAGTGAGTCGCATGTGTGCCGACTCAAGAGAGCACTGTACGGGCTGAAGCAAGCACCTCGTGCTTGGTACACTCGCATAGACAGCTACTTCACCGGGCTTGGATTTTCCAAGAGTGAGGCGGATCCTAACCTGTACCAGATTGTGGTGGAGGGGAAGCTGTTGATCCTAACCTGTACCAGATTGTGGAGGACTATTTGTTTCTCAGGGCAAGTATGCCCGGGAGATTCTAGAGAGGTTCAACATGCAAGGCTGCAAGCTTGTTGACACTCCTCTTCCTGGTGGTTGGAGGAAGGAGGACGCTACTTCAGCGGAGGTAGTGGATGCCACTATCTATCGACAGTTGGTGGGGTCGCTTATGTATCTGGTCAATACACGACCCGATATATGCTATGCTGTTAACCAACTTTTGCAAGCTATGGTTAAGCCTACCAAGATCTTTTGGAAGGCAGGCAAGCATGTATTGCGTTATATTAGAGGCACATAGGGATATGGTCTATGGTACAGACATGAGGATGGAGCGAAGCTTTCTGGCTTCACTGATGCAAATTGGGCAGGGAGCCCAACGGACCAGAAGAGCACATCTGGAGGACTTTTCAGCATTGGGTCGATAGCAGTTTCCTGGTACAGCAGGAAGCAGAGATTCGTGTCACTCAGTTCAGCAGAGGCCGAGTACATGGCAGCTAGCTTGGCTGCATGCGAGGCTATTTGGATGAGGAAGATCCTCGTTGGATTGTTCGGGTTGCAGTTGGAGCCTACAGTGATTTACTGTGATAACCAAAGTTGCATTAAAATCTCGGCTAATCCAGTATTTCATGATAGATCCAAACACATCGACATCAGGTACCATCATATCAGAGATTGTGTTCAGTGGATAATCATGATGCTTTCATATGTTCCCACGAAGGATCAGGATGCCGACATCCTGACGAAGGTGCTCACCAGGAGCAAGTTTGAATTCCACAGAGGCAGGATAGGGGTTGCAGATAATCCATATCTTGCTGAGAGGGAGTGTTGAAAATGCAGCAAGATAATGGAGCTTAGTGAAATGAAGTCGCCTTCACTAAGTGGGCCCGCAGGCGAATTCTGGCGCAAAGTCTATTTTTAGACTATGTCTATTTTTAGACATATGGAGCATGGTTCGGGGATTCCAGTTTGAGATTCTTGGAGCATTGGTAATGTTGGTAAAAATAGATGAGACTCTATTTTTTAGGTCGAAGAGGTCGAAGTCTATTTTTAGACTGCCTATCCTAAAAATAGGGAAGTCAAATATTATTTACCCTTAATAATATTTGGACTATAAACTTCAGTTTACTCTCTTGGAGCACTTCAGTTCAAGCCTTGGAAGTGGCTCATGCATCTGACAGAGGAATTACGCTATTCCTAGGGGTTTGGTGAGCTCATGCATGGTTGACTTCAGTTAGGACTTCAGTGGCAGAAGTTTGGTGGAGTTGATGAGACAGTTGGTGGAGTTGTGTTCGGTTTAACTTAGTTAAACTAGTTGAGATTAGTTTAACTAGCTAATCAACTAGTAATGAGTGGAGTGAATTAAATATTATTTAATTCATTAATTAGTAACTCATTATTCAACTCAAGAACACATCATTTCACTACAGTGCATGGACAGTTCAGTGGAGACTAGTGAAAGAGGTAAATGAAAGGGTTGAGTTAGCTATCAGTGGCGACATCAGTTGTGCATGAGATTTGCACCACACTTGGAGGAATTTCCCATGATGATTGTGCTGTCAAGCCAAGGAGATTCGAACCTTGGATCTCTATTTAGACAGGCCATGATTGCGCAATAGAGGCAAGGAAATTAGTGGTGAGTTTTGAACCAGTAACCTGTTCAAAACCAAGCTAGTTTGTGTGTAAATTTATGATAAAGTACTGAGTACTTGTGAGGAGTATTGTACTGAGTTTGTTACATGTATTCTCCATTATAATATACACAATAGCTGCGGGGTTTTCAGCTATAATATTTCCCCATACATACTGTGTTAATGTGTATGATGAATTGATGTGCTATCGCTTGTTTTATTTCCGCATGTGTGATGATATGAGTGGAAGAGATTATGTGTTGCATATGAATTCGAATTGATATGTGATCAGGATAGTCTCGGTGGATAATTAATCATTATTCAGAAAATTTCTACACTTTAGTCATACCAAACACTGACAACGTTCCACACTGACCACTTTTCTACAAGCTTCTTGATCTGCACATTGCTCGAGCCTTTGACTAGGCTCCAACACTCCACGAGCTATGCACAATTAAGCGCCAGATGCTACCTCAAACTATGATTCGCTGTCATTTGATTCTATGAGATCTTATACAGCAGGAAAAGGCTCGTCTAAGGATGAGTTTGGGTGTCTTTAAGGCGAATTTCCTTTGCTAAATCAGCCAAGACCATTGCAAAATCATTGTGGGCCAAGTTGCCAAATTTTATGCCGAATTGTTCAGTTTATATGAGATTCATTTTGAAACTAGAAGCTGCATTATTGGGCGTGATTTTGTTTAGGCAAGACGAGAGCTTCCTTTTTAATTGAGGTCGAGCATCTTCAATTTGAAGCTAAAATTAACATCTATTGGTTCAAATTCAAACTTCTGGAAAAGAACAAATTTCATTTCCTCTGTCAGAGGCCACTTCAGGAAGCCAAGATTCCTTGCAAAAAATATATATCGGTTGGGAGTTGTCTACTGACACAATAGTCTGGATGGAAATTATTATTATTATTATTATTATTATTATTATTATTATTATTATTATTCATTTATTTATTTATTTTTATTTTTATTTTTATTTTTTTTATTTATTTATTTTTTTATTTTTTTTTATTTTTTTATTTTTTTATTTTTTTATTTTTTTATTTTTATTTTTATTTTTATTTTTATTTTTTTATTTTTATTTTTATTTTATTTATTTATTTATTTTATTTTTTTCTGGAATCCGATAAAAAAATTTAAAAATTCAGGTAGATGGGGTGTTGATCAAACCAAACAAATTAGCTTCACCAATTTTTGATCTGGCAGATGTAATGACAGGGATATGTAGGTAGTCGAACTGGTCCAACAGAGTCAGATCACCACAGCCACTGCCACCGCGTGTGATGCTTCTTCCCATTCAATATTCACAGTCCTGGGACCTTTGCTCTAGCGCTTTACCACAACGCTCCACAATATTGACAAGGGATCACTCAACAAAATCAAGCACCCAACGTCCGCTACAATACTATCTCATAAATCTCACCGCAGCTCAGTGAGGTCTTCGCGGATTGATGAGAATGAGAACAGGCTGAACCTCCACAAAAGCAACGGGTTCTTTCTAGCTTCCTCATGTTGCTGCAAAGAATGGTGGCTCCAATTCACACCCTGACAGAAAACAACGTACTATTCTTGCACACCAACATATTTATAAAAAAAACTGTCACAACTCTCATATTTCACTACACATGCAGATGTGTGCACAATAGATTCTTTTCTTACATTCATCCATCATGTTTAATGCAAGAATATTTAATTACATTTTTAGGGATCTACAGTTGATGTAGTCAAAATTCGTATTTTAGAGCTAGTACTAGCTATTTACAACTTGAAAAAAAAAAAATCTCAGCAACCTACCCAAGTTACCCTTCAATCATCGGGAATGTGCCTTTTTATTTGCACACATTTTGTATGCTGCTCATCCTTGGCTCTGTTTTTTTTTTTTTTTTTTTTTGGCGATGAATATGAGGCCCACATCCTTCAAGCTCATATACGACACTTGCACTGTATATGTGAATGGCCTCATGGATTTAAACAACGATTCATGAAAACAAGAAATCTAGTCACCTTTGATGTTCACCACAACCAAGGCTCCTACAACAAGTCTTCAATGCAATTCCCAGCATCCTCGCTCCACGCTGCTCGATGCTGGTTCACGCTGATGGTTTACTTGCACTCCAAAGAGATCTATATGCTGCTCCTTGCGCACATAATTCCATAACGCTTAATGCCTCATGCACTCAAAGTCTCTCAATCCCAAAGAGTAAAACCGTTAAGCTCCGATACCACATATTGAAAATCAAATCACATAGAAAATACATAAAACACACATAACAAACAATAGAAAAAATATTGGCGGAAAAGGCTTCAGCCTCACAGCTTCCTTACATATTTTCTTTTTATTAAAAGAATGCAGTGTTACAATTAAATAGATGAGGAGACAGTGTCTCAAGATAGTGCGTGCTATCTTGGACACCTTGGTTGAGATAATTTTTCAACCAAACACACACCAATATAGGAGCTACCTAAACTAACTCCTATCTTAGAGGAACAACCCAAACTAAAGAGTTAGGCATAAATTCCTAACTTTTAATATTTAATTTTTGGATTTATTATTGTTTTATGAGAGAGAATAATAGCCCACAGGGGCAGATGTAGAAGAATGTAATATAGGTAGTGAACAAAATCCTAAAAAGATAAAACTTTCAAAATCACTGTCTATTTAAAAAAAAACAAGAATCCATAGCTTTATTCAAATAATTTTTTGATGCCTTTGCCTGGAGCTATGAGGATCTCAAAGCATATGACACAAGTATCATACAACATAAAATTCCAATCAAGGAAACCAAAAACCATTCAAACATAAACTCTGTAGAATAAATCTAGTTCTGATGCCTCTAATTGAGAAAGAGGTTAAAAAGGTGTATGATGCTAAAATCATAGTTCCTCTCAGATATTATAAATGGGTGTCTAACATAGTGCCTACTAAGAAGAAAAATGGGGAAATCTGGTTATGCATTGATTTTAGAAACCTTAACAAGGTCTCCCTAAAAGACAACTACCCTTTTCCAAAAATGGACCATATATTACAAAAGGTAATAGGGTCTAGTAGGATTTCCTTATTAGATGGCTTCCCAAGTTATAACTAGGTCTTAGTGCATCCTGATGATTAGGATAAAAAAACTTTCACTACTCAATGGGGGACCTTCATGTATGTGAAGATTCCCTTCGGGTTAATGAATGTTGGGGCCAAATTTCAAAGAGCAATGGATATTGCCTTTGCAGATGAAATTGGTCATTTTATTATGATTTATCTAGATGAAATTATTGTCTATTCTAAAACTGATGAGGAAAATTTGTTACATCTGAGAAGAGTGTTTGAAAAATGTAGAAGGTTTGGCATCTCATTAAATCCTAAGAAAAAAAAATTTGGCCTTGAAGAAGGAAAGCTTATTGGTCATATTATATTTAAGGATGGTATTAGGATTGATCCAGTAGAATTGAAGCAAAATTAAAAATCATTCACCCTAGATATATTAAGGAGCTTCAATATTTTATTGGCAAGATTAATTTCCTAAGGAGATTCATTCCTAACCTTGATGAACTTCTTAGAAATATAACAAATATGTTAAAAAAGGTTTTAGAAATTGGATGGATTATTGAGGCTAGACAATCCTTTGATTTAGTTAAACATGCATTGACAAACGCACCAGTGTTGATTAGTCCAGATTTTACTATAGATTTTATTATCTTCTATTTTGCTTCTAAACACACTGTTGCAACTGTTTTGTTGCAGAAAAATGATGAAGGATTTGAATGGTCTATTGAATTTTTTAGTAAGGCTTTAAGAGATGCATCTTTGAAATATAATATTATGGAAAAATAGACCTTTGCATTGATTAAAGCAATAAAATACTTTAGAGTATATGTTAGCCACCTGTGAAATTTGTTATACCAAAAGGTGGCTAAAACTGTTTGGAGCCTTCAAGGAACAAATTTTGTTGCAAAAAGTGTTGGCTCTTGAAGAGTCTTGAAGGCCTCATGCCTCTGACCAAATCTTCACTGTTGTTCCTATCTTAAAAACTCTGAAATCCTGCTGATTCCTAAGAAAGAATACTGCTGCAAGCACCCTTTTCCTTTTCCCCCTTCTTCCAGACTAACCTCATCTTTGCCTTTTCTTTTTCCATAAAATCCCTCATTTTCATGTTCTTCCCCTTTTCCCTTCATCAAAACCCCCTTGATAAGGTTCAAGACTCTTTCTTAGCCTTATCAAAGCCCCCAAATTCCTTTGAAGACCATCGAAAATCTATCAAAATCATATTTTTTATATACTATAGACTTAAGCCCCTTGGGCTAAATCCTTAAACCTTACCCTCCATACACCCAGACGTCAAAACCGAGCGCCAGCCCTCCAAGTGCTTATCGTGTCGCCCGATCGTGATTAGCCCCTCCTCTAAAAAACCCTGGTCATATTATTTGCCATGCACCCAAAGGCCCCGCAGTCGGGCACCAAGCCGTATTGTAAATTAATACTTCAAACCTTTCATTAATATAAATTTGACGTTTTTATTATGTCCTGAGGTTTTCCGCCGGTCCAATTTTCTAGTCAATATCCACTGTCGATCTAATCTGTGGATCAACAACGCACAATCCATCACCCAGTGGTCCCTTCCATCCACTCACTGTTGCAAAACCAAGCGGTATCCATCACACTGCTTTTGAGAGTGGGGTGGTATTTTTTATTTTGCAGCGATTCCATACACCTGTTGACACGTGGCCTGAGCACTGTTCACGAAACTACCGTTCATCGTGCATTAAAGTTCAGACATGGAGTGGGCGCAATATTGATGCGCGTCGTCCAATCTGAGGCCGCTCATCGGACGATGATCACTCACCAAAGAAGCCAGACAGTTAACCAGGGTGTGGCACGGTGTTTAACAGATCTCTGTCGTCGATCTGATCTACAGATCGACGTCCCATATTTCATCGCCCGGTCCCCTCGTCCAGAGCAGTGCCGGTGGTCCCAGCGCCACATCAACATCCATGTGGAAAATTTCTATTAGGGCGGGTCTCTGTGTTTTCTCGTCCAGTGAGAAAATCCGGACTCGGGAACTTTACTCAGCATGGTTTAATTAAATTTTGAAGTCCGGGCGTGTTTTTAAGGTTTATTGGCACCTATTTTTCCACTGTTGATTGTGTGGGCCTATCTCATCCGACGACCCACGATCATCCTGAACCCCACACACCATTTTTAACCTATTTTCTCCGTTTTTTCCAAATAAAGTGACCCTGTCACGTTATTTTTCGCCTCCTCTCTGATTTAAACTATTCTTCTACCTTCTCTTTGACTTCTCTTGGTCAATCTCGACCGTTGGATGATGCCATCCAATGGCCATGCTCCCTCCACGTGCCTTTTGAAGCAGCGAACCTATACATGCATGATTTTATAATAGTTTTTTGTATTTTGCAAGGTTTAAATGGTTTTTCTGCCATGACTGAAGAAATTTCAAAGGCAGAGGGTGTCAATCCTCCTGCCTTCGATTCACCAAAGAAAATCATTTGTAGGTTTTAAAATTCACGTTTCATCGGTGATTCATGAGGAATTGATTCCATATCACCCCTACGCAGCAACAAAAAACACAGTAAATCAAGCACAGTCAGAGAGTATTAGTGTCGAAGGCAAAAATGTACCAGGATAGAAGATTGAAGACAGATTTGCAGGGATCACAGATAAGAATGATTATCAAAAGCCTAATCCCCAATTAAAACACAGTTTGAAGAAAATCTTAAGTGTTTTATCAACAGAAAACCTCCACCGCCACATCTGAGGCAAATTGATTCCTCCCAGCTACCGAAATGCCACCTGTGCCTCAAAGTATTCAATCAGATGTCGAAGTTATTGATCAAGACCAAATATCTGCCTCATAACGCAGCCAGAGGATAAATTCTGCAGATGAACTAATGACAAAATATCAGCAGAGTAACCTCGACATCACACAGAGCCTCAAAGGTCAACAAAAGCTCCCACTGAGCTTAATATTTATGTAAATCATTTAGTACAGAAGACACCTATGTAAGCTTCTTCATTGAGCCCCTCAAAGGTCGAGAAGCCATTTAAGTCTGTATTATTTAGTTTTTGAGATCTTTTATCAGACCTCACCTCCTCATTCTTCTATATATACTTCTGCAAAAGATGAGTGAGGGGTCGGTAGTAGAACATTGAAATGTAATTGAGCTTGAGACTTCTATCTGTAAATAGTGTTCACTGGCCCTTGGAGCTCTGCTAGTGATAGATAGGTTAGGCTGAGATGTGTAGATGGTTGCTAAACTAAAGCATTGGACTTGAAGTTGTAACTGGTTTGGAGCATCAATACAAGCTGATTTATGGGATCCTGGTCTATGTTGATGGTGATGTTTTTCTCATTGTAACTTGTCATTTTTTTTTTCTGTTTTCACTGTGTTTCATCTTCTCTTATAAAGAAAAACATGGATAGAGTTAGGACCTACTATATATCAGTACCCTTCTCTGACTGAAAATATTTATCTGAATGTTTTCTTCCAATCTGTGTTATTTGGGAATAATTTAATTCAGTTTAGGCATAGGAATGTTGGCGTTCCCTCGTCTTATTGCCTTAGCTGAATATTATTCTTGAAAGTTATGTTCAGTACTAGTTAAGTAGATATGAACTATGGAAGATATGGTGTGCCCTGGTCCTAGTTTTATCCCCAAAGGCTGTCTGGATGTTTAACTTAGGTGTGTTAGCAGCTAGTTTAAGTACCCCACTGAATCTGGGCCATTGTGTCATCTTTCTGTTTATGCAATGTAGGACAAAAAGCAAAGCCTAAGGAGAGGATTTGTGGTGGGCAAACCATGATTTCCTCTGCTGATTTGCCTTCGATGTCCTTTGTTTAGAAATGTTTTCTATTGAAAGTGTATCAAAAAATTTGGCTGGATTCCATCTTGGAATCTAATTTTCTTTTACATTCTTCTTAAGTGTTTGTCAAAGGTTGGCTAGTTTAAAAGTATAGATCTGTTTGCTCTTTGTTAAATTGTTCAGTTTGCTTGTTGTATCATTGTATTCATAAATCAATCTTCAAAGAGATCCTTGGAGCATAGATGACTTGCCCCATGGACCACTCTTGCCTCTTGTTTGTTCCATTAAACCTAATATGACTCCATGGTAATGGACTGCCAGCCTACAATCTCATGTCAGCCACAAGTTATTCTATCTGCTTGCAACTTCTCACCTTTGAAACTCTTTACATTTAGAACTTTCCACCTCAAACAGTAATCATGCTCAACCATCCAAAAACAAGACAAACCCTAGGCCTTCATAACTAGCCTAATATCATTACCCCAAAATTCAAATACAAATCCATCTTTGCACTTATTGGAGAGATCCCTCTCCAGATTCAGGAGGGCTAGATCCTAGAATCCCAAAGTGGTTGAAATGATGTTGCTTCTGCAGTTTTAGTCTCACCAATCTGCTAAAATTACAGATTCCTAACATTTCTGGCGACTCCACTGGGGACAAAACCCAGAATCATTTTCATTTTAGGGTAACCATAGGACATCAGAAATCACTTTAGGTTCCCTTAAAAAATTCATAAAACTTGTGAGTTAAAGGCAGCCTTTTCAAGCACTACCGAGGAATGGCAATAATGATGGAACTTTTTTGAATCAGTGACAAACTAGGTAAACCCTAGGATTCTCTTAAGACTTTATCTAACCTTGAAAAAATAGCTAGCTTAGCCATAAGAGTATACTGTCTTTGTCTCATAACCGTAGCTAAGTTTTGAAACAGAGTTAGCATATTCTTAGAAACCACACGATTGAAAAATAACTTAGAAAACACCAAAAATATTTCAGATTGGTATCCAATAAGCATGGTGGTGGACCATAAAACCTTTTACCTCTTTAGGAGCTAAAAACTTCCACTTGGCGACTCCACAATCCTCAACAGACCTTAAGACTCCACTGGGAAGAACCCTTATTATTATAATATCATTCAAACTCAGTTAGAGGACTGTAGGATTTAAAATTGTAAAACATACTAGTTAACCTCTTAAATATTGTCATATCTGGTTGAAATTTTCTTGTTTATTTGGGTCTGAAAAACACAGCATAGTGGCTTCTAGAAAGATTCATACTAGAGCCTACCCAGACCCTGATCCACCTAAAATAGTCGGTAACCCAGAAAGTATCCTTAGGAAATCTCCTAAGATTAAATTATCAACTATTTGCAGAGCACCCTTAAGAGCTAATTCAGTCCCTGAAAATCTTTCATCTCTACAACAATCACAATTTGACTTGGTAAATCCCTTTAGAACTAGGTCTCTTGATGATTTAGACCAGTTAGATTCCGAGTCTTCACTTTCATCACCTGAAATAAGTGAACATCCTGGTAGCAGAGAAACAACACCTCCTGATTTACATTTCCTTCACAACCTAGGTGTCTCTCATCCAAGATCAGCTCAGCAGTCTATTCCTGGTCCATCCACTTCTGCTCATCCTACATCCACTGTCCAAACCACTCCACTTCAGCCCACTTTCCCTTTCGTTAATCCAATTCTTGTGAATCCACCCCCACCACATATCATGGTGGCATGGTATGCTCCCTTATTCCTTCCTCTTCCATTAGTCAATCTTCCATAGGACTATCAGTCCAAAATTCCATTGTACGATGCTAGCAATGCTACAACTGCATCACAACATGTGGATAAGATGAATGACTACTTTGACAGGAATGAAATTGATGATGATTCTGTCAAGCTTAGACTATTTTCTCAGAGCTTAGGGGGACAAGAAAGAAAATGGTTCAAAGTCTTAACCCCCTATAGTATTAATGATCTCCAAGCCTTCCATCAAACATTCTTAAACAAATGGGAAGTAAAGAAAAACCCTCTTCAAGTCCTTTCTGATTACAAGAATCTCCATAGAAACGCGGGGGAAAGTGTACAAGATTATTGTACCAGATTCAATAGTGTATATAATGCACTTTCCCCAGAACTAAAATGTCCATAGGGCTCAGCTTTAAACAAGTTTCCTGAAGGGTTTGACCCTGAGATGGCTTATCAGCTGAGAGAGAGATATTTTGCAACTCTTGAAGAGATGCAAAAGGGTGCTCTTTCTGTGGAAGTCAATTTAATGGAGAAGAGAGAAAGAATGAAAAATGAGAAGAGAGTCTCTTTTAGAGAGGAAAACACACCTTCTACTTCAAACTCAAAGATGGAGAAAATGATGGAATAAATGATGAAAGAGATGAGCATATTTAAGAGAGCACAAGTGAGCCAAAATCAAAATTCTCCTCAAAATAGAAACCAAAACTAGAATCAAAATTTTAGAAGGAACCAACCTCCAAACAGACCTAGGGAAGATGATCAACAGATCACTCCTCCATTTCATCATAAATATGTAAGTGAGGGTGAGGAAGCAGATGAAATAACATAGGATGATGATATAAACATGTTGGGAGTAGATAATGATGACTTTGAGGTGCATTATGATAGAAAACAAGGTCTATACACACCTTATGATGACAGAAGAAATGATGATGACAATTATCATCAAGACATGGAAAATGTCATCATAGAATCTAAAAAAGAATATGACCTTAGAAGCAAAACCAGTCAACAAACTCCCAACACTAAAACCTCTGACAAGCCTTCACAAAGCAGCACTACAACCAAGCCTAAAATGGTCAAACAAAAGGACAAAACAATGGCTTTAAATTCTGATAATGGTAAAGAGAAGGGCACTCAAAATGATGAAAAACAGAGTGTAGACATTAGTAGTACTAACATCTCAGCTAGTACTCTTGTTAAAACAATTTTGTCAAAAATAAATAAAACGAATCAGCAAGCTGACTTTGCTAATAGAGTGACAACTAATAAGGCTGAAACAAGTACCTTAAAGAATCAAATTCCTTTCAGCCTAGAGCAGGAAGTTTCAAAGATCAAAATCTATGTTCCCTTGACAGAGTTAGCTGCCCAACATGTATATAGGACCCGAATTTTGAAGGCTTTAAACATTGAAGAGAATGAGGACACTGTCAATCTTAATGATGACCAACTAGAGCTTATCTTTGGTCCAAAGATTGAAGGTATGTATCAAAAGGGACATGTTCCTCCCTTTTATGTGAGTTTAAACGTTCATGACAAGATTTTGCACAACGCTATGCATGATTTCGGGGCTTCTCATAATTTAATGCCAAAAGCTGTAATGGAGAGCCTTGGTTTAGAAATCACCAGACCTTACAAAGATCTTTACTCCTTTGACTCAAGGAGAGTAAAATTTTTAGGATTAATTAAAGACCTCTGTGTTAACTTGGCCCAGATTCCAGCCAAATTCCTAGTCATGGACATTGTTGTGGCTGATGTTCCCCCCAAATATGGAATGTTGTTATCAAGATCGTGGGGGGCTAAGTTACAGGGGACTATGCAAATGGACATGACCTATGTGACTATCCCTGTTTTCAATCAGAATAGAAGACTGTACAGGGAGTCTCATATGCAATACACAGTTACAAGTCAAGACAAACCACATAACTCTCCTCTGTACTCTGTAAATACAGGCCTTGATTATTTTATTATGTGTAACAATGAAACATTTAGTGAACAAGTCACTTAAATAAGATTAATGGCTGATAGGGAAGAAGAGGAACATAACGAGGAAGTGTCTAAACAGTTGGCTGAACCTATCAATATCAGCAAACCAAACACAGGTCTTGAGCTCCAAGTCATGAGTCCATTACTCTTAAACCTTGATAGTCAAGAAAACAATCCTCAACCCAATGAAAAACCTGATCAGTTGAAACAAATGCAACTAAATGCTGACATTCCACAACAATCAAGAAGCATGTTAGTTGAAGAGGAAAACCACCAAACAGATGAAACTGAGAATAGTCCTCTGTGGAGTATGTATTTTGATGGATCCTGCACTAGAACTAACACTGGTGCAGGTGTCTGAATTTCCAAAACTGAAAATAACCACATAGACTACATTTCCTGCAAATTAAACTTTCAATGTTCCAATAACATAGCGGATTATGAATCCCTTCTCTTAGGCTTACATTTATTGAAAAAGTTAGGAGCCAGAAAAATTAATGTGTATGGGGATTCAGAGTTAGTCATTAGGCAAGTTAATGGGGAGTATAACACAAATCATCCCAGACTTAGGGCCTACCGAAACGATGTCATGGACCTTTTAAAAACATTTGAGCACTCCAAAATTATTTTTGTCCCAAGAAAAAGAAATATTGTTGCGCACATTTTAGCCTTTGCAGCTAGAACATGCTTAATGCCATATATCACAAAATATTGCACAACTCAGGTGAAATTTAGATCAGCCATGCCTGATAATAAAAAGTATTGGCAGGTGTTTGATGAAGACAAACAAATAGAAGACTTCATGCAATTCAGAAATGAATTCGAACTACACAGTTCAGACTCAGACTATGATACAGACTGTAGTGAAGAAAATTTTCTTGGTGAAGAAGAGCCCTCTCATGAGCTTGTCAATATTAATCTTCTGACTAGAAAACTAAAAAATAAAACAGAATTGAATGCAGAGTTAGAAACAGAGGAGTTTGAAACTTTGCATCCTAAAGATGAAAGTTTTCCAAGCAGTCTGGCACCCTTGGAAGAGTTGTTTGATTTTAACGATGTGGCAAATAAACCAAGACTGGAGCTTGTAGAGACTGAAGTGGAAGAGTGAACTATAGGCAGTGAACTTAAACCAAAAATGATTAAGATGTCTAAAACTTTGCCAGCTCACATTAAACTCAAATACATAGAGCTGTTTAAAGAGTTTTCTGATGTTTTTGTGTGGAGTTACCAAGATCTTAAATCCTATGACACTGAAATAATATAGCACAAAATCCCCCTCAAAGAAAACCAAAAACCATTCAAATAGAAATTGCCCAGAATAAACCCTGTTCAGTTACCTTGGGTCCAGAAGGAGATCATGAAAATGTACGAGGCTGGTATTATTGTCCCTATTAGATATTCTGAATGGGTGTCTAATCTGGTTTTAGTTAGGAAGAAAACTGGAGAAATCAGGCTTTGTATAGACTTTAAAGACTTAAACAAAGCTTCATTAAAGGACAAATACCCTTTACCTAAGATGGATCATATCTTACAAAGGGTGGTAGGGTCTAGAAGAATTTATTTGCTTGATGGCTACCCAGGGTACAATCAGATCCTAGTCCACCCTGCTGATCAATTAAAGACAGCCTTTACTACACCATGGGGAACTTTCATGTATGTGAAAATGCCCTTTGGTCTAATGAATGCTGGAGAAACTTTTCAAAGATCCATGGACATAGCATTCTCGGAGGAACTGGGCTTCTTCACAATTATATACCTTGATGATGTCACTGTGTTTTCAAAAATAGATGAAGAGCACTTAGAACATTTAAGAAAAGTTTTCAAGAAATGCAGAAAGTTCGGAATATCTTTTAACCCTAGGAAGACACTTTTTGGTCTCCAAGAAGGTAAAATTCTTGGGCACATTATTTCTGAGGAGGGTATAAAGATATATCCCAAGAGGATTGAGGCCATTTTGCAAATATCTCATCCTCGGAACATAAAAGAGTTGCAATCTTTCATTGGAAAGATTAACTTTTTGAGAAGGTTCATCCCCAACTTGGCTGAGCTCCTTAGAAATATTACGGACATGTTGAAGAAGGAGAAAGGGGTTAAATGGACCTTGGAAGCAAAGAAGTCTTTTGAGCTGGTGAAACAAGCATTAACCAAAACACCGGTTCTTCTAAGTCCTGATTTTTCAAAAGATTTTTACATTTTTTCATTTGCATCAGAACATACAATAGCTGCTGTCCTTTTACAGAAAAATCTACAAGGACAAGAGCAGCCTATTGCATTCTTTAGTAAGGCATTAAGGGATGCCCCTCTGAAGTATAAAATTATGGAGGAGCAAGCTTTTACTTTGGTCAAAGCTTTGAAAGACTTCAGGGTGTACATCCTTCACTCACACATCATTGCCTTTGTCCCAAACTCAGTTGTTAAAGGCATTCTAACATAGGACCTAGATGGTAAGAGAGGTAAGTGGATTGCTGTTATTATTGAATATTATTTAGAGATAAAACCCACTAAACTCATCAAAGGCCAAGGTCTAGCTAGATTAATGGCTGAATCAAATTTTGAAGTTCTTGATATTAATATGATTGATGCTTTGGATGACCAAGAAGATTTCTCAACTCCCATTATTGAAGACCATTTTATGAATTCTCCTTGGTATGCTGACATTATTTATGTTTTGCTTAATCTAAATACACCTCTTGATTTGACAAAGACAAAGGCAAGATTCCTAAAGTTAAAAGTTGTAAACTATTGCATTATAGATAAATGTCTTTATTGGAAAAATGCAAGCGGTCTATTGCTTAAATTTTTTCTTGAGTTTGATGCAGAGAAGGTTAAGCACCAGTTCCATGAAGGAGAGTGTGGAGGTCATTTGTATTGGAAGACAACAACCAACAAAATTTTGAGGTCTGGTTTCTATTGGCCTACTCTTTTCCATGATGTGCACAAGATGATCATAGCTTGTCATAAATGTCAACTTTTCGAAGGCAAAAGAAAACTGCTACCCCTACCTCTGCATCCAATCACTGTTGAAGCCCCATTTCAACAGTGGGGACTTGACTTCATAGGAGAAATCCATCCACCATCTTCTACTTAGCATAGGTGGATTCTCACTGCCATAGACTATTTCACTAAGTGGATAGAATCCATACCTTGTAGACATGCCAATGATTCAGTTATTATAAAATTCATGGAGACTAACATTCTCTCCAGATTTGGTTTCCCTACCAAGATCATCACTGATAATGTAGCAACATTTGGATCAAAGAGGATGGTTGAGTTCTGTCACAAATATCAGATAACACTGGGGCATTCCACGGCCTATTACCCTCAAGGTAATGGACTTGCAGAATCCTCAAACAAAATTTTAGTGAACATAATCAAGAAACTGTTGGAGGACAATAAAAAGTCTTGGCACACAAAGCTAGTTCATGCACTTTGGGCCGATAGATTGACTTTGAAGAAATCTATTGGCATGTCACCCTTCCAGCTTGTGTATGGTACTGATGCAATTTTTCCAAACAATCTTGGGGTACCTGTGATGAAGTTGATTCAACAGTTGCAAACTGAAGAAAATGACATGATTAGAAGAATAAATCACACCATTCATCTTCAACAAACCAGAGAGGAAGTCTATAACAAAGCATTACAGAAACAAAACAACATTAAAAAGCTTTTTGACAAAAGAACAAAGGCCTGCAATTTCAAAATTGGGAACAAAGTTTTAAAGTGGGACTCAAGAAGGGAAGACAAGGGCAAGCATGGAAAATTTGACCACTTATGGCTTGGACCTTACTCTATTCATTCAGCTGCTGGCAACAATGCATTTTTCTTGCAAGAGTTGAATGGAGCAGAATTGTTTGGGGGTCCTGTCAATGGCAGGATGCTTAAACATTACTTCTCCTGATCCATGCTATGTTTTAAAGCCTTTTTATCTTTTTCTCATTATAAAAATATCATCCACCACTGCATTCAAAGTTATAAAAAATCATAAATACAAAATAAAATAAAATAAAAAGAGGGCAGATTATGAAAACAAGAAAGGTATAGCCCCATACCAAAAAAGAGAAACAAATTCTGAAAGTGTGCAAGCTTAAATGCCACTCCTGAAAACACACTTCTAATTAGTCAAAAAGCCTAATCTTCACTAATTAGTTTTAAAATTTTCTACTGATAGGATAGTGAATTCAATTTGCCAAACTATTTAATCTTGGCTTATCAGTAGATAGATTAGGATAGAAATTAAAATTTCAAACATGCACAAAATCTAAACCTAAGGTTTCAAAGAGAGAATGACTAAAATCTATTTCAAATTCTGAGTCAAAAGATGTCAAAAATCTGGTTCTAAGTTGCTCAAAATATGAACCAGTTGACGAAGGAAAGATAGCTCAAAACAAAATTCAGAACAGAGCTATACAAAAGAGGAAGGAAATGCTTTCAAATTTCATATCTCAGGCCTTCCAATTTTTTGTTTTAAATTTTCTGCAAAATAAATGTCTATGTGCATCTTGTTTTTATGCCATAGATCATAGCAAGTCAAACAGCTTCATCTTGACTTGACTGTTTTTAAAATTTTTGTTGTATAATTTAGAGAATAAAGTCTGTTGGACAGTTTAATCCCAAAAAACAGTAGATTAGGTAGAAAATTATATGGGCTCAACTGTTTAATCTGAGTCCATGAAGAAATAAGGAATAGAAATAGATTAGATTTCCTACTTTCAAAAGAATAAAATGTTGTGAAAGGAGTTTGCAAATACAAGTGCACTCTAATGGAGAAAAAATGTTAGATCGGTAGGATTGGGTAGGTAGAAAGTTGTATTGATGAAAATCCATTGTTTTTATGGCTGCTAAAATGTTTTCAAAGCAAGGTCGTCCCAGAAAATGAAGGGAAGACCAATGGATGAGGCACAGGTCAGCATCCCAGAGAATGCAAGTCTGAAGTTCTTGATGCCTTCGAGAAGGCATCATCCCCAAGTGGAGCCACTGTTAGCCACCTGTGAAATTTGTTATACCAAAAGGTGGCTAAAACTATTTGGAGCCTTCAAGGAACAAATTTTGTTGCAAAAAGTGTGGGCTCTTGAAGACTCTTGAAGGCCTCATGCCTCTGGCCAAATCTTCACTGTTGTTCCTGTCTTAAAAACTCTAAAATCCTGCTGATTCCTAAGAAAGAATACTGCTGCAAGCACCCTTTTCCTTTTCCCCCTTCTTCCAGAATAACCTCATCTTTGCCTTTTATTTTTCCATAAAATCCTTCATTTTCATGTTCTTCCCCATTTCCCTTCATCAAAACCCCCTTGATAAGGTTCAAGACTCTTTCTTAGCCTTATCGAAGCCCTAAAATTCCTTTGAAGACCATTGAAAATCTATCAAAATCATATTTTTTATATACTATAGACTTAAGCCCCTTGGGCTAAGTCCTTAAACCCTACCCTCCATACGCCCAGACGCCAGAACCGAGCGCCAACCCTCCAAGTGCTTATGATGTCTCCCAATCGCAATTAGCCCCTCCTCTAAAAAACCTCGGTCATATTATCTTCCATGCGCCCAAAGGCCCCGCAGTCAGGCGCCAAGCTGCAGTGTAAATTAATACTTCAAACCTTTCATTTATATAAATTTGACGTTTTTATTATGTCCGAAGCTTTTCCGTTGATCCAATTTTCTAGTCAATCTCTGCCATCAATCTGATCTGCGGATCGATGGCATGCAATCCATCACCCGGTGGTCCCCGCCATCCACTCACTGTTGCAAAACCAAGCGGTATCCATCGCACCACTTTTGAGAGTGGGGCGGTATTTTTTATTTTGCAGTGATTCCATACACTTGTTGATGCATGGCCTGAGCACTGTTCATGAAACTGCCGTTCATCGTGCATTAAAGTTCGGACATGGAGTGGGCGTGATATTGATGCGTGTCATCCGATCTAAGGCCGCTCATCAGATGGCGATCGCTCACCAAAGAAGCCCAATAGTTAACCAGGGTGCGACGCGGTGTTTAACAGATCTCTGCCATCGATATGATCTACATATCGATGGCCCATATTTCATCGCCCGGTCCCCTCGTCCACAGTAGTGCCAGTGGTCCCAGTGCCACATCAGCATCCACGCAACAGATTTCTATTGTGGCAGGTCTCCGTGTTTTCTTGTCCAGTCAGCAAATCCAGACCCGGGAACTTTACTCAGCGTGGTTTAATTAAATTTTGATGCTCGGGCATGTTTCTAAGGTTTATTGGCAATTGTTTTTCCACCGTTGATCGTGTGGGCCGATCTCATCCGATGGCCCACGATCATCTTGAACCCCACACACCATTTTTAACCTATTTTCTCCGTTTTTTCCAAATAAAGTGACCCTGTCACGTTATTTTTCGCCTCCGCTCCCGAACGTCGATCTCTGCGTGATCGACGGCTTTGATTTAAACTATTCTTCCACCTTCTCTTTGACTTATCTCGGTCAATCTCGACTGTTGGATAATGCCATCCAATGGCCATGCTCCCTCCACATGCCTTTTGAAGCAGCGAACCTATACATGCAGGATTTTATAATAGTTTTTTGTATTTTGCAGGGTTTAAATGGTTTTTCCAGCATGACTGAAGAAATTTCAAAGGCAAAGGGTGATGATCCTCCTGCCTTCGATTCACCAAAGAAAATCATTCGCAGGGTTTAAAATTCACGTTTCATCGGTGATTCATGAGGCATTGATGCCATATCACCCCTGCGTAGCCCTGCACATCAGAAAAAACACAGTAAATCAAGCACAGTCAGAGAGTATCAGTGTCAAAGACAAAAATGTACCAGGACAGAAGATTGAAGATAGATTTGTGGGGATCATGGCTAAGAATGATTATCAAAAGCCTAATCCCCAATTAAAACACAGTTTGAAGAAAATATTAAGTTTTTTATCAACAGAAAGCCTCCACCGCCACATCTGAGGCAAATTTATTCCTCCCAGCTACCAGAATGCAACCTGTGCCTCAAAATATTCAATCAGAGGCCGAAATTATTGATCAAGATCAAATATCTACCTCACAACGCAGCCAGAGGATAAATTTTTTAGACAAACTAATGACAAAATATCAGCAGAGTAACCTCGACATCACACAGAGCCTCAAAGGTCAACAAAAGCTCCCACCGAGCTTAATATTTATGTAAATCATTTAGTACAAAAGACACCTATGTAAGCTTCTTCATTGATCCCCTCAAAGTCTGAGAAGCCATTTAAGTCTGTATCAATTAGTTTTGAGATCTTTTATCAGATCTCACCTCCTCATTCTTCTATATATACTTCTGCAAAAGATGAGTAAGGGGTTGGTTGTAGAACATTGAAATGTAATTGATCTTGAGACTTCTATCTATAAATAGTGTTCACTAGCCCTTGGAGCTCTGCTGGTGATAGATAGGTTAGGCTGAGATGTGTAGATGGTTGCTAAACTAAAGCATTGGACTTAAAGCTGTAACTGGTTTGGAGCATCAATACAAGCTGATTTATGGGATCCTGGTCTATGTTGACGGTGATGTTTTTCTTATTGTAACTTGTCTTTTTGTTTCTATTTTCACTGTGTTTCATATTCTCTTATAAAGAACAACATGCATAGAGTTAGGACCTACTGTATATCAGTACCCTTCTCTGACTGAAAACTTTTATCTGAATGTTTTCTTCCAATCTGTGTTATTTGGGAATGATTTAATTCAGTTTAAGCATAGGAATGTTGGCGTTCCCTCGTCTTATTGTCTTAGCTGAATATTATTCTTGAAATTTATGTTCAGTACTAGTCAAGTAGAGATGAACTATGGAAGATATGGTGTGCCCTGGTCCTAGTTTTATCCCCAAAGGCTGTCTGGATGTTTCCCTTGGAATGTGTTAAAAGCTAGCTAGTTTAGAAGTACTTACCAGATCTTAGGCCATTCTGTGTCATCTTTGTGTTTGTCTTGAAAGTAACCAAGTAAAGCAGAGCTAGGAGAGGATTTGTGGTGAGCCCGGCCTGCTAGTTTCTACTCCAACAGTTGCCTTCAAGTTTCCCCTTTGTTTTCAAATGTTTTCTATTGAAAGTGTATCAAAGGCTGGCTAGTTTAAAAGTACTTACCAGATCCTAGTTTTCTTTTATGTTCTTCTTAAGTGTTTTTCAAAGGCTAGCTAGTTTAAAAGTACTTACCAGATCCTGGGCTGCTCTTTGTTCTGCATCTGTTTAAATTTCCTTCTTGTTGTATCATTTCATTCCATAAATCAATCTTCAAAGAGATCCTTAGACATAGATGACTTGCCCCATGGACCACTCTTGCCTCTTGCTGTTCCAATTAAACCCTATTATGACTCCATAGCCCAATGGACAAAAACCTGCAATTATCTATCTTCCTGGCCATTGCTTGTTCTATCTGCTTGCAACTTCTCACCTTTGAAACTCTTTACATTTAGAAATTTCCACCTCAAACAGTAATCATGCTGAACCATCCAAAAACAAGACAAACCCTAGGCCTTCATAACTAGCCTAATATCATTACCCCAAAATTCAAATACAAATCCATCTTTGCACTTATTGGAGAGATCCCTCTCCAGATTCAGGAGGGCTAGATCCTAGAATCCCAAAGTGGTTGAAATTATGTTGCTTCTGTAATTTTAGTCTCACCAATCTGCTAAAATTATAGATTCCTAATAGTATATATATTGCATTACCATATTATTGCTTATTTACCTAATTCAGTGGTCAAGGATATTTTAACACAGAATGGAACTGATGGTAAAAAAGGAAAATGGATTGTTTTCATTCTTGAGTATGACTTAGAAATAAAACCCACCAAGTTAATAAAAGGACAAGGACTGGCCAAATTGTTAGCAGAGTCAAATTTCCATGCATTGGACATCAACTTTGTTGTTGCACTAGATGATCAAGATGAACATGCGACTCCAAAGATTGATGAAGCATTTATGACCTCACCCTGATATGAAGCCTTGTTATATGTTTTATTCAATTTATATGCTCCTCCTGGTCTAACAAAAACAAAGTCAAGATTTCTAAAGTTAAAAGAAGTTAAGTTTCGCATTATAGAAATTTTTTTATATTGGAAAGATGTTGATGGTATTTTACTTAAGTGCTTGTTAAAGGATGATGTAGAAAGAACCATGTAGGAGTTCCATGAAGGTGATTGCGGTGGACATCTCTATTGGAAAAACACATCAAACAAAATCCTCAAAGTTGGTTTTTACTGGCCTACCCTTTTCCCCAATATTCATAATAAAGTAACTTCATGCCATAAATTCCACATATTTGAAGGAAAAAGAAAGCTTTACCCTGCAATTAAAGCCTATATCAGTTGAAAGCCCTTTCCAATAGGGGGGACTGGATTTCATTGGTGAAATTCATCCACCTTCCTTTGCCCAAAATAAGTGGATTCTCACGGCCACTGATTACTTTACTAAGTAGATAGATGTTGAGATTCAACAAGATGATGATCCTAGTGAAAATTAAGCACCTTCACTAGGTGGGGCCCACAGGCTATTTTTAGGTGTATGTCTATTTTTAGAATGGTGAGCATATTCTAAGATTGGCAGGATGTTGATTCTAGATGGTTGAGAAAATTTATCTTTGGATGAATTTCTATTTTTAGAATATAGGCGAAGTCTATTTATAGATCGCTAATCTAAAAATAGAATGCATGTCGATTATTATTAGCCCTTAATAATAATCAAACAATAAATAGTAACTTATTCTCTTGCAACACTTTATTTCAGTGAACATATGTGGCACATCAGTGGGCTGAAGGAATTACGTAATTCCTAGGGTGGTTGGTGACTCATGCATGGAGGACTTCGTTATAACTAATAGTGGCAAGTTGTAACAGAGTTGGAAGAGTAGTTATGTGAGTTGTTATTTAGTTTAACTCAGTTAAGTGAGTTAAACTGAACTGTGATAGTTGTAACTAAAGATACACTAGTGAAAGATGAGTGAATTAATTCACAAGTAGTGTCTTACTTGCAACTGAACAAATACAACAGTTAACTACTTGCATGTCAGATCCAGTGGCGACCCAGTGGAGAGATAGGTGAAAGGGTGAGATGGACTATCAGTTGTGACTATAGTGATGCATTCAATGCATATACATAGACATTGGAGATGCCAATGAGGATTTTGCAGTGCAAGCAAGGCAAGATCCAATTCATTCAGGGATTATGCAGTGGAAGCAGGCTGTTAGGAGGCAAGAAATTGGTGCATAGATATGCAAATTTCTGCATGACAATGTGTGACGATTGTATATTGTACTGAGAGATATATGAGCTGATATTTGTATGATATTATTACATGTTCCATTGATATACATAATATATGATAGTTGGGGTTTTTAGCTTTAATATTTCCCAATAAAACATCTTGTTATGTGCGATTGATTTTGCTTCATATGTGTTTTGCAATTGGTGATTTAATTTCTGTAAAGAATTAAGTGGAAGGATTCTGTTTTTAACATAATATTAAATTGTTAGATCAGGAGAATCCAGAAATACATTATTGTGTTTGTAAATTTCTACATGGTATCATAGCAGTGTTGTTCATTGGAGATTGCAATATTGAAGTAGTGTTGAGTTTTGTGCTGGTGGATAATTCGAATTTTCTACAAGAATTTCTTGGTGCGACAGTTGAGTAAACATTGAAATGGATTTCAATGGGTTGCGATTGGAGTATGCACTCAAGGGAATCTCTAACTACATAGCCTGGAAGGACAGGATGGAGGTGGTGCTTGAAGATAATGGTCTGAAGGATTTGATCGATAGTGATGTTCCTAAGCCCACTTCAATGGATGTTGCATTACTTGACGTCTGGAAAAAGAAAGTAGCGAAGACAAGAATAATTTTGATGGAAGGTGTGAAAGACCATATTGTGTCAAGCCTTCATGGGAAAGCCACTCCATTTTCAATGTGGAAGGATTTAACAGATATTTTCCAAAGCAGTAGCGACCATATGAAGTTGGCGCTCAAAGATAAACTCAGAAAAATCAAAATGGAGAAGGGCGACAGTATTCCAAAGTATCTCACGAAGTTTTTCCATTGTAGAGATGAGCTGGGGAGTGTGGGAATTACAATTTATAATGATGACTTGGTGAGCTTGGCTCTCCTTGGACTTCCAAAGATTTGGCACAATTATCAAGACTCTATCAATGGGCGGGAGAAATTGCTGGATTGGGAGCGACTTTGGTCGGATTTAGTGCAGGAGGAGATAAGGCAGAGTACCAGGGATGGCTCTTCATCAAAGCATGATGATGAAGAGGATTGTGCTTTGGATTCCAAAGCAAGGAAAGGGAAGGGGAGGAAATCCCATCCAAAATCCGAGGCTAAAGGCAAGAAGCTGGATTTGTCCAAGGCGAAGAAAAAGAAGAACAAGAAGGTTGCTGGAGTTGCAGCTAGTGAGGCCCTTGCCTCACAATTTGAACTTGGTTTCTCTTTGATCACATGCTTTGTTTCAGGCGCAATGGGATCGGTGGGGTATCTTGATAGTGGTGCTTCCTTCCACATGACGGGAGACAAGGAGTTGTTTAGCGACTTGGAGGAGAAAGATCTCCAAATGCATATAGAGATGGGCGACGATGGTAGATACAGTGTGACCAGAATTGGAACCATTAACTTTGGGACGGAGTTAGGTAAACCATTTCTGTTGAAATATGTTATGCATGTTCCAGGTCTGAAGAAGAACTTGGTCTTAGTCGCAATGTTGGAGGACAGAGGTTATGATGTTGTTTTCAGCGAGGGAAAATCTTTCCTGCGACACAAGACAACTGGTCAAGACAAGAGGATAGGGATTTGAGTTAAGAATCTCTACAAGCTAGAGGTATATGGCTGCCCTGCAATGGTGGGAAAAGAAGAAGTGGTGAGCCGGGATGAGGGTGAATTATGGCACAAGAGATTGGGCCATCTTCACCATGGCACCCTGAATATTTTGCAGCATATTTCTACTGGACTTCCAAAGGGTACACTTGCGTAGATAAATCAGTGCAAGGGATGTACTATGGGTAATTTTATGAATAACACCTTTCATGAAAA
Organism: Pinus albicaulis; assembly: GCA_034641835.2. Classification (NCBI taxonomy): domain Eukaryota; kingdom Viridiplantae; phylum Streptophyta; class Pinopsida; order Pinales; family Pinaceae; genus Pinus; species Pinus albicaulis. The sequence continues at coordinate 1,363,716,947 of CM076582.1, read as the reverse complement.
GGAGAACCGTGCTTCGGTGATCCTGGAGAGAATTCACATAGACGTGTGTGGACCATTCTCGGTTTCTTCAACAAAAAAACAAAGGTATTATGTTATTTTTGTTGATGAATATTCTCATAGATGTTGGATCTTATTCATGCATAAGAAGGATCAAACATTCTCAAATTTATGTGATTTTAAAGCATTGGTGGAGAAGGAGTCAGGGAAGAAAGTGAAGGCTCTGCGGAGCGATAATGGTGGTGAATATATCTCGAATGAATTCAAAGAATTTTGTAGCAAAGAAGGAATTCGAAGAGAACTCATAGCGCCTCATAACCCACAACATTATGGGGTTGCGAAGAGGAAGAATAGAATGATCGTGGGTGCTACACAAGCTATGTTGCATGACCAGGGCCTACCAATGCAATTGTGGGCGAAAGCATGTAACACTACAGTTTATGTGCTAAACCATTATCTTCATAGAGTACTTGGCATGAGTACACCTGAAGAAGATTTTACTGGTAAGAAGCTAGATGTTTCTCATTTAAATATTTTTGGCTCATATATTTATGTTCATGTGACCAAGAATGCTAGGAAGAAGTTAGAGCCGGTTTCAGAAGTTTTGATATTTTTGGGGTACATAGAAACACCCCATAATTATCATGTGTATTTTCCAAACAGTTAGATGACTATGGTGCAATGGGATATAAAATTCATTGAGGATAAAGCCATGAAGTTGTCGCTTGAGTGGGAGCTACACTTGCATGCAGAGGAGGATCTGCTTGTTCCCAAATATGAGCCTCAAGATGCAGATCAACCACAGGAGGAGGATAATGGAGTGGAGGAGTCCACTCACACAGAGTCAAACATCAGAAATGGCAGAAGGCGTACCACAGAAGCTAAGAGGCTGAAGCCTGATGCGACACAAAATGTAGGAGTCCCTACTTTACAACACAGACAGAGATAGTCACCTAACCGATATAGTGGATACATGGCTCTTATGAGCAAGTGTATCGTGATAGATCCATCTTACTTTGAGGAAGGAGTGAGGGAGCCCACATGGGTAGATGCCATGGTGGAGGAGTATGACTCCATTGTTAGAAACAGTGCTTGGGAGATTGTTCCAAGGCCGGTTGGTAAATCAATGATAGGTTCAATATGGATATACAAGGTAAAGAAAGTTGCTGATGGGAGCGTCGAGAAGTATAAGGCAAGATTTGTTGCCCAGGGCTTCTCACAGATCGAGGGGATTGATTGTGAAGAAACCTTTGCATCCGTCACATAATATTCTTCAATAAGGACCATCCTTTCTCTCTCAGCATAGATGGGTTGGCACATTCATCAGATGGATGTGAAGAGTGCATTCCTTAATGGGATCATTGAGGAAGAAGTGTACATTGACTAGCCAGAATGATTTGAGATCTTTAGCAGTGAGTCTCTTGTGTGAAGACTCAAAAGAGCATTGTATGGGCTAAAGCAAACACCCTGTGCTTGGTACACTCGGATCGACAGCTATTTCACTGGACTTGGCTTCACCAAGAGTGAGGCGGATGAAAACCTATACTAGATTGTGGTGGAGGGTAAGCTTTTAATCATTTTTCTTTATGTTGATGATTTAATACTGACTGGTGATGAGCAGCTGATACACTCATGCAAGGAGGACCTTGCAAAGGAGTTCAAGATGAAGAATATGGGTCTCCTTCATTATTTCCTTGGATTGGAAATATGGCAGCGAGAAGGTGAACTGTTTGTGTCTCAAGGCAAGTATGCGAGGGAGATACTCAGTAAGTCTCACATGGATGACTGTAAACCCATGGATACTCCTCTTCCAAGAAACTGGAGGAAAGATGATGCTACATCGACAGAGGTAGTGGATGCTACTATCTATCAACATTTGGTGGGTTCTCTCATGTATTTAGTTAATACAAGACCGGACATATGTTATGCAGTGAACCAGCATAGTCAAGCGATGGTTAAGCCTACCAAACTCTTTTGGAAGGCAGGAAGGCATGTTGATGCAGGAGCATCAAGGCCAATTTTCATTTTTAATTGTGTAATAAAGGGGGGTGTGACATTTTAATTGTTTTATTAATTAATTTTTATTTTTAAATAAAATACGAGATAAATTATAAAAGTGAGGATTTTGCATATGTTCTTTTATTAATTAAAAGGATATGAGAGAAAATAGAAGTAGGTAGCAAATTTAGGGAGTAGGAATTCTATGTACGGGACTTTGTTGAGTCCACACCTAAAATGAATTTAAATTAGATTTAGTTGAGGATTAGATAGAGATATTTTTGGAATGAATTAAACTCATTATTTGTGTATAAATGTGAGTGTTTTTGTGAGGAAAAAGATATAGTTGAAGAACTGAGATAATGAAGAGTTGAGTGAGTGAGGAGAGGTTTGAAGGGCCAAAAGCCAGAGGCCACCCAATGTAATATTTGGCCACAGAATTTTGATATAGTTAATGGAGTTAATTTGCATGGCTCTTTCCACCTTCATGTAAATTTGAGCTGAATGTATTTTTTTTCATGATTTTATATTATAGAAAATTTGAAGCATTTTCATAGTAAGTGCAGAGTTGGAATTTTATATGCCAGGGATCTGCTTTCTAGCAGAATTCCTGCATCATTTTGGTATCATAGGTGAGCAAGAGTTGATTGAGTTGTGTAAAAGTTGTGGCGCTTTGAGTCTGTAACTATATGAAATGTTTGCGTGGTGTATGTTATTTAATGTATATTTGGCTCTGTAAGTAAGATTCTGTTTCAGTTGGCATCGGATTTGAAGAATTCAATTCTTTTTGAATCGCTGGTTATATATACTCTGTGTCATTTTAATGTATTACAGCAAAACAAAATTTGATTTTGAAGTCGAATTGGGACTTTTATGAAAGGGGAAATTTCATCCCTAATTGAAATTCTTTGAGAAGCCACGCAAGCCTGAAGTGTTATGATGTTGGATGCATTAACATATGCCGAAGGTTGGAATGAATTTTCAGGTCGAATTTGCGTTTGCAGGTGGTATAAATATGCACGTTTCATAGAGAAACAATGATTTCAAAGTTTTGAGTTTGGCTGCAATTGACCACAAGCATGAAGGAACAACAATAAAATTATGCGATTGGAGCTGTAACAAACAATGTTCAAACTTGAAGGCGTAGAGCTGTGAGAATGGAACTCCAATTGAAGTGTGGCATCATCAATGTTTACAGATTGCAATGGTGTTAAACATAAAAGCAGCCGATTGAATAAAAAGACAACGATGGCTCAATTAGATGCAGTGATTATGTGAAAGCAGAATTAGAATCTGTGAATAGTAAGGACGGAATTGAATCCATTGGCAAATAAAACCAAGAGAAGCAGTGATCGAAGCTTAGTTCAATTGCAGAAAATTGGACTCCATGAATCTGGTCGAAGACTTAATTTGATAGCGCAAAAGAAGCGGAATGTTGAGCAAAGAAGAAGTGTGAATCTAAAGATCCAATGTGTGTTAACGTAGATGTTAGCACTTGGGGTTTATCAAAGTCGAGCTTTGATATAAGACGGTAAGGTGATTCCAAAGAATTAATATAATGTTGTTAACATTCAGATGGGTGAGCGTATATTTGGTGAATGGTGAACAATTAAGTTTTAACTGAATGTAAGTTGATAGTGTTGTAACCAAATATATATATGCATTCAGATTTTATATTAGTTCAAGTATTTTGGGAATTTGATTTTAAAATCAAATAATCATTTGAATATATGCAATGGGTTTTGTTCTTTATGATGAAAATAAGCTTCCACAAGGAGATGGTTTGGTTTGTAATAACCATGAGATCAAATTTTTCTTCCGTGTAGATTGCCCAGATTGTTGGGATTGTTGAGGTTGCAGATTTATAATTATTTGGGAAAAAACATGGAGTGCAGGTTTATATGCATGGAAGATAGTGTGTTTGTGGGTAAGTGGGGTTTTCCTGCTATCAAGTAACACATGCATTGCTAAAGTGTTGTTTGCAGCAAATTGTAGCAAAAAGGTTGCCAGAGATTGGTCCCAAGACAAAGAGAAGCCAAGCGCAGAAGGAGAAGTTTCATTTTGATGAATGACAAGTGCGAAGGATTGCGGGGAAGTGGCTTAAATGAAGTCTACACATGAAAAACTGAAATTCACAAAGGAGGGGAAGATGAATGATAATCATTTTCAGAGATCTGATGAAGAGTATGAGTGGGAGAAGGCTGAGATAACAATTCACCTTGAATTGTTAATGAAGTTGTTGCAGGAAAATGTGAGAAACAAGACACATGGTTGGACCATGAGAAAGAAGGTGGAGTGGAAGAAGCTACATGCAAAGAGGGAAAAACAGGTAAACATACAGTTGATGGAGGAGCTGAGGAAGCTCAAACAGATGTTGAGTTGTGAAGAACTCAAAGAGGCTGAGTTAAAAACGGATGTTTCCATTTGTGGCCCGGAACATGGCAAAATTCTGGGTGAAGAGATCAGTGAGGAAGATCTCATGAACTATTGGGATAGTTCAGAAGCATCTGAAGATGTTTTCATAAGAGAAGTATGTGACGCTATGAAGCCTTGCAATTTTTCTCACAATTTATGTATGTTTTCAAGATGTGCGAAAGACGATGAACAATCTGATGGAACTGTCACAAAGGAGAATGAAATTATTGAGGTAAAGTTTGGTAGAGAATTCCTTTCAGGGAAGGAATGTGTTGATTTTTCAACAGCAAATGAAGGTATGGAAAGTTTTGTAAAATTTCCAAGTTCTACTCCAGTTGAGATTGTTTAGTTATATCGAAAGTTAGATCTTCAGAGGAGAGAGTTGGAAAAGCAGAGGATCTATGTTCATAGAAAGTTACTTAAAGACACAGAACAAGGAAATTTTTTTCAAACAGATGATGTGGAGGATGGACTAACTGATAGAATCACAGAGGAATTAAATCAGCATACTAATGTGCTGATGGATGAAGGAATCTCAAAGTAGCATACTGAAATGTTGCCAGTAGCGGAAGGGGCACTGAAGCCTTATGTTTTTTATTCTAACAATGATTTTGTGAGTACAGGTTTTATTGCAGATGCTGGAGAAAATCTATTAGACAGAGAAATTAAACTGATGAGGCAGATGATGATGAAAGTATCCCGGAAGAAGCCAGCAACAGTAAAAAAAAGAAGAAGCAGCAAGAGAAAGACAACAAAATATTGTGAAAGCATAGCCAGTGGGGCAATGTAGCATAAAGTGTGGAGACCTGGAGAAGAACAACAGATAGAAGTAGCGACAAGTGGGAAGTTGCAGCATAAGATATGGGATCCAGGCAGACACAGATCTGAACACATGATTAGGTGATCATGATTAATTTCAACCTTGGGAGTCTGATGCAGGAGCATCAAGGCCAATTTTCATTTTTAATTATGTAATAAAGGGGGGTGTGACATTTTAATTGTTTTATTAATTAATTTGTTATTTTTAAATAAAATAGGAGATAAATTATAAAAGTGAGGATTTTGTATATATTCTTTTATTAATTAAAAGGATATGAGAGAAAATAGAAGTAGGTAGCAAATTTAGGGAGTAGGAATTCTATGTACGAGACTTTGTTGAGTCCACACCTAAAATGAATTTAAATTAGATTTAGTTGAGGATTAGGTGGAGATATTTTTGGAATGAATTAAATTCATTATTTGTGTATAAATGTGAGTGTTTTTGTGAGGAAAAAGATATAGTTGAAGAACTGAGATAGTGAAGAGTTGAGTGAGTGAGGAGAGGTTTGAAGGGCCAAGAGCCAGAGGCTGCCCAATGTAATATTTGGCCAAATAATTTTGATATAGTTAATGGAGTTGATTTGCATGGCTCTTTCCGCCTTCATGTAAATTTGAGCTGAATGTCTTTTTTTTCATGATTTTATATTATAGAAAATTTGAAGCATTTTCATTAAAGTGAAGGAGTTTAATTCTTAGCCAGGATCTACTTTCTAGTAGAATTCCTACATCACATGTCCTGAGATATCTCAGGGGCACATCTGAGTATGGCTTATGGTACAGAGAAACGGATGAGGTGAAGCTGCATGGCTTCACGGATGCAGATTGGGTAGGCAACCCAACGGTCAGAAAAAGAAATTCAGGAGGGGTTTTTAGTATCGGATCTATAGTTGTTTCTTGGTACAACAGGAAATAGAGATATGTGGCACTCAGTTCAGTGGAAGCGGAATACATGGTAGCAATTCAAGCTGCATGTGAGGCTATCTGGATGAGGAAGATCCTGGTCGGCTTGTTTGGTTCTCATTTAGATCATACAATGATTCACTGTGATAATTAGAGTTGCATTAAACTCTCAATTAATCTTGTGTTTCATGATAGATCTAATCGTATAGATATCCAGTATCATCATATCAGATATTGTGTGTAGTGGAAGATCTTGTTGCTTAAATACATTCCTACGGAAGATCAGGATGAAGATATTCTGACGAAGGTGCTTACCAGGAGAAAATTTGAATACCATAGAGACAGGATCGGGGTGAAGGATAATCCCTTTCTTGTTGAGAGGGAGTGTTGAGATTCAACAAGATGATGATCCTAGTGAAATTAAGCACCTTCACTAGGTGGGGCTCGTAGGTTGTTTTTAGGTGTATGTCTATTTTTATAATGCTGAGCATATTCTAAAATTGGCAGGATTCTGATTCTAGATGGTTGAGAAAATTCTATCTTTGGATGAATTTCTATTTTTAGAATATGGGCGAAGTCTATTTATAGATCACTAATCTAAAAATAAAATGCATGTCAATTATTATTAGCCCTTAATAATAATCAGACAATAAATAGTAACTTATTCTCTTGGAGCACTTTATTTTAGTGAATAGATGTGGCACATCGGTGGGCTGAAGGAATTATGCAATTCCTAGGGTGGTTGGTGACTCATGCATGGAGGACTTCGTTATAACTGATAGTGGCAAGTTGTAGCAGAGTTGGAAGAGTATTTATGTGAGTTGTTATTTAGTTTAACTCAGTTAAGTGAGTTAAACTTAGTTGTGTTAGTCATAACTAAAGATACATTAGTGAAAGATGAGTGAATTAATTATTTAATTAATTCACAAGTATTGTATTACTTGAAACTGAACAAATACAACAGTTAACTACTTGCATGTCAGATCCAGTGGAGACCCAATGGAGAGATAAGTGAAAGGGTGAGATGGACTATCAGTTTTGACTATAGTGATGCATTCAATGCATCTACACAGACATTGGAGATGCCAATGAGGATTGCGTAGTGAAAGGAAGGCAAGGTTGAATTCATTAAGGGATATTCTTCAACATGCATTGCGCAGTGGAGTTATGCTGTCAGGAGGCAAAACATTGGTGCATAGATATGCAAATTTCTGCATGACAGTGTGTGACGATTGTATATTGTACTGAGAGCTCTATGATTTGAGCTTTGTATGAGATTGTTACATGTTCCATTGATATACATAATATATGATAGTTGGGGTTTTTAGCTTTAAGTTTTCTTAGTAAAACATCTTGTTATGTGCGATTGATTTTGCTTCATATGTGTTTTGCAATTGGCGATTTAGTTTTCGCAAAGAATTAAGTGGAAGGATTCCATATTCAACATAAGATTAAATTGTTAGATCAGGAGAATCCAAAAATACATTGTTGTTTTTATAAATTTCTACAATAGAAACTACTCCTTCCAAATCTACCACTGATGTTGTCATCATTAAATTCCTTGAAACCAATATCCTCTCTAGATTTGGCTATCCCAAAAAACTTATTAATGATAATGAAATAGCCTTTAAATATAAGAAAATGATTGAATTTTTCAATAAATACCACATTACTTTGGGACATTAAACCACTTATTACCCTCAGGGTAATGAGTTGGTTGAATCTTCAAATAAGAGCTTGGTAAATATCATTAAAAAGTTGTTATAGGACAACAAGAAGTCTTGGCACAACAAGTTAGTTAATGCACTTTGGGCCAACATACTTACTACAAAGAAGTCAATTGGCATATCACCATACAAATTTTTCTATGGAATGGATGATGTTTTTCCATATTCTTTGGGAGTTCCAGTGATGAAGATAATTCAAGAATTACAGGTTGAGCCTAATTATACACATAGGAGGATTAATGAGACTATTCAGTTGCAACAATCCAGGGAGGAAGCCTACAAGAAAGCCCAAGTTATTCAGGAAAATGTCAAAAATATTTTTGACAGAAGGACTAAAGCTGACGACTTCAACATTGGATACAAAGTTTTGAGGTGGGATTCTAGTAGAGAAGACAAAGGTAAACATGGGGAATTTGATAATATTTGGAAAGGGACATACATCATTTATGCTTTCAGAGGACACAATGAATTCTTTCTCAAGGACCTGGATGGAGCAGAGTTACCTGGTGGTCTATTCAATGGCATGACGTTGAAGCACTACTTTTCTTAGCATAAATAATTTTCTTACATCATTGTAAATATCATAGTCTATATTGTTTTGATTGAGTAAATTATTGACTGAAGTTGAAACCTACAAAGAAGTCCCTAAGCCTTGATTGATAATCTACCATAAGTAACTCAACAACAACAAAAAAATATGCATACATTTCAGACATAGGATACTCAAGGCTACTAATCATATGTTCTTGACACTTCACATGGAGAAGTGCCATCCCCACCTGGAGAAACTGTTAGGGTCCTATAATTTATATGACCTCAAGGTGATTGAGTATTTTTTATTTGTGATTTTACATTGTAAATAATTTTCAGTATGCAAATGATTTCCAAAAAAATGTATATCTAGAAGAAAATGAAAATAGGGTATGTCAAAAAATGTCTACAGATAAAAATACAAAAAGAAAGAAAAGTTGAAAAGAAAAAAAGAGAATAAGAACCCCACAAAAGAAAAAATATAAATAACATTGAAAGTGTTCCAAATTCAAATGCCACTACTGATAGATTAGTTTTCTTTATGTCAAAATCAAATAAGATTGTGTGCAACTTGTTTAAAAAATGCCACAATGACTAGATTTTTGTTCAAATCATACAACTTAATCATGATTGAACAATTGTGAATTTTATGTTAATTAGGTTAATGAATAAATATTTTCCAAACAATTTAATCTTGGAAAATCAGTAGTTAGGTAGAAAATTAAATTGATTCAACTATTTAATCTGAATCAATTGGGGAAATAAGTGATAGAGTAGGTTATATTTTTATAAATAAAAAGTGATGTGGGTTTGCTAGCTTAAATGCACCCTAAGAAAAAGGAAAGAAAAAAATGTTAGCTTAGCAAAATAAATGAAATTCATGGGTAGGCAGTTGTTTTGGAAGCCTTGAAAAGAATTAAAATTCTTATCCTAAGTTTTGGTTTTCAAATGTGTTTAAGCATATGAAGAGAAAAAGGGGTGATATGATTTTATCCTAAGTCTAAATATTTGGGCGCATAAATATAAAACTTGGCATATTATCCTATATCCTAAGTTTTACGATCATTAAAATCTCCCACTACCCAACAATCTGTCATTTCATGTCACTTTAAAACTCACACATTTATTCGCCCATCATCTCCTCCACCCTTGATTCGAAGCCTTCTCATCTGTTTGCATCCCCCCCTCTCCATTCGAGCTTTACCGCCGGGGGGGTGTCTGAAAAAATCAATTTCAATTTTTGGGCCCTCACTAACGTGGCGCTTCCTCCACATTTCACACCCCCCTCTGCTCAAACTTCTTACTGCCTCAAACCCCCTTGAAAACTGCTTTTCCCTTCTGATACCAAATCTTCCCTCCTATCTGTTGTGTGCCAATATTCTCATGCCAGCTCGATTATGCCCATTTCCAATTAAGTCTCTTCCTGTGGAAAACAATCTATGATGCATTTAATTAATAATTGACTGTTAATATAACAGATATGTGCTACAATCAATGGAAACAACCCAATTATGTATAAATCCCTGCATTCAGAACTTGTTTAACCTTTACCTTGCATATTTATTTGCACTTTCATTATTCTTACAGGTTTACAGAGTTCTGTAGCAATTCATCAAGCCATTGCCAATCCCAAAATTGTATCTACTGCGCCTTCTTCACCTGTCCAAAACTTTACACAGTCTCGATAAACTTGTTCCTCTCTAAACCCTTTTAATTCTCTAAAACAAACTACATCATGCCTCCTAAGAAGAAAATCCAGGAGGAACTAGTAAACCCATTGATCCATCCTCTTGTCGTTCTAGACCATATCCCTCTAGCCGATAGAGACTAAAAAATTCATGAAACCCTCTATGAATTTGAACTCTTTGAAATGTATTGTTGGCTAGAAGACAAATACATAGAAAAATAAAATTACATTGGATTGTGGGAATCAAAATTACCTCATTACGTTTCCCCCCATACCCACAATTCCCCTGAATTCATCCGCAAGTGTCAGGCCTACTATATAGCTATCTAGAGAGCCATAATTTCCCCCATAGGTGAAATTCCTTTCACTATCACTTCATAGTCCGTAGATCAAATGATGCATGCCCCTTCTATAGAAAATGGAACCCCTTTCTCCCAAGAAGCCCTAAATGAATTATATCAGAAGCTGGATTTTTCCAAAGGAGCGAAAACCAGTGAGATTTTCCTAGCTGAAGATACTTAATTACCTAAAAAGAATTCTCCCTACTCTTCCTCCATTTTCCCTAACAGAGCCAAGAAGATAATCATTATCATTTCTTACCTCCTTTGATACTATTCTGACCAGTGGGTAGATGAGCCAATCATAGGTTTACTTTCCATATTCTCTACAGATTCAAAACCCTCTATCCTTTTCAATTTTAGCCAATTCGTAGCAGATGCCATTCATGACCAATTTGTCAGATTTCAAACAGAAGAGGTGTTTAAATATGCCTCTGTTCTAGTTTACTTGTTTTATATTTCCAGGGAGACAGATTTAAGTTGTCAATGCAGAAATTGGATGATGATGGCAATCAACAGCCAGTCATATTATGGACTACCATGGTGATTAAAGAGTAGAAGGAGTATTCATACAAACAATTCATTAACTTGTTTGTACATCTAGCAATGAGCCTTATTAGCAGTACACATAAACCAAGGGTTAGTGAGGACATTAGAAGGATTCTACATCTATCATATCAAGCAAAGACAGGTGTTTGGTATTTATACTAGAACTACATAGAGTTGAGTATTTACGGCTATGAGCTTGCTCCTTACAAGCTTCCAAAATTCCTCCCAATGAGAATTTTTGCTTTAGAATACATAAGGCAAATTTTGAATGCTAATGAAGTCCACTTTGTATCAGCAAAGGAAAAGTTACAATTCAGAATCAAGACATAGATAGGGCCATTTATTTGCAAAAACAGGTCAACAGGGGAGGAAGCAAACATAATTTTGAAGGAAATGAAGTTCATCCTCAGTTTCAGCTGGTCCTATGATCCATTAGGAACCATTTCAAAATTAAGGGTAGAAAACAAGACTACTCCTTATACATACTCACAGGCCAGAAATAGAGAAGTATATGAACCAAATGGAGTGGGATGAAAACACTTTGCAGGACGCTAAGGAGCAGTTAGTCTCTACTTCTACATCATAGAATCCTGCCCCACAAGAGAAAGCATGAAAAATACTGAGAGACCAAGAGTCACCTTCATTGATTGAAACTACAAGCAATGAATTCAATATTATGTACAAGAAGAGAACCAAAATCAATCCTAAAGTTAATACAAGTAAATATTCAGAACATGAGGTTATCATAATAACCAAGGAGACACCTACCTCTTCTCAAGTTGGTGGCAAAAATATTCTCTCTCCTAATAATTGAACAAATTCCCAGGACTAGCGTGAAATGAATATGGGAAAGCTTCTTATTTCTATGCAAGCTCCCTCATCATTATTAAAAATATGGTTAGGATCGTCTCATGTTAACCATTTGTGAAGAGTTTATTGTCAAGTTTCATGTGTCCTTGATGATGAAATTATGAGTTAATTAACAATTAAAAACTCATATACAACAAATTAAATGCATAAATATAACTCACAACAATCACATAACACAATGGATGATGATGGAGTTCACCCCTGCTGGGCTACATCTCCATGGACCTGCTTTAACTAGCTAGGCCCTCTTAGGATTATGAGTAAAATGTATTATTAAAAACACCAGTACTACTCCAATGGATTTTATGACTATTCCATTAGCTTCAGAACACTAAAATACCCCTAAAATCACTATTTAATCTCTGAATTTGGTTCACAGCTCCTCTAGGCTTGACCTCCAATCCCAGTGGTCATGGGCTTGTTTAATCTCCAAAGTGAAAAAATCACCTTGATATGTGCTCCAATGAATTTTTAAACTATACCACTATGTTCAGAGCATCAAATACATCAAAAATTGACTATTCACTCACTGAAATTGGCCTTTAGTTGATCTGGGCATGGCCTTCCCTCATGGTGGCCCTAGGCTTCAAAATTATTTAAGTGACCAAAAACACATGTAGATGAGATCCATTGCCTCTGAAAGTTGTTTTAATGGATTCAAAGCTTGCTAATATGCTAAGAATGACTATCCTTGAGCAAAAATTGGTAGAAAATTGACCAAGATAGGCCTCATTAAAGTTTCCCCTAGATTCTGCCTCTAAATATGGAAAACTGCTAGTTAGTTCTGAAAAATTTGGAAGTGGGGCTGGATTTGGAGATTCCTCCAAAATTTCTGCCATATTTAACTGAATATTAATTATGGCATAACTTTTCTTAACTGCACTAATCTGCAATTAACTACTTCTGCTTAAACAATGTCTCATGGCAGGGTCACATGAGGAGGCGGGTTGGCCCCCTCCGCTCCTCTGTTGGGAATTAAACTGCACTTTAATTAGAGTTTGCGCACATTTTTTTCAGTGAATACGGGCATATACCAATGGTAAATCATGGGAGTGGAGAGGGGAGGTCATGGGGTCAAACCCTGACCTCACCCCTCATACATTGTTTTTGCATCTATGTTCATGCGCCATTCAACATTTGAATTAACGCTCCAACATGTTTCAAACCTTTATATTTTGTGTATACTCCATTTAATACATGACCACCATTTCTCCACATATCAAATGAAATAATGTCATATGAAATAATTCCCATCGTTAAACATTCAAAACCTTTGTGCTATGGTTATAAACCATAAAAAAATATGCGAACATGAACTTTAATATGACTTTGGGAATTATTTAATTTATGTGGAATTTAAAATATTAATAATATATAAAGTTTGAATTTAATATTTATATATATAAATAAATAAATATAATATATGATTATTTTAAAGATCATATAAAATATTAATTATATATATAATATTAATCCAATTTTAATATATTAAAAAAATTAATTTCCACCACGTAAAAATCATGAACCCACATTCAACCTTGGAGGATATTGGGCGATTTTTACCTTCACAAACCAAACTGGTGAATCCAACAGTGACACTTGTCATAGTCCCATTGGTCTAAAAACTGAAGAAGATTCTCTGCGTGCTGACTGGACTGCCATATCGTCAATTGTACCTATTCTGTAATATTTTTTTTAAATTTGTGTGTTCTGAACGATGATCAGAAAACCATAGCTCCTTCATCTGAACTCAATTTTCAATGAAACAAGTTGTGTTGGATTTCTTGCAACGAGCCGGTCACTTTAGTTTTGGTTTGGTGAAATTATGAGCACTTTGAATTTGGAGCTAATTTTTGCCCCTAATCCAGATTCTGATCACAGCGATAGGCCCTTCAGACAAGTAAAGTTGTCTCAAGAGAGAAAGAGAAGACAATTTTTGACACTTTCAAGGAAATCAAGCTGAAGAATGAAATCCTAAATAATAGCACATAAAGTCAATTCTGGAAGCAAACTTCCAGTTTTTAGAGTAGGTTGTTGTCAGCATTTGACTCTAAGAAAGGAAAAATGCAAATGGCCTTCTAGAGGCACATATTTCATAGCCTAAGACAACAACAGATTACAAAAAAAATTCATTTGAGTTTGAAATCAAAGACATCCATCCCATTTATCAAATGGAGATGCACAAACAAATAAGTGAAATGCTTTCCTCTACATTGACTAATACATCTATGAGTTTATCTAAATTGCAGGTTTCCTTAGCAAACATTTAGTCACAACTGAAGATGGAGAAATTCTCCTCTCTGGCCAAGGATACACAAATTAAGTCTTTGGAAGACTTAGTGGTCAGATTAGGATATGATCCTTCCAACATAAAAGCTACAGAGGAGATAATAAAGAAGAAGAATGCTGACATAGCAGCATTGAGGAAACAATTAAAGTTGTCAGCCACAGAAGACCCTTTCACTAAAGATATTGAAGAAACACAGTCTCAAAAGTTGGACATGATGAAACTCATTATTGGGTTGTATTAATCACTATTAAATGACTAAACAATACACATAAATTATCAATCCAGGTACGTATTTTTATTCCAATGACAGTTGCATTGTCTGTGCCGATACACCCAACCAGAAGAAATTCCAAAGAAAAGAAATTGTTGCTGAAGTAAATGATGGAAGTAAATCACTCATGCAGAAATAAAATGATCTACAAGACTGGAATCACACTTCAATTAATATGTTCTAGCATGCCACACAACAAATATCCAGTTGGTATCTCTAATATCATATGTGTAACAACATACCAAGTATTGAAATTGAAGCAGATATATTCACAGCTGAGCAACAACAACAACAACACCTCTACTGATACATAAATTGAAATACAAATACATACACACAACCACTTTAATCACCGCAATCCCTGCTAAGAAGGAGGGCCCTTCCTCCCTAGCAGGGCGCATGTAGAGGAATAACTTAACGGAAACTAAATTGAATAACGCATGTAACAGTAATAACGAGATACTCTATATTAATCTGAGTATAATTACAGAGCAAAAATAATGTTTTTCTCCACTAACCTTTCGACCTCTAGGGCCGAGAACACTATATTGGTTACATCTCAGAAAATAAAGGGATAGATTAGTTATGAGAACCTTATGATTCTCATGATGATCTAAATAGAATACATATAGTTATAACCACTTCTTAATAAATTTCTGACTAGAAAATTATAGATTACAATCAAAACCACCCTTAGGCTGTTATCCAAAAATAAAATGCTAAACAACTTCTACATCTATCGTAATAAAACCATAGCTGTAGTGTAACAGCTAAAGGACAGGTCAGCAACAGGTGTTGATGAGATCCAGTCAGTGGTACAACTG
This sequence comes from Pinus albicaulis, assembly GCA_034641835.2. Taxonomy (NCBI): domain Eukaryota; kingdom Viridiplantae; phylum Streptophyta; class Pinopsida; order Pinales; family Pinaceae; genus Pinus; species Pinus albicaulis. The sequence continues at coordinate 1,363,701,731 of CM076582.1, read as the reverse complement.
TATCAATAATTCACCAGTGGGTCTGTAACAACAAAGTGTAACAACAGTTTGCTAGCGGGTCTATAACATCAAGGTGTAACAACATCGGTTCACTGTAACAATACCCCCTTAACTGCTCCTGTGGAACTCGTGCTCGAGATCTTTGGTGCTATAAATTACATCTGGAAAGACAACACAAAGACCATAGATATTCTCCAAACATTCATCCTCAATTAGTCATAAAAAGGAACGACATATCATAATAATTGATGAAATGGTAGAGTAATGAAAATAAGGTGAAACAACACAAGTTAGGATAGAAAGGTTGGAAAAAGAGGCAAATATAGTCCCATTAGTTATAGTCATGAGGAAAAATAGGGAAAACAAGTGTAGGAAAAGTGTGCAAAACTAGCACCCAACACTCATCATGGAGAAAAATGCCTAATTGAGACAGATGGAGACATAAATGGAGAAAATGATCAAGGAGAGGGAGCATGCTGCAAAGATTTATATGGTTCCTTTGGAGGTTGTACCTCTTAAAACCATCCCCACAAATACAACTTCTGCAACAAGCACAACAGATGGTGCAAAACAATTGACAAAGGTAGTGGAGAATATGTCTATCCAGACAGAAGAGATTAAGAAACTTCAAGATCAAGTCAAACTGTTACAGGATTAGAAATCAAGAAGTGAATTTTCTCATGCAGCTGAAGCACAAAGAGCTTAGAAAGTGATAGAGAGGTTACAAAATTCAGAGAGAGAATCATCCATTGGATAGACATTGGGCCAAGTCAAAGAAATCATTTGGACATATATCATTGAAACCATTAATGAAATCTAGCCCTGCATCCAGATTATATTTGAAAAAAAGTAATTGTTTGAGAAAGAAAATGATGCCATCACAACTATCTAGGAAGAGCTTGGAGATATGCCAGTTACAGCTAACAACATCATCAAGTTCTTAAAATCCAAGAACATATATGAGCTGGATGACTTGGGAGTGGATGATAGAACAAAGACCATTTTAGAAGTGAAGAAGATTATTAATAAGAATACTCTGATTGTTCATCTGGAAGAGAAATGCCACAACTTAGAGATAGCAGTGAACAGGTTCTTCAGTAGGATTGAGCCTTTAACACAGAAGCGTTTGCCTTCTCTATTTTTAATTAATGATAAGCTAATAACCCGTCAAGACTATGTAAAGAAACTAAGTGAAATTGCCAAGGACACTACCAAATTCTCTAATATCAAAGGCACCATGACAGGTAAAGAATTCTTGGAAGCATTGAGTAATGATGTTTTCATCCAACATGAGGTAAACCGCATCTTTATGGTTTAACCTACATTTTCTAGATATACTGAGGTGGATGAAATTTACCGTAAATTAATCAAGTTAACTATCCCAAATGAAGATCAATGGGATAAACTGTGTGAACTAAAGGAGTAAAAGATAAATGAGAAAGGCCATCACATCAACCAACACAATAGCCAGCGCAACCCACAAATAGGTCTACTCAACAATTGTTTCCTCTAAAATAATGCCAACGTTCCAGATCACCTCCACCGAGCCTATTTTTTGTCACAGTTAGAGTTTATTATTCAATTTTGACTAATAATACACTGTCTTTTGAGACAATATTGATTGTAATCAATTTTGTAATATTTAGTATAAATACTTCACTGTTCAAAGTATTCTAGGTTGATTTATGAATATATTTTTCCTATTGCGCAATTGTAATTTTCAAGTTTTGCTGGAGCATCAATAATACAAGGACTTATTGTAGGATTCATGTGGTGTATTCACTGGTGAAGTGCTTCTACTGTAATTGTGTTTTCTATTGTTTTTAATTTTCTCTGTGTATCAGAAAATCTTAATTGTAAAACAAAAAGTGTGATGAATAGAAATTGTTAATTAAAACACCTTATTCTGTCTGCTTTTACAATTTATATGTTTTCGACTGAAGTCAGAGTGAAGAATACTTAATGGATTTTCAATCTCTACTGAAATTAACTTTTCTTTCATCTCCATAATTCATTTAAAAATCTAAAAAGATCCAGTTAATGCAACCTAGCTTGCCATGTTATAACTCTTTTAAATATCAATGCAATATCTAGTTTTATATTTTTGACTCCATTTCCCAATGAGAATATAGAAATATAATCAAACAAATCAATCAAAATAAAACAAACAACTAAGTACGGTCATAACTAGCCTAATATCCATTTAAAACAAAGTTAAATTATATAGAGAGATCCCTCTCTGAAGCTGGCATTAGGGGAATTTTGAAGTCTAAAATGGGTCTCCTAAGAAAAATGTACAACCAAAATAAACTTTATAAGAACCAATAGGATTCAAGATGATGATGCCAACCATGGGGGATGATTCGCCATTTTTTATGTAAAAAAGTAAAAATATTAAAAAATAATAAAATAATAAAACTACTTATTCAACTCGTAATTTCAACTTATCTCCCAAAGTTTTTACTCAAATTTCGAGTAGGAGCACTCGTTGTATGAAAAATTTAATTCCTCATCCAAGGAGTACCCATGTTACATACTTTCGATGGACCCTACTACACGAAAAATGAGAATTACATGAAAAAACATGATTGCAAACACGTTTTTCATGTATTTCTCATTTTTCATGTAGCAGGGTCAATCAAAAGTATTCAACATGGGTACTCCTTGGATCAGGAATTAAATTTTGCATCCAACGAGTACTCCCGCTCGATAATTGAGTAAACAATTTCGGAGATAAGTTGAAAATACAAGTTGAACAAGTAGTTTTTTCTTTTTTCCCTCTAAAATTTGATGATGTAATCAAATCTTATTTTATTATTTCCATTATTATTTTATAATTTCCTTAGGAGGCCCATTTTAGACCTCAAAATTCCCCTAATGCAGGGCTAGATCCCAGCGTCCAAAGTGGTTTTTATGTTTTCCTTTGTGTTTATTCTGCCAATATTTTACATTACAGAATGATAACAGGTACCCTGGATTACTGTTGCATATACATCCTTTAAGTATGCATCTATATCATATTGTTTAATGGAAGTTTCATGAGATACTGAAGTATGTTCTAAAAACATGGATGCATTAACAAAATATCTTGGTAACATATCAACCACGTTGTTTTGTGTACCTTTCTTATACTTAATGACCAAGTAGAATTGCTGCATGAATCCCATCCATCGAAGATGATGAGATTGATGTAGGTTCTTTTGTGAGTGGAGATTATATAAAGGCTAATGATTTGTATGGATGATTCTCTCTTTTCCCATAAAATAATGTTTTTTCTTAACACTTTGAACCAAAACATACAATTCCTTGTCACAAGTACGATAGTTTCTTAGCACGCCAGTGAAGGTCTTAGAATGGTAAAAAATTGGTTTCCTTCTTTGTATTAACAATGTTCCCATCACATACTCACTTGCATTGGTTTCAATCTTGAATGTCTACTGTAAAGCTAGCAATGATTGAAATGGGGATACATTGATATTCACTTTCAAAGTCTCATAGTGTTTTTGTTGTTTGCCTCCCCATTAAAAGACCTGCTTAGTGCTTGTCAAATAATGTAAAGGAGATGCAAGAAATGGAAAGTTAGTAATGGAATTCCTCCACAATTGAACTCCCCCCAAGAAGCTTCTAACTTTGGTAAAATTCTTAGGATTAGGCCATTTCACAATTTCTTCAACTTTATATGGATCAATTTTTAATTCACAATATTTTCCAACTAAACTCAATATGTTTTTCCAAATCAAATTATGATATATTGAGGAACAAATTATCCTTTTTTTTAAACATCAAAGATTTTCCTAACATGCCTTACATGATCTTCTTATTTTTTATTAAAAATTAATATATCATCTAAGTACATTATTACAAAAATCATCTATATGGCATAAATACATCATTCATAAGCCGAATGAAAGTGGCAGGAGCATTGAAAATCCAAAAGGGTATGGCTACCCATTCATATAGACCTGATTTTTTTTTAAAACTAGTTTTCCAAATGTCATTGTCATAAATCCTTTTTTGGTGATGATCACTTCTTAAGTCTAACTTAGTGAAATATATTACCTTTTTAATTGATATAAAAAATCATCAATAAGGAAGAGGGAAACAATATTTCACCATGATTTGGTTCAATCCCCAAAAATCCACACACATTCTCGATGTACTATATTTATTTGGTATCAACACAATGGTCGATCCACAAGGAGAAGTACCTGGTCAGATGGCTCCTTTCTCGAGCCACTCTTGAACTTTCTTCTTTATTTATTCAATGTCAAGTAAAAATAACCTACACACGCCAATGTTAGGAAGAGTTGCATATTATTGCATTCAGATCTCATGTTGTATCTCTTTATTGAGAGGCAATAATTTTGGTTCCAAAAAAATTTCATCATAGTTAGAAATAATCATAATTAATTTTTCTTCATATATTTTATCACATCCTTTTAAAGCATTGTATTTATCATCATCATTAGCTTTGAAAATCATCAATACATAATTTTTTCTTGCATTATCAAGAATTTTCATTTGTCTTGTAGAAACAAGAGACAAGTTAACCTTCACATGATGGGCTCTCACGATATACACAATCCCATACTTTATGACATGATAATTGTGCTTCTCCTTGTAGAAGATAAATTTCCTATCATACAAATATTTTCTTCCCAAAATAATACCCTAAATAAAAATTGGTAGGACATCTAACTCTACCTCATTAGTGAAATTAGACGTAATTGAAAATATGAGTTTGCATTTTTTAAACACCTGTAACTTAAATTTTTCACATATCCATCATAGAGGATATGGTTTTGGATGTGGCATAGTTTCAAGTCCCAATTTCTTAAAAATTTATTTAGAAATAAGATTATCTTTCAAACCTCTATAAAAAAAGGTATTAATTGTTGTATGATTGAGATGGCTCTAATATGAATAACTCACATTGTTTATTTTCATAATGCACATTTTTTTATTTTAAAGAATGAGTGCTAGAGATACAATAACTCGAAAAAGATATACCTTGTATTTCCATGGCCTTGATCTTGGTTTCATCACTTGATCTAATCCAAAATCTTGTTGGATTGTAGCAATGGTATTCTTTGTACCCCTCTTATTTTTAACCACTTTGGTTGTAGTTTGGATGAAGTTTCCAATTCCCGACATAATCATGTCCTTTCCTTATGCAATGTGAATATGTAAGCTTCTCATCTTATTTTTTAATTGTATTTTTCTTTCTTCCTTACCCTTTCCTTTTTCCTTTTCTATAACTAGTTGAACTGGATTCTTTGAGAAGTTCCAATGGACATTATTTCCCCTTGATTCAATGTGAGTAGTTTGGACACAAGCTTCATATATATTATTTGGGTTAAAAATAATAATAGTATGTCTTAGATAGCTATTAAACCCATAGATATACTTCAAAACATTTTATTTTCTATAAATAGGAATGCCCAATATTAATGCCTTATTGCTAAACTCTTGAGCACAATCTTGCACATTTTTCCCTCTACCTTGTCTTAGATTATACTAATCCATTAATGCTTGTTACATGTATCCTAATAGATATAATTACTTATTTAATGTATATATACACTCATACTAAGAAAATTTCATTTTACCTTTCATATGCATATCTTCTTGAACCTTATTCTCCCACAATATTAGTGTGGTGCCTCCTAGTTGGAGACTAGCTAGTTGAACCTTGGTTCCTTCATCCACAATTTTATAACCATTACAATAAACTTCAATTCACTTAATCCAATTATCTATATTTTATTTCATTAATTTTTCCATTATATAATGAGAAATAAATTTTTACATATAGTTTTAACAAAGGTAATTTTGAATTGGTTTTCTTTGGTTTCCATTTTTGAGATAGAGATGGAAATGGAGAAAAAGAAGAAGAAGAAGAAGGAGGAGGAGTTGGAGGAACTTCAAAAATGGCTCCCTAATATTTAACTTGGATTGGGCCTTCTCCATTTTTTCTTCCTTATCAATAAAACTCGTCCACCATGACTATCATGTCAAGAGAAGTTTTCTAAACTTCCCTTTCAGACTTGAAGAGGCTTCCTTCCCCTTCATGTTCCATTACTTGCCATAGAAATGTACATATCATACTAATATCTAAATTAAACTCTTAAAATGACCCTTCTCCATTATTTGGATTATATTTGGTTAGAATTCAACACCAATTCTTGCAAATTACTTCTTTGATACCAACTTGATCCAAAATTACTGTGAAAACTACTTCATTACTGTTGGACACATAATCTGCTATGGGTTATGGTGTGGAAGATGAACAATAATGGAGTCCAAGAGACCTTGGAAGATGACTCCAAAGGTTATAATATTGTATTTATATCTAATATATTTATGAATAATAATGCGTCTAAGGCTTATATTTCATCTCTGGTTGCACATTCCAATAGTGGTATCAAAGCATGTTTTTCTCAGATACCTGTATGTGATATTTGCCTCTCTAAATTGGTAGGATCTTCCACTCTAACAAGTATTGTAAATTTTAGCATTTCCTTCCTTTCTCTGCCTCATTTCTAAGAAAAATTTCCTATTCTATCCTCTCATGTGTAGATTTCCCTAAAGTTCCATTCGACAGAATTGTGCAACTACAAACCTAATGTTGCATGATAACGAAAACTCTTATGCACTAGATAAATATCGGTTTGATTTTCCTATGGGTCGGTAAATAACACATATTATGACAATATCCTAGCATCACATCATTTCAAGTTGATAATTTGACCCATTAGCATAATATTCATTTGTCGCTTCACCATATCCAACGAACTTTCCCATTGCCATTCCAGGGAGCAGAAGAGGTGAGCATTGGATGTTGCCAAAAGTACAACTTCTAAGGAAGGGAAAAAGGGTCGTGGATAATAAAATTTATTTTACATTCACACATGTTAATTTTATAGTTTTTTTTCTTTAATGGTAATCCAACACATGTCTTAAGTATCTGCAATATTTGATAACTTTCCACTAGTCCTTTAGGAATGTTTTTAGTGGCAGTGGTGTCCCTCTCGTTGTTTTCTTCTATACACTTATTTGCACATGAAGCCTGGAAAATGACCATTAGAGAAGAATAAAAAGGTTCCCAAGGGCCTTTCAAATGTTATACTCTTGAGGCCACCCATCATAAAATTCCAGAAAGAAGAGGAGAAGACTTCACAACATGGAGGCAGGGACGACTAGTGTGCAATATGCCTTGAGCCATTCTAGTTTGGTTATTGGTGCTGTGAATCCAAGGACACTGCCAAATTCTCTAATATCAAAGGAACCATCACAGGTAAATAATTCTTGGAAGAATTGAGTAATGATATTTTCATCCAACATGTGGGAAACCACATCTTTGTGGTAAAACCTACTTTTGATAGATATACTGAAGTGGATGAAATTTACCGAAAATTAATCAAGTTAACTATCCCAGATGAGGATCGATGGGATAAATTTTGTGAAATAAAGGAGTAAAATATAAATGAGAAATGCTAGCACATCAACCATCACATCAGCCATCACAACAGCCAGCGTAACCCACAAATAGGTCTACTTAGCAATTGTTTCCTCTAAAATAGTGCCAACGTTCCTGATCACCTCCACCGAGCCTATTTTTTTCATAGTTAGAGTTTATTATTCAGTTTTGGCTAATAATACACTGTCTGTTGAGACAATATTGTTTGTAATCAGTTTTGTAATATTTATTATAAATACTTCACTGTTCAAAGTATTCTAGGTTTATTTATGAATATATTTTTCCTACTGCGCAATTGTAATTTTCAAGTTTTGTTGGAGCATCAATAATACAAAGACTTATTACAGGATTCATGTGGTGTATTCACTGGTGAATTTCTTCTACTGTAATTGTGTTTTCTATTGTTTTTCCTTTTCTCTGTGTATCAGAAAATCTTAACTGTAAAACAAAAAGTGTGATGAATAGGACATGTTAATTAAAACACCTTATTCTGGTTACTTTTACAATTTATATGTTTTCCACTGAAGTTAGATTGAAGAATACTTAATTGCTTTACAATCTCTACTAAAATTCACTTTTCTTTCATCTCCACAATTCATTTAAAAATCTAAAAAGATCCAGTTAATGCAACCTATCTTGCCCTGTTATAACTCTTTTAAATATTGGTGCAATATCCTATTTTATATTTTTGAATCCATTGCCCAATGAGAATATAGAAATTTAATCAACCAAATCAATCAAAATCAAACAAACAACCAAGTGCAGTCATAACTAGCCTAATATCCATTTAAAACAAAGTTAAATTATATAGAGAGATCCCTCTCTGAAGCTGGTAGGGCTAGATCCCAGCATCCAAAGTGGTTTTGATGTTGTCCTCTGCGTTTATTCTGCCAATATTTTAAATTACAAAACGATAACAGGTACCATGGATTATTGTTGCATATACATCATTTAAGTATGCATCTCTTTCATATTGTTTAATGGAAGTTTCATGAGCTAATGAAGTATGTTGTAAAACCATGGATGCATTAACAAAATATCTTGGTAACATATCAGCAACTTTGTTTTTTGTACCTTTCTTATTCTTGATGACCAAGTGGAATTGTTGCACGAATCCCATCCATCGAAGATGATGCGATTGATTTAGGTTCTTTTGTGAGTGGATATACTATAAAGGATAATTATTTGTGTGGATGATTCTCTCTTTTCCCATAAAATAGTGTTTCTGCTTCACACTTTGAACCAAAAAATACAATTCCTTGTCATAAGTAGGATAGTTTCTTAGCACACTAGTGAAGGTCTTAAAATGGTAAAAAATTGGTTTCCTTCTTTGTATTAACAATGTTCCCATCACATACTCACTTGCATTGGTTTCAATCTTGAATGGCTACTATAAAGCTAGTAATGATTGAAATGGGGATACATTGATATTCACTTTCAAAGTCTCAAAGGTTTTTTGTTGTTTGCCTCCCCATTAAAAGGCCTTCTTAGTGCTTGTCAAAGCATGTAAAGGAGATGCAAGAAATGGAAATTTAGTAATGGAATTCCTCCACAATTGAACTCCCCCCAAGAAGCTTCTAACTTTGGTTAGATTATTAGGATTAGGCCATTTCACGATTTCTTCAACTTTAGATGGATCAATTTTTAATTCAAAATATTTTCCAAATAAACTTAATATGTTTTTCCAAATTCAAATTCTGACATCTTGAGAAACAATTTATCCTTTTTTTAAAACATCAAAGAGTTCCCTAACATGCCTTACATGATCTTCTTATTTTTTAATAAAAATCAATATATCATCTAAGTACACTATTAAAAAAATCATTTATATGGCATAAATACATCATTCATAAGCTGAACAAAAGTGGCGGGAGCATTGCAAATCCCAAATGGTATGGCTACCCATTCATATAGACTTGATTTTGTTTTAAAAGAAATTTTCCAAATGTGATCGTCATAAATCCTTTTTTGGTGATGACCACTTCTTAAGTCTAACTTAGTGAAATAGATTACCTTTTTAATTGATCTAAAAAATCATCAATAAGGAGTAGGGAAACAATATTTCACCATGATTTGGTTTAATGCCCAAAAATCCACACACATTCTCGATGTACCATGTTTATTTTGTATCAACACAATGGTCGATCCACAAGGAGAAGTACCTAGTCAGATGGATCCTCTCTTGAGCCACTCTTGAAATTGCTTCTTTATTTATTCAATGTCAAGAAAAAATAACCTACACATGCCAATATTAGGAAGAGTTTCATATTATTGCATTCAGATCTCATGTTGATTCTATTTATTGAGAGGCAATCCTTTTGGTTCCAAAAAAAATTGATCATAGTTAAAAATAATCATAATTAATTTGTATTTATATTTTCGATCACATCCTTTTAAAGCATTGTATTTATCATCATCCTTAGCTTTGACAATCATAAATACATAATTTTTTCTTGCATTAGCAAGAATTTTCATTTGTCTTGTAGAAACAAGAGACAAGTTAACCTTCACATGATGGGCTCTCACGATATACTCAATCCCATACTTTATGACATGATAATTGTTCTCCTCATTGTAGAAGATAAATTTCCTATCATACAAATATGTACTTCCCAAAATAATACCCTAAATAACAATTTGTAGGACATCTAACTCTACCTCATTACTGAAATTAGACGTATTTGAAAATATGAGTTTGCGTTGTTTAAACACCTGTAACTTAATTTTTTCACATATCCATCATAGAGGATATGGTTTTGGATGTGGCTTAGTTTCAAGTCCCAATGTCTTAAAAATTTATTCAGAAATAAGATTATCTTGCAAACCACTATAAAAAATTGTATTAATTGTTGTATGATTGAGATGGCTCTAATATGAATAACTCACATTGTTTCTTTTCATAATGCACATTTTTTTATTTTAAAGAATGAGTGCTAGATATACAATAACTCGAAGAAGATATACCTTGTATTTCCATGGCCTTGATCTTGGTTTCATCACTTGATCTGATCCAAGATCTTGTTGGATTGTAGCAATTGTTAGTACCCCTCTTACATTTAACGACTTTGGCTTTAGTTTGGATGCAGTTTCCACTTCCCAACATCATCATGTCCTTTCCTTTTGAAAGGTGAATGTGTAAGCTTCTCATCTTATTTTTTAATTGTATTTGTTCTTTCTTCCTTACCCTTTCCTTTTTCCTTTTCTACAACTAGTTGAACTGGATTCTTTGAGAAGTTCCAATGGACATTATTTCCCCTTGATTCAATGTGAGTAGTTTGGACACAAACTTCATATATATTAGTTGGGTTAAACATAAGAATAGTATGTATTAGATAGCTATGCAACCCATAGATATACTTCAAAATAGTATCTTTTCTGTAAATATGAATGCCCAATATTAATGCCTTACTCCTAAACTCTTTAGCACTATCTTGCACATTTTTCCCACTACCTTGTATTAGATTTTACTAATCCATTAATGCTTGACATTACATGTATCCTAATGGATATAATTACTTATTTAATGTATATATACACTCATACTAAGAATATTTAATTTTACCTTTCATATTGATATCTTCTTGAACCTTATTCTCCCACAATATTAGTGTGGTGCCTCCTAACTGGAGACTAGCTAGTTGAACCTTGGTTTCTCATCCACAATTTTTTAACCATTGCAATAAAATTCAATTCACTTTATCCAATTATCTATATTTTATTTCATTAAGTTTTCCATTATACATTGACAAATAATTTTTTACATATAGTTTTAACAAAGGTAATTTTGAATTGGTCTTCTTTGGTTTCCATTTTTGAGATAGAGATGGAAATGCAGAAAAAGAAGAAGAAGGAGGAGGAGCTCGAGGAACTTCAAAATTGGCTCCCTAATATTTAATTTTGATTGGGCCTTCTCCATTTTTTCTTCCTTCTCCATAAAACTCTTCCACCATGACTATCATGTCAAGAGAAGTTTTTTAAAATTCCCTTTCAGACTTGAAGAGGCTTTCTTCCCCTTTATGTTCCATTACTTGCCATGGAAATGTACATCTCATACTAATATCTAAATTAAACTCTTCAGCTAACCCTTCTTCATGCTTGGGATTAGATCTGGTTAGCATTCAACACCAATGCTCGCAAATTACTTCTTTGATACCAACTTGATCCAAAATTACTGTGAAAACTACTTCATTACTATTGGACACATAATATGCTATGGGTGGGTTATGGTGTGGAAGATGAACAATCAATGGAGTCCAAAAGGCCTTGGAAGATGAATCCAATGGTTATAATATTGTATTTATATATAATATATTTATGAACAATAATGCATCTCAGGCTTATCTTTCATCTCTAGTTGCTCATTCCAATAGTGGTATCAAAGCATGTTTTTCTCAGATATCTGTCTCATATTTGCCTCTCAAAATTGGTTAGATCTTCCACTCTAAGAAGTATTGTAAGTTTTAGCATTTCCTTCCTTTCTCTGCCTTTATTTCTAAGAAACATTTCCTATTCTATCCTCTCGACAGAATTGTGCAATTGCATATTTCCCTAAAGTTCCATTCGACAGAATTGTGCAATTGCAGACCTAATGTTGCATGATAACGAAAGCTCTTATGCACTAGATAAATCTTGATTCAATTTTCCTATGGGTGGTACATAACACACATTCTGACAATCTCCTAGCATCACATCATTTCAAGTTGATAATTTGACTTATTAGCATCAAATTCATTTTCCGCTTCACCATATCCAGCGAAATTTCCCATTCCCATTCCCATTCCACGAAGCAGAAGAGGCGAGCACTAGATGCTATTAAAAGTACATCTTCTAAGGATGTGAAAACGGGTCGTGGATAATCCAATTTATTTTACGTTCACACATGTTAATTTTCTAGTTTTTTGTGCTTTAATGGTCATCCAACACATGTATTAAGTATCTGCAATATTTTATAGCTTTCCACTAGTCCTTTAATGGTCATCCAACACATATATTAAGTATCTGCAATATATTATAGCTTTCCACTAGTCCTTTAGGAATGTTTTTAGCGGTGGTGGTGTCCCCCTCGTTGTTTTCTGCTATACACTTATTTGCACGTGAAGCCTGGAAAATGACCATTAGAGAAGAATAAAAAGGTTCACAAGTGCCTTTCAAATTTTAGACTCTTGAGATCATCCATCATCAAATTACAGAAAGAAGAAGAGAATACTTCAAAACATGGAGGTTGGGATGACTAGTGTGCAATATGCCTTGAGCCATTCTATTTTGGTTACTGGTGCTGCGATTCTTTTTTTGGTGAGAAGGTGGAGCTACTTTCTGTCTTGCATCCTTCACGCTTTTTTATTCTAGGATTAATTATTTTTAATAACAAAATGGCAAGTTCACCACAACCGACCATATTGTTTATAATCTTGGTGGTATCGACAAGAATGTGATCTAGAATTTTGAGAAGGAAGTTAATTGAACAAGTTTTCAAGGAGGAACTCTTAGGAATAGTGGGTAAGAAAGATGTAGTTTAACAATTAGTAACAAATCCCATTGAGGAGTGAAAAAAAACTACCCAGAGAGCTGATAGTTTTGTATCTTGTCAGGAATTTTGGTGGTATAAGGTCCAAATAATTGAGTTCCTTATTCATGAAAGCCTCGAGTAACAATTTTCTAAATTTGTGGAAAAAATATTGGCGGTGTATTTGTGGAACGAAAATATTGGTGGTGATTTTTTTTCCAATCATAATGAGAGTGCATATTTGTATTTTTTCCATTCCATCATCATTGCATTTATCTCTGTATTGTGATGATATACATGAATTGTTGTGGCTATATTACGCCCAAAAGTTTGGGTTGTTTGTTGGTTTTTGGAATTCTTTGTTCTGTTCTAAAAGCACTGTATTTCTTGGCGTTCAAATTAAAAACAACGGTAACTTGAAAATTGTGTTTTGTTTTTGTAACTTTACTAGTGAAATCACATTGTAAATGGGTGCATGTTTTTTTTTATCTTCATCGATGTGGAATTTTATAAACATATTAATCCTCTCACTTTGTATGGGATAAGAGAGGATTAAGAGTGATGTTTTTTTTTGAAGCCCTATTAATCAAACATGTACAAGTGAGCCTATGTTATAGTGATATCATCTTCTCACCTTATATCTGATAGAGGGGAATCAATGATAAAATACAAGTTTTGAAGAGCCTAAGCCACAACCTAAAAAATAGCTAAAATCAAATCCTCAAGCCTAAACCAAAATCAAAGTTGCATATAGAGTTAAATTTATGAGAACGATTCAATTTACGGTCACTGTTATGAAAAATTTATGACTGCAGACAAAATTATCTTCCCTAGACCTAGTGGATTGGTCTAGAACAACAAGAAACAAAGAATACAAAGTTTCCCTTAGAGAAATTTAAGAATGGAATGCGACTTACTTGGAATCTGTCGCAAACTTTACTCTCCTCTTGGATTATAAGCTCCAATTGTAGCTCTGATTTCTGTAATTAGAACTTGCACTTACAATCATAACAAGCCAAAGATCTACGTCATCTATGTAGCATTATTCAATTACTCTATTTAATGGATCAAAAAAACATTAGAATATATGAATGTAAACATAACATAACACATATAGGAAAAAAATATACTCTTTGTATTAATATGAATAGGAGAGAGTTTACAACCAAGAATAGTAACTAATCTTCTAGAAATCTCCCCAAGTTGACCTGTCCTTCCTTGTCACAAAGCACACCTCAATGTCACCCTAATGCATGAAGATGATGACTCTCTTAGATTTAAGGTAGAAACATGAGGGCATGATCAACCTCCAAAAGCTCACCTTAATGTTGTAGATGGCTATAAATTTATAGGAGAGAGTGGTATTTTAGGAATTCTTGTCCATTTACTAATCTAGGATTGAGATCCACTCTTGATGGGAGGACGAACTCAAGGGATAAGAGGTGTGTTAATTTTAGATTACCATGGTATGTTCTATGCTTAAAGTAGTTTTACTTCAATCTTTATTATAGGCCAAATTAAATTTAGCAATCACATAAACATGAAAGTAAAATGCTGATAGAACATAATAATAGATCAACAGAAGAAAAGCCAAATAATATATCATAATTTGTAATTCTCTTGTCCAACAAATATAGAGAGAAATGTTTGTTACAACAGTCAACAAGATGCCCTAGCCAGCAAATAATTTGGTTGGTCAAAACAGCACTTCCAACATACAAGATCAACCTTCCTCCAGGAGTCACACACACCTCAAGGACAACTCCCAAATAGTCAATGGAAGTAAACAGAAATCAATCAATGCAGAAGTCAATGATGGTCAACGTTGCAGTCAAAGGGGCTTCGATCAAAGTCAACGTTCAACCTAAATTTTTGTGACCTTTAGTATGGCCTCCAAAAATCAGAATTTCTTTGCAAGAATCAAAGTCAAACTCCAAATTTTGACCCACGGTCAATGTTGTAAACGCTTCAACAAATGCCCTAAAAACAATCCGAAATTCTCTAGCTTCAGATTCACATGTGGGAGGGAGAGAGAAGCCTCTAAAGGCTATACGAACCAATCTGATGAAGAGGAATGTATTTGATGAGACGATGATGAAATTAAAATCATCTCTCTCCAATTTATATCCATCAATAAGGGTGTGTGACACATCTTTTGGGGCTTGTGAGCCTACATTACAAATCTAGCCGAATTTGACAATTTCCACATGTGGGAAATAAAATCAAAATATAAGTTCTGCTCATTGAAACAAGATGATATTTCGATCAATATTTCACCTATCCGAAAGAGAAATCCAACAAAAATATCATCATCGTCATATGAGAAATAGTTTCCCAAAATTAGCAATCCCTCTCAACTAGGGAGAACTATCTATCCACCTGTGTCATCATGTCATACTGTACCATAGTACACTATGATTTATCATCCTGCAATCCTATGTCATCCTGTTGTAACATGATTTTCTAGCTCTCGGGGCAAACAAACGAGAGTAAGACATCACACTCTATTGACCCGATGTTAGCTTAGAGGTTAAAACCTCAATCAGACTCAAGAGAGTCACATACTAACTCGAAGTCAGTTTAGAGGTAAGAACCTCATCAGACTTGATCCTAGATCAAGGTGTTTGACACATCCCATCCTAGACATAGAGAGTACGGAAATCCTTGATGTGTCCATTGGTCATGCTATCGGTCTCTATCCACATTTCCCACCTCATTTTCCAGATGAAAGGTACTTCCCATGAGTTTGAAACTCCATGGGTAGGATGCATGCAGGGCATAGATCAAAGAGAGGGTGAAATAGCTCAATATCAAAATGGTGGGGAAGAAGCACACCAAAAAGGTTTGGTGAACCTCATCTTGTGCTTTCTTATAGCTCCAAGAAGCTATCCCCAAGCCCCCTTATAGCTCCTAGAGCTCATAGTCCAACTCAGGCGAGACCCTCCATTAGGGGAATTTTGTGGTCTAAAATGGGCCTCCTAATAAAAATGTACAAAAAAAATAAACTTTATAAGAACCAATAGGATTCAAGATGATGATGTCAACCATGGGGGATGATTCACCATTTTTGGAGTAAAAAAGTAAAAATAATAAAACTACTTTTTCAACTCTTATTTTTAACTTATCTCCCTATGATTTTACTCAAATTTCAAGCAAGAGTACTCGTTGGATGAAAAATTTAATTCCTCATCCAATGAGTATCCATTTTGCATATTTTGATGAATCCTGCTACATGAAAAATGAGAAATACATGAAAAAAAATTGTTTTCAATCATGTTTTTCAGGTATTTCTCATTTTTCGTGTAGCAGTGTCCATCGAAAGTGTGCAACATAGGTACTCCTTGGATGAGAAATCAAATTTTGCATCTAACAAGTGTTTCTGATCGAAATTTGAGTAAACCCATAGGGAGATAAGTTGAAAATACGAGTTGAAAAAATTATTTTCCTTTTTTCCCTCTAAAATTTGATGATGTAATCAAATATTATTTTATTATTACCACTATTATTTTATAATTTCCTTATGAGGCCCATTTTAGACCTCAAAATTCCTAATGAAAATATTGATTTTCCACGATACCAAGCTTCTCACGAAAGGTTAATAATTTAACCTTCCTCAAGGGCTTCGTAAGAATATATGCGACCTTCTCATCAGTCCCAATGTGGTGGAGCCTTACGGCACCTCGCTATACCATGTCTCGGACAAAGTGGTACCTAATATCAATGTGCTTGGATCGGTCGTGGAACACAAAATTCTTATAAATAAAAATCCCACTTTTTTATTATCACAAAGGATAACGGTGGTATCTAGCACATGTCCAAGCAACTAACTGAAGAGATTTCTCAACCAAAAAAATTCACAACAAGCCATACTCATTGCAATGTATTCAACCTCGACGGTGCTCAAAGCAACCGATTTCTTCTTCCTTCTCATCCAAGAGTGAAGTAGAACCAAGAGTGAAGAACATCTGGATGTGCTCTTATGATCCACCACACTTCCTGTCCAATCAACATTGGTATATCCATGGAGCCTCATACTCCCGGGAATGTATCTTAGCCCATGGTTGATTTTTCCCCAAAGATATCTCAGGATATTCTCGGCACCAATCCAGTGAATGTGATGAGGGTTAACCATATATTGACTCAATGTGTTCACTGCAAAACATATGTTTGGATGTGAGTTCACTAAGAACATCAGGGCCCCCACGAGTTGATGATACTCGATGGGATTTCCCAACTCAGACCCAAAAAAACTTCCAAACAACTTCTTAAAGTTGAGTTCCATCGGAGTAGTCGTGGACTTGCAGTCCACCATCCCAAATCTCTTCAGCAGCTTCATGAAATATTTTCCTTGAGAAAGGAAAATGTCACCTGGGCTTTTCCAGGCCTCCAAGCCTAGGAAATAGTGCATCGGTCCTAGGTCCTTCATCTCTAACTCAGAAGCTATCTCCCTCTTACATTGATGAATGAGAGGTTCAACACTTGTTAGGAAGAGATCATCCACATAGAGAACCAGAATGAGAGGCCTTTCTTTATCAACCTTAAAATAAAGGTTTGGATCAACATCACTTCAAGTGAAGCCTAGCTTCATAAAGTAGCTATCGATCCTCTCGTACCAAGCCCTGGGGGCTTGCTTAAACCCATAAAGGTATTTCTTCAATGTGCATACATATGTGTCTCTATCTTGGACTTCAAACCCCAGAGGTTGCTCCACATAAACCTCTAAGTCCTTAACTGAACCATGTAAAAAGGAAATCTTCACATCCATTTGATGGAGACTCCATCCTTGCACTACAACAAGGGAAATGATCGATAAAATGGTGGTATAGTAGGAAACAGGTGCAAATATATCATCATAATTTATGCCTCCCTTTTGAGAGAAGCCTCGGGCAACAAATCTTTCCTTGTACTTTTCAACACTTCCATTGGCTCCATGCTTTATCTTGTAGAGCCATTTCGAGGTGACAACATATTTTTCCTTCAGTCTTGGGACCACATCCCAGACATCATTATTCAAAATAGGCTCATATTCCTTGTGCATAGTATCCTTCCAAAATTGATTCTTTACGACTTCTTCAAAATTTCCAGGCTTACATTGTACAATAGTACTCATGTTTGCTAGGTACCCTTGGTACCTATTCAACTTATTACTTTCACGGAATGTTCCCCTTGGAGAAATATGTCTCTCAACATCTTCGAGAGTGTATCTTGTCCATTAAGGTCTTATTTTATTTGAAGAGGGTGGATCTATAGGATCCATAAGACCTTGAACATTGGGCATCAGTTCAACCTTTGGTTCTTCCCAACTTCCATCTTCTTCTTCTTCTTCTTTGTCTTCATTTGAGATAGGAAGATTTCTAACCTTCTCGAGGGCAATATCTTCATCAAAGGTGAAATCATGGCATATGAAAATAAACTAGACTTCCAAAAAATATAAAATGAGAGACACCAGGATTCTTACCAGACAAAACTTCTTTAGGATTTTTGGAGTCCAATGCGGAATGTGGGCATCTATTTTGAATGTACACAGCGGTGTTGGCAGCTTCTCCCCATAGAAAATTCAAAACACCTTGGTCATAAAGCATGGCATAGGAAACTTCCAAAATGGTTCTATTCTTCCTTTCAGCAACACCATTTTTCTCGGGAGTATATACAGTGGTGGTCTCCCTCTTAATGCCAGCTTCCCTGCAATAGCCATTAAATTCATTTGACTCATATTTGGTTCCATTATTGGTCCTCAAAATTTTGATCTTCTTCCCTGTTTGATTTTCAACTAAGGCCTTGAAGGTACAAAACCATTTGAATGCTTCATCCTTCTTCTTCAAGAGATATATCCAAGTCTTGCAGGAGAAGTCATCTATAAAAGTGATATAATATAAGCATCCTCCCAAGTATGTTACGGGCAACATACCAGATAGATCAAAATGTATCAATTGCAAAATGTCAGATGTCTTCATGACACTTGAGGGGAATGGTCCCCTTGTATGCTTTCCTTTGGCACAACCCTGACATACGCCTTCATGATCATCTTTGAAATTGGGCATCCTTGTCACCACCTTCCTTTATTCGGGAAGGTCTTTGAAATGAAGGTGTGCAAACCTTCGGTACCATAGCTCAGATTGAAGGGTTGTGTCACATGTCATGGCCCCCAGCGGACTTCCACTAACCTGATAGAGTGTATCAAATCTAAAAATAGGATTGCACGCTTCTTTGAAGTTCCTCTTCCAAATGTGTACCTTTCCATTGATGAATGTCACCTTTAATCCTTTGTCTTCCATTGTTGAGCTAGACACTAGATTATTCTTCAATTCAGGTACGTACAACACATCTTGCAAGCAGAGGACTTGACCTTGATTTAGATGAAGGGTCAGAGTCCCTGTCCCTTTCATGAGATAGGTGGGATTGTCTCCAAGGATAATTTTCAAATTAGTATCCTTTTAAATCAAATCAAAGAGAGATTCCTTGTATCCAGTGAAGTTCTTTGAGGCACCACTATCAATCAACCAATTATCCAGCGCATCGGAAGGAGATGCAATAGAGAGGGAAGATATAAGAATATATTCATTTTTCCTATCAAAAAAATTAGATTCATCATACCTGGAATTCCTTGACCTCTTGAAAGGTTTCCCATTTACACTTCAATCATAGGGAACCTTCCTCTTTCCTTTGAACCCGTTGTTCCTTTGATTTCTATTCCCCCTGAATTTTTTGTTGTCATCATCTCTAGGAGAGTCCCTTCTATTGGGACACTCTCTTGCATAGTGACCAAAATTGTTACAAGTGTAACATCTTCCTTTTCTTCCTTTGTGACCCACTCTTCCATGGTTTTTATTTCTTGGAAAACCATTGTTCCTCTTCTTTGAATGAGCGTTGAAGGAAGTAGGGTCACCTCCATTCCCAGTCGAGGGACGGTCTCTCTCCATCATCCTTGATTCCTCTTTAGTGCTTTTTGTAAAAGATTCATCAAAATCAGGAATCACATTTTTATTAATAATTGTAGTATTAAATACATACCAGTCTTGGGGGAGTCCTCCAAGAGAAATGAGAACGAACTCTCAGTCAACTACTTCTTCTCCAATAACTAAGAGATCATTCATGATTTATGTGAGCCTCATAAAATAGGATTGAATGGATTCATATTTTTCCTTCTTGATATTCTTCAACTTATTCTTGAAGAAGAGAACTTGATTAGCATTTCTAGCCCTGAATATGCTAACCAACTTATCATACATCTCTTTATATGTGCCCAGCTCAGAGATATAAGCAACCAAGTGCTTATGTATAGAATCCCTGATAATCATATTTTCCTTTATTTCCCCTTTTCTGTAGTTCATCTTTGTGGTAGCTGGTGCATTTGGTGGAGGCTCATTTATCTTCCCCTGCACATAATCCATGTCATCTTGAGCTCCCAATAACAAATCCAAAGACATATTCCAAGCATGGTAATCAGACTTTTCAGTCATGTTATCATTAGAATTGAAACCCTTGTAGGTTGAGGAAGCCATTGGTCCTTGATAAGAGAACTTCTTCCATGATTTATTTTCACACTAGCTTGGGCTTTGTCTTCACCTTAGCTCTGATACCATGTTAATTTTAGATTACCATGGTATGTTCTATGCTTAAAGCAGTTTTACTTCAATATTTCTTATAGGCCTGATTCAATTTAGTAATCACATAAACATGAAAGTAAAATGTTGATAGAACACAATAATAGATCAACAGAAGATGAGCCAAAAAATATATCAAAATTTGTAATTCTTTTTCCCAACAAATATAGAGAGAAAAGTTTGTTACAATATTCAACATGATGCCCTATCCAGAAAATACTTTGGCTAGTCAAACCAGCTCTTCTAATATATACTATTAGCCTTCCTCTAGGAATCACAGACACCTCAAATACAACTCCCAAAAATTCAACGCAAGTCAACATAAATTAGTCAACACAGAAGTCAATGCTGTGGTAAAAGGGGCTTTGGTCAAAGTTAACGTTCAACCTCGATTTTTGTGCCCTCTAGTACGACCTCCAAAAATCATAATTTTTGTGCAAGGATCGAAGTCAAACTTCAACATGGTCAATGTTGGTCAATGCTTCAAAAAATGCCCTAAAAACAAGCTGAAATTATCCAGCTTCATATTCACACGTGGGAGAGAGAGAGAAGCCTCCAAAGGTTGTACAAACCAATCAGATGAAGAGGAATGTGTGTGATGAGATGATGATAAAATGAGCATCATCTCTCTTTAATTTATATCCATCAATGAGGGTGTGTGACATATCTTTTGGGGCTTGTGAGCCTACATTACAAACCTGACCGACCTTGACAATTTGTACATGTGTGGAAAATAAAATCAAAATATAAGTTCTGATCATCCAAAAAAGATGATATTTGTATCAATCTTTCACCTCTTCGAAATAGGAATCCAACAAAAATATCATCATCATCATCATATGAGCAATGGAACATGGATGTTGGACCTAGTTTCCCAAAATTAACAAGGTGAAATCTCAAAGGTAGGATATGATAGGCTTTGAAATTCTTATGTAAGGTAAATTTTTGAAAAAGCTCTTGTAAACTTATGGAAGAGGAAGCTTCAAGTTTCCTTTTATTGTTCCTGAATTTCTAGAATCATCGCACCCCAAAAAGGGACAAACTACTACTGATTAGTGAAAGTGCAGAATAAATAAACATGCTGCTGAAGGTAGGTCCCTAAATGGCTTGGGTGCATTGGAGCTTAAAAAAATTGATTTGAAGCAGTGAAACCCAGAGACTCAGGGATTTGGAAGATTCATTCTTAGGGATTTCTATAGAAATTATGACAAGGTGTTCATGAATGTTGACCAATCCAATTCACGGGCCTATTGAACAGATGCGAAAAAATGGCGTATAACAGATTTCCCCCTAAAGCACAAAGTAAGAAATAGTGGCCGATGACTGATTTTATTTACCTTGTGACAAGTTAGGATCAAGAAAAAATGGTCGAGATCATAATATGTTACAATACATTTTCATCATGATATCTTTTTTGAGGGAGGCATACCCATGCTCAACACATAAGCTAACACTACATGTAAAATGATAAAAAATTCTCGTCCAATGATGAAAAAACATGGATCCATGATTAGATGACTGTATGATCATAACCATGATTCTCTGAAATCTTGCATTACTCCTGAAAGTGCAACCCAGATGGATGGAACTAGATCTGGGTTCTTCTATCTTGTTCACTCGATCGTCCAATGTACGAGTCTAACCATGTAAATAAATGATCCAAAGTTTAACATGATAGACACCATATGATTACTGGTCAATGATGTAAGCCATTAGAAAATGCAAGAGAAACCACCAATGCTGTTAATGGATCTCAAGGTACATCAGTATAATCCATATGGTGTGAATGAATGAGTTTAATTAGAACACCATACAGAGTTTTTCAGTCAAAGGCCATTGATTAAAACCTGTAGTCGAGGGCGTGGAAACTTGTCATTTATGTATGCAAGCTCCAAGGTATTGAATAAAGAGTTTCTAAGTCAAATTCCTGGATAATGAGTTGACGTCAACAGGAAGAAACCCATCACAGGAGGGCCTTGATGTATCCCTCATCAATGAAACAAAAAAAGTATCATAATTTGAGACAGAATGATGCTAATGCTGCACTGGTTCAAGAAAGGTATACATGAATGTAGGCTTAAGAGTATTGTATCATAAATTGTAATCTTCCTAAACTTTCACATGATATTTATAATATTAGAGTTATTAATAAACTTAATTAATTAAGTAAATAAAAGGGTGGAGGGACCCACAAACCTCAAAGATGAATAAAATCCACTTTTAATATGTGTATGTGGATATTCTAGATCTAGATCTAAAACATGGAGTAGTGGAGCAGCTCCATTAATGATAAATAAATGGAGATCATGTCTCATTTATGAGATAGATCATGGAGGATGAAACAGTCAAATAAGATCATGGATCTTAAATGTAAAAGCACGAGGACCTTTGAAGAGGTCAACTGAGATCATAGTGCATTCAAAGAAGGTCATAAAGCACTTATGATAAGTTAGTGGAGGAATTGATGAATTTAATGCACACATGATGGAGAGGGTGATAACCCCATGTGAACATGATGGAGGACATAGAGAAATAGAAAAATCAACCATGGAGACTTATGTCCACATGTACAATGAAATTTTGGAGTGGGCCTAGGCTATGGAAGGCTCATGATCTATATAATGAAGGTGAAGGCACAATAGAAGGAAGATTTTGATACTTGGATTATTCTTTGATCTGTTTAGATCTAGATTTGTCAGGTGACATCTCCATGCACTCTTATGTTGTTTAGCTAAGTTTGTAGTGTTGTTTAGCACAGGGTGCTCCTGAGTGGGAATCCCACCCTTACCCATAGAGGACTTGTGTGCCTACTCTGGGAAGGTTTTCTATTGAGCTCTATTCCTTATCAGGCATTGGTGCCATCTTCAGGAGTTTGCTTCTAGCATTAAGCTAGGAAATCGGTGGAGGATTCATCCTACCACTTTTTTCTTCACATCTAGTCTTCCAAGAGTAGCAGATCTATATGTTGAATCCTTTGTTAAACTGAGAGGGGGGGTGAATCAGTTTAATCAATTCATTGTCTTGTAATACTTTCATTTACACTTATTTACATCTTCATTTCATGATTAACTTAATGTACAGTGAAACCACAATCTTAATTAGTGAGAAGCAGGTATTAAGCAAATTAAATACAGAGTATCAACACATAATCATCATGAACAAAGACACCAGATATAAGTGGAAACCCATAAGGGAGAAAACCACATCTTATTATTGTTGTGATGCAAAGGCAAGATTCAACTCCCTCTCACCACTGATTTTCTGTAGGCTCCAACCTACAGAAGACTCCTACCTCAATTCTACAAGCTACAACTTGCAAGGAAGCTCCAACTCCCATCTATTTTCTGCAGGCTACAACCTACAGGAGGCTCCTACCTCAACCAGCTACAACTGACATCTATCAAGCTACAACTTGATATGGAAGCACCAAATTCCTCACTCTTTCATAAAATTAATCATATGCTGATTTACTTGGATATCAGCTCTGCTCTGTTCCTTCTTCACTTCTGTCCACCAGCCTTCATATCTGCCTTATATCATCTATGAATCTTCACAATTTCTCTATCTGCTCCTCCTTCTTCTTACACTCTCTGCCTCATTTCTTCATTCTCTAACCTCCCTATGCATATCTATGTGATATCATTTATAGAGTTCACCTCTTGACTGTTTGTATTCCACAGGGAATTCAAGTGAACAGCCATGACACCTTGACTTCTGCCTTCTCATTTATTTTTGCATCTCATTCAGAAAAATATAACATTATGTACAAATTTCAATATTACAGTGGAGTTTTGTTTACCTACGGAGACTTGCCAATGCATCACAAACAATATAAAATAAATAAAACTTTACATTTTAAGTTACAATAAGAATTTCAATTCAACCCATTCAGTTCTTGACTCGTTGTGCGTTTGTCTTTTCTGCTGCTGTCATTGTCTTTTTCAGTTTCTGCATACTCTCCTGTTTTCCATGCATGTAGAATGCATTTCCCAAATTATGTTCCAAATCTGGCAGCTTTATCAAACATCATAATATTTTAAATTGCGGAAGGTCTTCAAAACATATGGTTCAAAGCCACTCAATGCATATATAGTGCTCTTCTATAAAAAACCCAAATAACTCTCGACATATAACTCAGGCTTTAACGCTTTACCAATTCAATCTTTGATTCAAAATCAAACCCAATTCACAATACTCATATTCGGTTCTTTACCTGTTTCAAATCTTATGGTTAACCCATAGTCCAACCCACTTCATAAGTCATCAAATGAATATTTCAACTTTGGAATGCAACTCAATATGTATTCCTTGGGCCAATACATACATCAATGTATTTATAAATTTTCATCATATAATAATACCAAATGTTATCAAAACACTAAACTTTAGACCAAAGCATTTTATACTTGAAGTATGAACTTCAGGTTTCAACATATATCCATTCCAAAGTTCGACTTTGTTTTAATCATCAGCATAGTTTAATACACACTTTCGGGCCCACTTGCTGAACTCTTTCTATATGCTGATGCGATGAGCTGCCTCCGATGACTTCCGATTGCGATGACACCCTTTGCGATGGTTTCGATGCGATGAATCGCCGGTTGGGTGGTTGCGATTAAATTGCACCGTCGCAATTGCAAACTTCAATGGCTTGTTCCATTGCTCTACCTTCACACCGATGCGATGGCCCCACACTGCATTGATATATATATATATATATATATATATATATATATATATATAGGTTCATATATACTTACTAGCTTGCCTTTTATTCATCCTTCAAATTTGGTCTAAAAACCTCGGTGCCAACATATATTAAACCCTTTTTCTTTTACATGGAGCCCACACTACGGAGGCACTGTCGCAATCGCAATCGCAACATTCCATCACACTGTAGTAATCACAATCGCAACATTCCATCGCACTGTCACAATCGCAATCGCAACATTCCATCGCACTGTCGCAATCGCAATCGCAACATTCAGTGGTTCTCTGTGCCTTTGGTCATCTGATTTCTGCCGATGCGATGAGCGAAGGGTCCCACCAGCAATCAGCGCTCGATCCAATGGTCACAAATAACTGTGATCTAACGGTTGTGATTCAACTGCTCAATCGCAATCGCAACTTTCAAACTGTCGTTCCTTTGCTCTTCCATTCTGTAGATGTGATGTGAGATCGCCGATGCGATGAGATCTCCACCGTCGATCTAACGGTTGTGATTCAATCGCTCAATCACAATCGCAAATTTCAAACTGTCATTCCTTTGTTCTTCCATTCCGCTGATGCGATGTGAGATCGCCGATGTGTTGAGATCTCCACCATCGATATCTATCTTCGATAAGATCTCTGCCATCTATCTTCAACACTTCTGCTTTAAGCCTTGCGGGCCCCACTCTAATTACCTTTGTTTTTTTGTTTGACTAGACCTTAGGTATAGCGTTAATACCTTTGGAAATGTTTTGGCAATACATCGCTTTAATAAAACTCTTTTGTACCCATGTGACAACCTTCAGAACATTATAATAAACACTTGCCTTGTAGCCATGTACTCATATCATCGCAAACACTTTCCAATTCCTTTTATGTTTCATCGATTTCGATATGTGATCGCATCGTAATATCAACAATTGCAACTTTGCATTGCTTCTTCATTACTCTACCTACCGATTGTGATGTGCGCTATTCTCTCCTCCGCTGCCTCTTTGCTTCTTTGCTGTCTCTGCTTCTTGTCTAATGCTCTCTCTGCTGGTTCTTATTTGTTCTTTTTCCTTAGTGATAGTTTAGGTGCTGCTCCTTTCTTCTACTTTTACATCAATGACAATATTTCTAACAGTATCCCCCTTTGGCATTGATGGAAATACTTTAATACTCTTCTTTTGCTTGCTTTTCCTCCCCCTTTGACATCAATGGCAAAGTGTTGCACATTTCCTAGTGTGGTTTCCAAATCTTGTCCATAATACTCTGATCTTGAGGACCTGTTCCATACACTGCTCACTTGCTCTGGTTCTTTTGTGACAATATTTGTTGACTGATCTCCCCCTGGAATGATGCTTTCTTTTCATGTCAGAGAGTAACATTTGCAGACACTACCCCTAGTTTGTCTCTTAGATATTCGAATGGTTCTTTTGCAAGAGGTTTTGTGAATATGTCTGCTATTTTTTCCTTTGTTGGTACATATTCCAACTTCACTACTTTCTGTGCTACTTGTTCTCTGAGGAAATGGTACTTAATTGGGATGTGCTTAGTTTTTGAAAGAAGTACAGGATTTTTTGATATACTTATTGCACTTGTATTGTCACATTTGATTGAAATGGGATCATCCATGCTTACCTTCATGTCTTGGAGAGTTTGTTTCATCCACATTACTTGTGTGAAATATGCTGCTGCTGCTATGTATTCTTCTTCTACTGTAGATAGAGAGATAGAAGTTTGCTTCTTGCTTAGCCATGCCACCAGACTTTTTCCCAAATAGAATGCACCTCCACTTGTGCTTTTCCTGTCATCCACATAGCTGGCCCAATCTGCATTTGTATATGCTGTCAAAGTGAAGCTTTTGATTTTTGGATACCATAGCCCATAATGTGTAGTTCCTTGTAGATATCTAAATATTCTCTTGATTGATAGTAAGTGATTTTGTTTTGGTGCTGCTTGATATCTTGCCACAAGTCCTACTGCTAACATAATTTCTGGTCTAGAGGTAGTTAGATACATTAGACTTACTATCATGGATCTGTATATTCTTTGGTCTATATCTGCAGATCCATCATTAGCACATAGTTTGCATCCAGTAATCATGGGAGTTGACATAGGTTTGCAGTCTTCCATTTGGAACCTTTTCAACATATCTCTTAAGTATTTTTCTTCTGAGGTGAATGTTCCTATGTTCTTTTGTTGAATTTGAAGTCCTAAATAGAAGGTGAGCTCTCCAATCATAGACATCTCAAACTCTGATTTCATTTTTTCAGCAAATTATTTTGTTAACTTCTCTTTGTTGCTACCAAACATGATTTCATCGACATATACTACTACAATTAGGAGTTAATTTTCATTAGCCTTTATGTACAAATTTCTGTCTACTCCTCCTTTCTTAAAACCTTGTTTTTGTAAGTATTTGTCCAGCCTTGAATACCATGCACGAGGAGCTTGTTTTAGACCATATAAGGCTTTCTTTAATCTGCACACATAGTCATGTTTATCTGTTAATGAGAATCCTTTAGGTTGTTCCATGTATACTTCTTCCTTTAGATCTCCATTTAGGAAGGCAGACTTCACATCCATTTGATATACCTTGAAATCATGATAACATGCAAAGGCAAAAAACGTTCTGATTGCTTCCATTCTGGATATAGGGGAAAAGGTTTCATCATAATCAAGACCTTAAATTTGTGAATATCCCTTGCATACAAGTCTGGATTTATTTATGATTACCTGCCCTTGTTCATTCATCTTATTCTTGAATATACATTTTGTGCCAATGACATTTTTCCCAGTGGGTCTTGGAATTAATTCCCAGGTATTGTTCTTCTCAATTTGGTCCAGTTCCTCATTCATAGCATTTACCCAGTTTTTGTCTTTGTTGGATTCTTCGAACTTCTTTGGATCTATTTGAGATAGCATGGCTATGTATACTTCTTCTTTTTGTTCAGCTAGTTGTCTTCTAGTCTGGACTCCCACACTTTTGTCCCCAATGATTTGATCTTCTGGATGATTCTTTGGAGTGTGTCTTGAGGGAACTTTTGAGTTTAATTCAGTATCTTTTGATGTATTTCTCAGTTCATCATTTTCTTGGTTCTCTTCTTCATGATCTTCTAGAGGATTGCTGCATCTTGTACTTCTTGTTTTGGTTGGCAGATCTTCATCAAATCTTACATCAATTCTTTCCAAAATTTTATGTAGTGATTTGTTGTAGCACCTGCAACCCTTACTCTTGGATGCATATCCTAAAAATATTCCTTCATCTGCTCTTGCATCAAACTTTCCTAGGTTTTCATCATTATTTTTTATGAAACATTTGCTTCCAAAGACTCTAAAGTGCTTGATTTATGCTGGTTTACCATGCCATAGTTCGTAAGGAGTCTTGTCACAGTTTGGTATTAAATGAGCTTTGTTAAGAATGTGAACAGCTGTGTGTATTGCTTTTGCCTAGAAGGTTTGGGGAATGTTAATTTCTTGCATCATTGCTCTGGAAATCTGTTGTACTGACATGTTTTGTCTCTCTGCCACTCCATTCTGTTGAGGTGTACCTGCAATTGTAAAAAAAAAAATTATCCCATGCTCATTGCATAGGTCTGCAAAATCATAGTATGTGAATTCACCTCCTCTGTCTGATCTGATGCACTTTAGCTTGCATCATGTTTGATTTTTTGCCAATGCCTTGAATATCTTGAATTTCTCAAGTGCTTCAGATTTATATTTGAGAAATGCTACCCACGTCATTCTGGAAAAATCATTTATTATCAGCATGAAATAAGATTCTCCACTTGGTGCTTTAGTTCTTGAAGGTCCACACAGGTCCATGTGAACAAGCTGAAGACGTCTACTTGTAGATAGTTTCTCTTTGGTCTTGAAAGATGTGCGGGTCTGCTTGCCTAGTTGGCAGGATTTACATATGGTATTTGAAGGCTTATTTATGACTGGCATATATCTGACTGCATTCTTCTTGCTCAGACTTATGATGTGGTCAAAGTTTAGATTTCCCAATCTTCTATGCCATAACCATGATTCATCTAGTTTTCTTAGGTGACATGCTTCATCCTCTTCCTTCACTATGTAGACATTACTTTCTGTTCCAAAACCTTTGATCAAGGACTTTCCGGTGGTGCTTGATCTTACTTCACAATATTGGGCTCTAAAAATGACTTCACAGCCTTTATCATACATTTGACTGACACTTAGCAGATTTTCTTTCAGCCCATCCACAAATAGTACATCTTGGGCCTTTCCTCTTCCATTATCCAGACTAACTGAGCCTTTTCCTTTGATTTTCCCTTCTTTATCATTGCCAAATGTTACATTCCCAGATTTCTTTTCATCAAAGGTCACAAATTTGCTACGATCTCCAGTCATATGCTTTGAGCATCCATTGTCCAAATACCATTGGTTTTTTTGATCTCGAGCTATTAGAGCCAGGTCACACTTATTCAACTTCTTTTTCCTCTGCATGCATCTTTTTTTTGGTACTTTTCCTGAGATGATGGACCAATTTCTCTGAGAGGACATTTGTTACACTTTTGCCCAACTTGACGGCAGTCATAGCATTTGATTAATATGTTTTTGAATGAATTATGTACATGAGTGAATTCTCCATTTTTCATCCATCTCCTTGAGTTTCCATACATCAGTCTTTTTCCATTCGTTCTACACTCCTTGGCTTTATGAATGAACTCCTTACAGTAAAAACAATACCCATAAGAACAATTAGCGTACCTAATGAAGGGTTGTCTTCTCCATTTGTTTGCTTGAGGTAGTATTTTCACTTTTTGCATCTTTTGCTGGTTGGAATCGATTCTCCTTTTATGACAGTATGCTGCAATATGTCCCAGTTTGTGGCAGGCATAACAAGTGACATTTTTCATAGGGGGGAAGAATCTCCTTTGATAGCTTCCAAATTTTATATATTCAGGAGTATAGCCTTTTTCAGTTGACTGTTTATTTATTTCGTTCGTTTTCATTGGAGTTTCCTTCATGTTCTTGTTTACTTCATCGCGGGCTTCTACTTCTGTAGGAACTTTCTGAGCTGCTTCATTATCCTTGACAGCTTTTACAAAAATGATATTTTTGTTATCTGTTTCTTTGACTTTACTTGTTTCTCCTTCATAGCCTATCCCAGTTTTTATCAGAGGATATCTTTGAGCATCTAGTATGTTATTCAACTTATCAGAGCTTGTCATTTGAGAAATGTTTATTGACAGTTTCCTTTGGGTGTTTTCTAATTTCTTCCTCAAGCATACTACTTCTTCTTCCAATTTCTCTTGCTTCTGAATTTTATCCTCAATTTTCTTAAGTAAAGTGTCTTCTACCTTCTTGGCTTCTTCAAGCTCTACTTTCAACTGAATGAGGTCTTCTGAATTTTTTTCTTCTCTTACATATTTGAGGAGAATGTCTTTCTGTTTCTGCACTTTAGTTTAAGTCTGTCTATTTCCTCCAGGGAACTTCTTAGCTCCCCCTCAAGATTAACTTCACCTTCTTCCTCATCTTCTAGAAGAAATCCTTCAAGCTCTTCTTTGGCCATCAATACAAATTTAGAGGTTCCTTCTTCATTTGAGGTTTCATCTGAGTTTTCAGATGCATTGCTATCTTGCTGAGCATAAAATGATTTTCTCCTGTATCTATTCCCTTTCTGCCAGCTCTTTGATATGGTTTTCTCTAACTCTTGAGTTTGATTCTTTGTCTTATTATGAGGACACTTAGAAGCATAGTGTCCAACTCTTCCACAGTTAAAGCATTTAAATGGAAGTTTACATTTATACTTTCCTGAGCCTCTATCTAATCTTCTGATAAATTTGGCTTCTTCTTCATCAGAGCAGGAACATGTATCTTCTTTTTCTTCTTTGTTCTTCTTTGTCTTAAAGGCTGCCTCCATCACATTTGACTTCCTCTGTGGCAGTCTCATCTCATAAGCTGATAAGTTTACAAGTAATTGGTTCATGGTGAAAGTTTCCCAATCAGTTGTTTCTTCTATGGAAGAAACCTTGGGGTTAAAGCTGGATGGTAAAGATCTTAGAATCTTTTGAACAATTACACATTATTTTATGGTTTCTCCTAGAGCTTTCATGTTATTCACAATTTCTGCAACCCTTAAAAAGAAGTTGACAATGTCTTCATCATCATTCATTTTTATATTTTCAAACTGATCTCTATAGACTTGAAGTTTGGATATCTTCACCTTTTTGTCTCCCTCATGGATGTTTTCTAGTGTATCCCATATTTCTTTGGCAGTCTTGTTGTGCATTACTTTGATAAATTATGCCTCACATAGTCCACTTAAGAGTGCATTCATGGCTTTTGCATTAGCTACAAAGTCTTGTTTGGCATCTTTCTCTGAGTCAGACTCCTTTGGGGCATATCCCAATTCCACAGCAGCCCAAACTTCTATTCCTAGATACATTATGTACGTCCTCATTCTTATTTTCAAGAAGGCATAATTTGTACCAGTGAACAAAGGGGCTTTATTTGTTGAGCATCCTTCTATACTAGCCATCCTGGGGACCTAGGATCTCCTTCCAGTTGTTAAACTGATACAGAAGGAACCCACTCCGATACTAATTATTGAATCCTTTGTTAAACTGAGAGGGGGGGGGGTGAATCATTTTGATCAATTCATTGTCTTGTAATACTTTCATTTACACCTATTTACATCTTCATTTCATGATTAACTTAATGTACAATGAAACCACAATCTTAATTAGTGAGAAGCAAGTATTAAGCAGATTAAATACAGAGTATCAACACATAATCATCATGAACAAAGACACCAGATATAAGTGGAAACCCATAAGGGAGAAAACCACATATTATTATTGTTGTGATGCAAAGGCAAGCTCCAGCTCCCTCTCACCACTCATTTTCTGTAGGCTCCAACCTACAGGAGGCTCCTACCTCAATTCTGCAAGCTACAACTTGCAAGGAAGCTCCAACTCCCATCTATTTTCTGCAGGCTACAACCTATAGGAGGCTCCTACCTCAGGCAGCTACAACTGACATCTATCAAGCTACAACTTGATATGGAAGCACCAACTTCCTCACTCTTTCATAAAATTAATCATATGCTAATTTACCTGGATATCAGCTCTACTCTATTCCTTCTTCACTGTTGTCCACCAGCCTTCATATATGCCTTATATCATCTCTGAATCTTCACAACTTCTCTATCTACTCCTCTTTCTTCTTACACTCTCTGCCTCATTTCTTCATTCTCTAACCTCCCTATGCATATCTATGTGATATCATTTATAGAGTTCACCTCTTGACTATTTGTATTCCACAGGGAATTCGAAGTGAACAACCATGACTCCTTGACTTATGCCTTCTCATTTATTTGTCCATCTCATTCAGAAAAATATAACAATATGTACAAATTTCAATATTACAGTGGAGTTTTGTTTGCCTATGGAGACTTGCCAATGGATCACAAACAATATAAAATAAATAAAACTTTACATTTTCAGTTACAATAAGAATTTCAATTCAACCCATTCAGTTCTTGACTCGCTGTGCATTTGTATTTTCTGCTGTTGTCACTGTCTTTTTCAGTTTTTTCATACTCTCCTGTTTTCCATGCGTGTAGAATGCATTTCCCAAATTATGTTCTAAATCTGGAAACTTTATCAAACATCACAATATTTTAAATTGTGGAAGCTCTTCAAAACATATGGTTCAAAGCCACTCAACGCATATACAGTGCTCTTCTATAAAAAACCCAAATAACTCTCGACATATAACTCAGGCTTTAACTCTTTACCAATTCAATCTCTGATTCAAAATCAAACCCAATTCACAATACTCATATGCGGTTCTTTACCTGTTTCAAATCTTATGGTTAACCCATAGTCCAACCCACTTCATAAGTCATCAAATGAATATTTCAACTTTGGAATGCAACTCTATATGGATTCCTTAGGCCAATACATACATCAATGTATGTATAACTTTCCATCATATAATAATACCAAATGTTATCAAAACACTAAACTTTAGACCAAAGCATTTTATAATTGAAGTATGAACTTCAGGTTTCAACATATATCTGTTCCAAAATTCGACTTTGTTTTAATCATCAGCATAGTTTAATACACACTTTCGGGCCCACTTGTATTTCTATATGCCGATGCGATGAGTCGCCTCCGATGACTTCCGATTGCGATGACACCCTTTGCGATGGTTCTGATGCGATGAGTCGCCGGTCGGGAAATTGCGATTAAATTGTACCATCGCAATCACAAACTTCAATGGCTTGTTCCATTGCTCTGTCTTCACGCTGATGCGATGGTCCCACACTGCATTGATATATATATATATATATATATATATATATATTTGTTCGTATATAATTACCATCTTACCTTTTATTCATCCTTCAGCTTTGGTCTAAAAAACATCGGTGCCAACATATATTAAACCCTTTTTATTTTACATGGAGCCCACACTATGGCAATCGCAATTGCAACATTCCATCGCACTGTTGCAATCGCAATCGCAACATTCCATCGCACTGTCGCAATCGCAATCGCAACATTCAGTGGTCCGTTGTGCATTTGGTCATCTGATTTTCACTGATGCGATGAGTGAAAGGTCCCACCAGCAATCAACGCTCGATCCAATGGTCACAAATAACCGTGATCTAATGGTTGTGATTTAATCGCTCAATCGCAATCACAAATTTCAAACTGTCGTTCCTTTGCTCTTCCATTCCGCCGATGCAATGTGAGATCGCCGATGTGATGAGATCTCCACCATCGATCTAACGGTTGTGATTCAATTTCTCAATCGCAATCACAACTTTCAAAATGTTGTTCCTTTGTTCTTCCATTTTTCCGATGCGATGTGAAATCGCCGATGCGATGAGATCTCCACCATTTATCTTCTATCTTCGATAAGATCTTCGCCGTCGATCTTCAACACTTCCGCTTTAAGCCTTGCAAGACCCACTCTAATTACCTTTGTTTGTTTGTTTGACTGGACCTTAGGTATAGCTTAACACCTTTGGAAATGTTTTGGAAATACATTGCTTTAATAAAACTTTTTTTTACCCATGTGACAACCTTCGGAACATTATAATAAACACTTGCCTTGTACCCATGTACTCATATCATCGCATCAAAAATACAAACACTTGCCAATTCCTTTTATGTTTCGTCGATTGTGATATGTGATCGCATCGCAATATCAACAATTGCAACTTCACATCACTTCTTCATTAATCTACTCGCTGATTGTGATGTGTACTATTCTCTCCTCCGCTGCCTCTCTGCTTATTTGCTGCCTTTGCTTCAGTTCGCTGCCTTTGCTTCTTGTCTAATGCTCTCTCTATTGGTTCTTCTTTGTTCTTTTGCCTTAGTGATAGTTCAGGTGCTGCTCCTTTCTTCTCCTTTTCCATAAATGACAATATTTCCAACACTATACCCGACATTCAAGCCATTGGGTTTTACTTCCATGCAGTAGCAATCCCTTCAAGGATTGCGTAGTCTAGTCCTGTAGATATATTGAAGGAAGGAATTTTCTAGTACTTCAGTTGGAAGTCCTATGAGGGATCATCTCCTCACATTGGATCTATTGTTTCCATCACTCAGGAGATGTATTGACATATCTAGCAGTATGCTATTGAGCCTCCCTCTCTTACAGCGTAGTTTTCTAAAGCTGTTGTTCATCCAACAACTATTTTCAGTGGAGGAGGTTGGAGGAGCTAGATCTTGAGCTTTTAGCCCAAGGATCTAGTGAGGGGATCAAAATTTCTTGCATAAATCTTATTGTGCATCATTGCAGCCATCATATCATTAGATTATGTAGTAGATCTGCATACCGAGCAGTGTATATGTGAAGCCCTAAGAGGGTGGCTTTCTTATATTGATGGATCTAAGAAACCCTTCTTGGGTTATCTTGGGTATCCATCATAGAGCCCGGATCTCTATTTTCAGCATCATCGGAGCTCCTATACTGCCTAGATCTGACTTTCTATCTTTCTCACAATTGCATTCCCAATAGTTGCAACAGGGACAATGCAGTTTACCTTCCAGCAGTTCAGAAGTTCAGCAGTTACACAGTCCCTCTTGTGGGAAAATTTCAGGGTCATTCTAGGCCATCTCTTTGGCTTGAGTGTGTCATATTTTGAGCACTATTGTACTTGTTTTTCACCTCCAATATAATAAAATTGCTAAGCTATTTATATGAATTATGCTGTGTATTTAGATTTATTGTTTACTTTTCTGCAGTTCTTATATTTTGTTTCATTATTACTGCATTCTCCCTTTTGGATATTACAAAAATCAATTGAACAACTCCTCTTGAACACATTGGAAACACTGAATGGATTTGGTATCATTAACCCAAAAATAAAAATGGAGGTTCTAAAACAGTGTGATGAACCAAAAGACAAGCATATTTCCCAACCCAACAACAATGAAGTTGAAGTTAAGGAGTGTCTTGTTCAAGGTGACTTGATGCCATTAATAGGTGGAGTATCCCATTTTCCCAAATTTCCCAACCATTTATGGTCAATACCTCTTTATTTTTTAACAAGCTTGAGGAGGATAACATATGCTTGATATGTAAGTGCATCCTTCAGATGAATCACTTTGAGTATTTTTAACAAACCCTAAGAAGGAGAGGTTCAGTGCTATCATGTTCAATGAATCCATCATTGCTTGATGCTTTTATGAGTTCAAAAAAGGTCTAACTTGAATCCTTTTTCATGTTTATATAGTTTGAAACAGAGGTAAAAAAGAAAAATCTAAAGGTCCCTTTTCACAGATAGTCTCTTGAGTCTAAAAAGGTAGAAAACAATACTCAAGTGAACCTCTTAGCTATGTTCGACTAAAGTATTCCTTTTTCATAAATAGTCTATGTCAGTCCGGAAAATGGTTAAACTTATACTTAGTAGACATATTTTCGTTTACTTTAACGAGTTTGAAAAGAAAGGTGTTAGACAATATTTTCATATTTTGGGAGTCAGAAAAGAGTTGAAAGAGGACTCTAAATGGTTCCCTTTTTGTAGGTTTACAGAGCCAAAAAATGCGATAAAAGTATGCTCTTTAGTCAAAATGATCCGTTTCAATTCAGGCATCATCAAAAACCGTTAAAAAAATGTCAACCTACTCGAAACACCACTAAAATATTAAAAATACTTGTTTCATGATAAAATTGAATCACATTTTCAGGGACCAACCCTATGCTTTATTTTTTTATTTTATTTTTTTAAAGGATAATACAGTAAACTAGGAATACAACCATACATACAACTTTGGGAACTCAAAAATATTAATCACTTATATCAAACATCCATGAATTTAACTTCATTACACATACATATTTTTTACATTTTAATTATAGGCACAATGAAGTCAGATAAAAGAACATTATAAATAACATATGTACCGTTCACAAGGAGACAAGATTCAATCTTGACTGGTCGCTACTTGCACTCCCTTGTTGTCGTCTACCTCCAAGGGTGAATGTTGACATGGTTAATCCGAATATAGTGACCTATCAGTTGACCTCCCAGCCTACTCCTTGGGTATTCTCCTTCCCCACGGACCCCCGAGCTACAATGGGGTTGTACAATGAATGAAATGTGCTAGCTGATTGAGGTGAAAACTCCTTGGCTCAAGATTCCGCTCTCTAAAGTCCTCTACCTCACAAAACTCAACTATAGCTCATAGCCATTACTATGACATAGTCTCATCCATCCAATAATAGGGTAAAAAGAGTCCCCTCTCCCATGGCTTGCCCCTTCTTTTATAGGAGGCTTCATAGGTGACACTTGGAATTTCATGCATAATTAATTATTTTTATTCATCCAAAAGTTTGATTATTCACCCACTCATGTGTCACCCTCTCACCAAGGATCTCCAAAATTATTTATTAAATTTTAATTTTAAAACAATATTTTTCCTCACCCCAACAAGACATCCTATTTCTTCTCCTAGTTGTCTCTTGAGCCTCCTTTTATACTCCTTAATTGGTGTTCATCACTGAAGTCAATTGGTAAGTATCATATTTTTTCCCCTAAATAATTCCTAATTTAACTCAATTTTCCTCTTATATGAATATTCTTATGTTGGCTCTTTCCACATGGAGGTTCTCTAAATTTCTCTAAAATTTAATTTATTAATCTTATTTTAATTCACCACCCTATTCTCTTAATGAAGTTTAACTATTTTAGGATTAATATTTATACTTAACTCTATGCCCCTCTTTCCCCCTTTACGTAATTAGGGTGACTTATGTACATTATCTACCTAATAATTTCCAACATGGGAAGGGTAGAGTTCTCTAGGTAAAATATTTTATTTCTTCCTATTTTCTCCTTACTCCAAGTTTTATTCTTGATTTAATTGTCTTGGTTCTAATGTCATTTACCACCTAATGTTAATTTGTAGGGTTTTCATATATTTATTACATTTATTAATTATTTTTAATAATTCCAAGGGTGCCAAGTTGGTCGTGCCCTTTAAGAACTTCCCTAGAAGTTCCAAAGGTGCCATGCCACTTGCCCTTCAAGCATCTAGTGGCTACGAGGGGAAAGTCTAGGTGCAATGACAGAGACCACTATCATATCATATGTTGCATGTTATAGTGATACTAATGGTGTTGGGGATAAAGGAATCCATATTTATGCGCGCCCCCAAAAAAAAATCCTTGTGAGCGACCCAAATTTGGGATCTGCCCCCACGACATATGTTGGCCCTCAATTTTGGTCAGTTTTTCTAAATAAAATCCACCTAAATTTCATAATTTTCCAAATTATATAATCTACATATGCCTTATTTTGAACTTATTATGCATATTTAGGTAAAAAATTTATGTTTTTCAATTTTTAGATATTTTTGTAAAAATTGGGTTTTAAGAGTATTTTTGGACAGAACTAAAAATTCCCATAATAGCTTCATGGAAGTGCAGGACACCTGGGAGCAAGATGAGAATATATTTCGAAAGCTTGGGAAACACGGATGGAAAATCATTTATTTTTTCGATCAAACTGAGCTAAAACGGGCTTGGTCAACGCTAGTCAAACATGACCCGTTTTTCAGAAATCCCTAGGAAAAAGGGAAAAATTAGTATTTTTGGGGATTTTTATAGATTCTGTGTAATTGCTGGATGAGTTCGACCTAGATGGATGGGATTATGATGGATAAGGCTGTTAGATACATTGTAACTTAGTTTTTTTATCATTTGTTTATTTAAACCAAGCTTATGAACCATTCAAGCATGGAGAATTTGTATAATTTCATATTGAGACTTCTGAAAATTGTGAGTTAATCTGAGGAACCAGTTCCACCTTAATTTTTATGTTCAATGCTGTGGATGATTGATTGAATTTTTAGTAGTTGAGAAGTTCTTCAAGTGTGTAAGGCAAGGGTGGAGGCCCCCCACTCGAAGCTAAGTACACTTTTTGGTTAATTTAGCTTAATTTTCATGAACTAGTTTTTCTTCAGATTTATTCAGTCATTTAGATGTGTGAATATTTATTATGTTTGCTGATGATTATTGGTTTAATTCTAATATTAATATGAAGGGACAACCAATATTTGAAGTTAAATTCTCCTTCTATCTGATCAAAGAAGAATAACTAAAATTCATCTTCTTTTCCTTGTTTCAGTTATTTCTTGAATTTCTAGTTTTAATGCAATGGTAAAAATGATTAATAGAATTGTAAAGAAGGACAACATGGACCTCCTCAGTTAGGAGCATCTTCTCCTACGTTTTATACATCATAAGCTATTGTCCATCAGTTATTTGATTTCTCTTCATGAAAGTAGTACTGTGGGGAAGGACAATCAGGATCTCCTAAGTTAGGAGCCTCTTCCCTCACTTATTGCATATTGAATAAGAAACTACTTAGTTAGATTTTATATTTGTAATATGAATTTCCTTAAATCTTAGAATCTAGAATATATTTGTAATATTCATTTCTTTCAG
Source organism: Pinus albicaulis (assembly GCA_034641835.2). Lineage (NCBI taxonomy): Eukaryota > Viridiplantae > Streptophyta > Pinopsida > Pinales > Pinaceae > Pinus > Pinus albicaulis. Next base: position 1,363,662,508 of record CM076582.1, on the reverse strand, counting down.
TTTCTACATTTTGCCTTCTAAAATTTACTACATCTGAAATCCATATACTTTGGACATGCTTCCAAGTTTACAAACCCGGATTGATAATTAAATACTTCTTGTATTTTACTCAGTAAATTGACCCAACATTTTTGGCGTCGTTTCCATGGAAGCATACATCAACATAGTCAATTAGGAGGAAAAAAATATAATAGAAAAACAAAACACAACAAAAACAACAAAATTTAGTTTTTATTTTAGTTATGTTTCTCTATGCCTAGAGAAGGATATCAAAAAGGTATATTTACTAAACAAAACCCCCCAATAATTCAACCATTCATAGGAGCAGGACCATCAGGACTAATTACACCAATTGCAGGGAGACCAACTCTAGAGGAATTAGAAGAAAAACAAAGACCAGGACAAATATTGACTCTTATTGAAAGACAAACCTTGTTAGCCTATGAGGTGAAAAGAAAAAAAACACCAAAAGAAACCCCTTTCATATAAAAACAAAAGGAAATAAGGAGACTAATTGTTTAACAATTAGAGCAACCAGTTCTTGAACAAATAAATATAGTTGAGGAAACACCACTTCAGTCTCATATTGAAACATTACAAAGAAATGAAGAGAAAATGACCAATAAAGGAGAAGGATATAATATACCAATTATGACTCTAGAACAAAGGCTTCAGTATGAGAGGCAACAAAAAGAATGGCAGAGAAAAATAGAGGAAGATGTAAAAATAGAGTATGATAACAAAAGACATCATGATATAGAACCAAACAATGATCAAGAAGCTACCTTTGGCTTCCCAATACTAGACACAAGAGCAATCCTAGGAGAAGAAGTAAAAATGAAAAACATTTCACCTTTTGTTTTGCCCAATTTTTATGGAATGTCAATTGAAGATCATGATTCATTTATGTTTGAGTTTGACATCTTATGTCATACTTATGGCTACAAATATTAAACACATAAACTTTGTCTCTTTCGTGCTACTCTGAAAGCAACATCACTAAAATGTTTTATGGGATTAGGAGAACATACCATTGCCTCTTGGGATGACATGAAGAGATTTTTTCTTAAAAAGTATCAAGCCTATTGCAGGCCTAGAGACTCAAAAGAAGATATTTTCAGAATGACACAACAAGAAGATGAAATTTTAGAAGAGTACTTGGAAATATTCCTTTACAATATACAAAAATCCAAACAACACTCTCTGAATCCTGATACCATTTGCAAAATTTTTCTTAAAGGTATAAGATATGAATACCTTGATGTTCTCAATGTGATGGGAAAAGGAGATATATCAAACTTGCCATTTGATGAGATTGCTGAACTATGTCAAAAATATTCTAGGGGAAGAGCAAAGAGTGGAAAAAGAGATGTTACATCAAGAGCTTCCAAATCTACAACAGGAGGAGTAACAAGAGAAGAAATAGGAAGTTTTCTAGAAAATTTTAAAACTGATATTTTGAACACTTTAGGAACACAAGGTAATGTTTTGAAAGAAAAGAAAAATAAATAAGAATAAGATAAAATCTTATCAATATTTTTCCCTAAGTATAAGAAGAAACATCCACTAAGAGAATTTCCTTTGGATAGTATTAAGGTGTGTGGACTTTGTACAAAGAATCATTCAACTAGAAACTGTCCAAAGATTAAAGAATTGAAAATGGAAAAAGTACGAGGGAAAGATTCTCTTTAATATATGGCACCAAGGAGACCTTGGAAACCAAGGATTCCTCAATAATTCCCTCAACAAATACCCCAGAATTATCAGTATCCTCCTGATAATTCATGGAATACTCCGATGCCATGGTAGGCTTGGCCTTCACAACAATACCAAAACCAACCCGCAAAAGGTTAGAGAGGATATAGTTATGGAAACCAACCACCTCAAAAAATGTATCCTCAACAATACCAACAACCATATCAATAGCCATATCAACAACCATATCCTCAACAACCATTTCAATATCAACAATTCTAGCAACATCCTCAACCAATCACATTTCCACAAAAAAATCTTGCACCCTTACTAACTCAACCATGACAGCTTCAACTGCCTTTTAACCAACCCCCACCTAGACCAACTCAATTACCAGCTCAGATAGTAGAAAATATGAGTAGCAAGGTGGAGAGACCAACATACAATGTGGAAGAAGCAACATATTTTCCTACATATTCTATTATTCCTATACAAGATGTCCACTTAAGGTCTGGGAAAGTATTAAACAAAAATTATCCACTGATCATAGAAGAACAAACTGAAAAAGGAGAACAATATGAAAACCTCATCTAGGAAATCAAATTCAGAAAGGAAAAACTATTATGACTCAAACACCACCTTATCCAGAGAGGTTAGTAGAGCAAAAAATTCCAATGTTTCTTCTTGAATTTTATATTTTGGATGAATTGAAGAAATATTATGTCAAAATTCCTTTGTTGGAATCTATCAAATATATTCCAATTTATGCAAAAACAATAAAGGAGTTATGTATAAAGAAAATTGGCAGAAATAAAAGAGACCCACCCACAATCCAGGTCATTGGAAAATTAGCTAGTATCATGTTTGCAAAAACAAAAATTGAAAAATATATTGATCCTGGGATACCTATGGTTACAATTTCAATCAATAATTTTTCAGTTCCAAATACTTTAATAGATTTGGGAGTAGCTATAAATGTCATGACAATAGAAACTATGAAATATTTGAAATTTCCCAATATTCAACCTACTGCTACAATTTTGGAGATATCAGATAGATCTAAAGTTGTACAAGAGGGAATATTAAAAGATATCATTGTTTCTTTGGATTCATGGGAATATCCTATAGACTTTCTAATCTTGCATCCAAAAACAAATCTAGGAGGCCATCCTTTAATTCTAGGCACCATGGTTAGCCACAACAGATGCCTTCATTGGATGCATATCAGGAAGTATGATCATAGAACAAGGAGATGAAAGAAAACATGTTACACTCTATCCTCCAGCACAATCTCCTTCTTTATTATCATGGCTTTATGAACAACAACAACAAGAAATTCAATTTGTTCTCAGTATTAATCAAGTCTTTAATTTTATAGAAGAGGAAGAAAATGAGGATCTATTAGACCTTTTCATCTCAAAACCTGAAATTTCGCAGCAGTTAAGAATAATGAAATATGAAGCTGCAAATCATCTTTTAAATCAATGTTTTCAGGAAAATTGTACTATTCAATCATTGAAAAATTTATTTGAAAGTATTTTTCATGTTAACTCAATTACCAATTCACAAAGTAAAATCATTGAAATAAATCCTGGAAGGAGTTTAAATACTGGTAATAATTTACAATAATCACAAGAACAACATGTAATTGCATTATTATAGAAATATTCAAAAGATTTTTCTTGGGATTATACAGACATGCAAGGAATTCATCCAACGACATGTATTCACCACATCTATACTAATGATCATATCAAACTAGTGAGACAACCGCAAAGAAGAATGAATCCTATGATTAAATTAGGAATAGTGAAAGAGGAACTGCAAAAATTGTTACAAGTTGGATTCATTTATCCTATTTCTAAAAGTCAATGGGTTTCTCCCTTAGTTTTGGTGCCAAAGAAAAATGGAAAGTGGATAATATGTGTAGGCTATAGGGAACTGAATAAATCTACATTTAAAGATCATTTCCTGTTACCATTTAATGACCAAGTATTAGATTCATTAGCTGGAAAGAAAATATTTCTTTGCTTGTTGGATTTAGTGGATAGAATTCGATTAAGATAGCATTGGAAGACCAGGATAAAACCACATTTACTTGTCCATGGGGAACATATACATATAATGTTTTTCCCTTTGGGTTATGTAATGAACCTGCTACTTTTCAAAGGGCAGTCCTTGCAATCTTTGCTGATCTAATTCATGAGTGTGTAGAGGTGTACATAAATGATTTAATTGTATATGGAGGAACATTTGATGATTGTTTGAATAATCTTGAAAAAGTTTTAAAAATATGCATAGAGACAAACCTATCCCTCAACAATGAAAAATTATTTATGATGTTAACTGAAGGGATAGTGTTGGGACACCACATTTCTTATTCAAGAATCAAGGTGGACCCAACAAAATTACAATTCATTGTGAACTTCATGCCACCAACATCACAGAAAGAATTAAGAAGTTTCTTGGGATATGTGGGATATTACAGAAGGTTCATTGAAAATTTTAGTAAAATAGCTCTACGTCTACTCAAGTTACTTGCAAAATATGTTGAGTTCCAATGGACAACAAATTTTCAAAATGCATTTCAAATATTGAAAGAAAATTTACCAGTAGCAACCATTCTTTGTGGACCAAACTAGTCATTTCCATTTCATATATCCATTGATGGATCTAATACAACTATAGGAGCATCACTTGGAATGAAATAAAATCAGTTTAATTATGCCATATACTCGATAAGCAGAAATTTAAATCCAACATAATTGAACTATACAGCCACAGAAAAATAAATGTTAGTTGTTGTGCATGAAGTTAATAAGTTTAGGCATTATATAACATGCTATCAAGTATTCATTCATACATATCATTCAACCATTAAATACTTAATGAATAAATTAATTACAAATGGAAAAATTACTAGATGGTTGTTATTAATGCAAGAATTTAATATCATTGTTCTAGATCGACCAGGTAAAGATAATCAAGTAGCAAATTTTCTATCAAGACTTCATTCACCTTGTGATCCAATTCTCGTTTCAAACATTTTTCTATATAAACATTTATTTTCTATAACAGCTAAAAACCCATGGCTTTCAGATGTATCCAACTATTTATCATTTGGAATATTACCATCCCATTTCACCAATAAACAGAAAAGAAAAACAATCAAAGAAAGTGCTAGATATAGTTGCGTCAATGGTGACCACTTTTATACTATTTTTGATCTATTAATAAGAAAATGTGTTAGAGAAGATGAAATTCTAGATATTTTGAAATCATGTCATGATGAGCCATTTAGTGTCCATTTTTAAAACAAGCGAACAACATACAAGGTGCTGAAACTTGGTTACTACTGGCCAAAAATCTTCAAGGATTCGAAATCCTATGTTAAAATATGTGACAACTGCCAAAGAATTGGAAGACTTTTAATATCAAATGAAATCCATTGAAGCCACAAGTAATTATAGAGACATTTGAGCAATGGGATTTGGACTTTGTGGGAGCAATTAACCCACCTTCAATGGGAAATAAGTACATTCTAGTGTGCATAGATTATATTACAAAGTGGGTAGAAGCAAAGACAGTGGAAAGAGAAATAAAAGAAACCATGGTTTCATTTCTCTTTGAGGAAATATTTGTTAGATTTGGAATTTCGAGACATATTGTTACAGACCAGAGAGCATAGTTCACCTCCAAAATTGTCTCGTATCTTACAAAAAATTATAAAATCAAACATAGAAAATCTACTCCATACCTTCCCCAAGAAAATGGACAAGTAGAGTCCACTAAAAAATTCGTGGAAAATATCATGACGAAAAAAGTGAAATGAACAGAAAGGATTGGTCAGAAAACTTAAGAGATGCACTATGGGAATACATAATTACATGGAAGAATACAAATGGATTCAATCCATATTAGTTGGTATATTGTAAGGAAGTTCTGTTACCCATTTAATTTCAAATTCATACATATAAACTTGCAGCAGAATTGGGATTGGAACTATTTGAAGCACAACAACATACAGTCATGAAATTAAATGAACTAGATGAAATAAGACAACAAGCAATGGAGCATACAACACTAGTGCAACATCAGAGAATCAAATGGCATGAAATATTCATTAAAAATAAAAAATTTCATAAAGGAGGCTGGGATTTACTTTTTGACTTCAAGTTCAAAGATTTCAAAGAAAATTTTACAACTCAATGGCTTGGGCCATATGAGATAGAATAAATTTTTGACAATGGAGCAGTTAAAATAAAAACAATTGATGAAGCAAAAATTTCATTTTTAGACAATGGACATAGGCTTAAGGTCTATAATAAGCCTATCAATAAAGAGGACTTTCTGAAAAGAGTCTCAACAGAAAATAACATGGAAATAATGGAAAAAACATAGTGATATTCCTTCCTTACTTCCATAATAAAAAAATATATATAAAAAATAATAAAGGATTTTGGTTGTGAAAATCCAAGAAAATGGCACAATACAAACTCGAATTCATATCGGAAAACCAACTTGTTTAGCCAATATGAATTATCTATTTTTTTTTTTACTTTTATTTCAGTTTGATTTTGCAAAAATAATCCTCCAGAATTTCAAGACTTGAGGAAAAGTTTAATGTAAGCAAGGGGGAAGATTCATAATGAAACTATGCAAATAGTTTGAGCAGTTGTATTGCAGAAGGGACCTGAAACATCATTCAAAATATTATTGTAGAGGGGACCTGAAACATCATTCAAGATATTATTGTATAAGGGACCTGAAACGTCATTCAAAATATTATTGTATAAGGGACCTAAAACATCATTCAAAATATTATTGCAGAAGGGACCTAAAACATCATTCAAAATATCATTGCATAAGGGACCTGAAACATCATTCAACTATCATTGCAGAAGGGACCTAAACAACATCAATATTCATTGGAAGGGACCTAAATTAATATCAGATGAAAAAATAACATGAAACAACATAATCTACATCAAGAGGTTCAAATAAGCAATTACAAGCGTCTACATTCCATCAGAATTCATCTTTGAAGAACCATCATCATTAAAATGAGTCAACTATGGACAAACCAACAAAGGTCATCATCAACGAGTATTGACATCAAGCTATTTTGTGAAAGGAAAAGCACTGTAAGTGTAAAAAAAAATATTTCTTAGAACCTTTGATTTTGAAAAAAATACTAGAATTGTTAAAACTAATTTAACTTGGATGTGCATCCTATTACACTTATCATCCTACATTCTACATTTATCATCTTACATCCTACATTTATCCTACCTATATTCCACTAACCTCATCCTACCCTCATCATAATGGTATTACACTCATTATCCTACCCTCATCATAATCCAATTTATATCCATTAACCTACCATACATTATACATTAAAAATTTCATAGTCCTACATTAACCCCATATATATTTCCTACATTAATCCCATATACCCCTACATTATCCTCCAACATAAAAATAAGCATTTTTTATCAAAGATTGAGGCTCAAAATTTTTTCCCATAAGGAATTTTTTCTTGCCTACAAAACCACAAAGAGTTAGTGTCATTATAATAAAATTTGATTTTGAAATTACCTATCATATGGTCATTTCAAAAAAAAATTAGTAATGAGCATATAAAATGACAAATACTAATGTATGAAATGCAACATAAGATTCGAAAGGAAAAACTATGTGAAATGCAATATACAATATGCAAACATGCGAAAAGGATGAAAAAACATATGTATCATTGCATATAAAAACAAAAGTGGGCATGCAAAGAAATGAATGAAGACATGAATGAAGGATGAACATCACAGAACGTGGGTAATGCGGAATTACGATGATAAGAGAGGCATATAAATCATGGAAGGAGGAATGTACATGAGGCAGAAGAACACAGTCAAAATTGAGACACACAAGCAACCATGAGTACGCAAGTCATAGTGTGAGATGGAGTGGTAAAATGGTTAAAGTGCATTCAAACAAACTCTGTGTAATTCTATTTATATATTCCACCATTATAGTGCAAACCAAGCTCTGTGTTAAACATTTATTCCACCATCATAGCCAAAATTAAGCTCAGAAGGAGAGAGTAACGTTGTGCACTCACATGCACTCATACAACACCCTTGTGGAAGGAGGAAACAAGTAATAAAAATGCAAACACTGAAGAGAGGGTTGCATAAATCAGAGAAGCCCTGAACATATAAGAAGCTTCATAAGAAATATGTGAGAAGAATAAGAAGTCTGTGGATTAATAAGGAAGGAATGCATCGGTTTTAACGAGAGGATTGAAGGCCTATATATCCTCTTTTCCAAGTTGACCAAGATTACCAACAAACTCCAAAAATTTTACAAAGAGAAGAGGTAAGAAATCACTCTCGGATTTCTATTAGCAGTTGAACAGATTTCAAGGATAGTTAAGCTTGAGATAGGGGTTGATATGTGTCATTTTATGAGGAGTTAAACTTCAGTTATGAATTCGAAACCTTTCCACCATTAAACCAACCCTGCCACCTGTGTAATGAGTGAATCCTCAGAGATGTTGAAGAGGCGTTCTAATTAAAATGGCATTGTTTAAAAATAGGAACTTGAGTTATTAACTCAGATACATCTACAAGTTTTCTTCCAGATTAGGTAATCGAGCTTGAATCATGAATTCCTTCATGCATAGTTGTGAAATTGATACATATGAAAAACACAGAGTCCTATTTTTCACATGCACAGTGAGAAAAATGTTTCCTATTCTCATACAAACAGTGAGAAAATGTGTCCTATTTTCATATGCACAGTGTGTAATATTCCTAATTATATTTTAGCTAGTTGGAATATTAAATTTTTCTTTCATTCATAACTTAGATGAATAAGTGGGTAGAGAGACCCTTAAATCTCTTTAGTAGGAATAAAACCACTTCCAGTGTGAAGTTGGATCAGTGTAGCTAGCTGAAATAGAGAAACCCTTAGTGCGAATGGGGCCAATGCATGTGGATGCGGTCAAGGTTAACCAAATCAATAGTGATGCCATAAAGAGAATGGAGATAGTGGAGGACATCGTAGTTATGGTGGAGGAGTGTGCGGCATGGAAGTAACATCTTTAATGAGTGGGGCCAAGGGTGAGGAAGCTCACCAAGCATATAAAGAATGGGATATCAGCCATATAAGGAATTCTAAATATTGTTTATGTCTTGGTATTGTATGACTTCTTGCACGCTTCAGATGTTTAGCGGAGTCTGTTGTGCTATTTAGCACAAGGGTGTTTCTGGGCGAAAATCCCACCCTCTTCCTTAGGGGACTTCAAGTGCCCACTAAGGAGAGGTATATTTAGCTTCATTCCACCATCTGACATTAGGCCAAGCTTCAGCCTTCTACCACAGTGTAGTCTCCTTCATAAACTATGTTATTTTGCAGGGCAGTTGCAGTGGAGGGTTGAGAGACCCATTTTGTGAGCTAGTTTCCTAGTGGAGGGAGCAACCTTTCATTGAGAGGAGTTTCAGCTATTTTCTTGTTATATCAGCCACCTCCTTGTAGTCATGGAGTGCAAAGCATTATTTCAGCCCTATGGCTACATTTTTCATAATGTGTATTTCCAGAAACCCTTTGTGGGTTGTCTTAGAATTGTGCTTGGGAGCTTAGATCTCTATTCCTGACACTTTTGGAGCTTTGTATTAGCAGATCTATATATGTAATGTTCCCAGTTAGCCTCAGCTAAGAAGAATTTTTTATTTTTTTTAATTTCTGCTTCATGAATAAATGAATAAAGGAGGACATGTAAAACTCCTAAAAATTCTGAATAAATCAATGCCCATTTGAACAAAGAAAAATTAGGACTATGCAAATAATCACTTGCAGGTGTAAAAGAGGTTTGAGCTTAGGACTGGGTCAACCTTGACCAAATCAACAATGCTGTCTAGGTTCATTGCATCTCCAAAAGGGACAACACAGTTCTAGAAGGGATCCTCTAATGTGAAAAGGGCTAACTCATCAAGATGGTTTAGGGTTTGCAAGAGCATTCTCATCTTATAAAAGGAGAAGGAGGGCAGCAAGAGAAGGTTGTTGATAGATTATATTTCTGAGTATTTGTCTTCTTAGAAAAATACCATTCTTTGTTGTTGAGTGGAGGATTGTATTTGGAATTCCTGTGAAGGAGTTTCACCTCTTCCTTTGATGATTCAAGGAGGAAAGTTTTCTGAAATGAACCACTATCAGGCTTGAGGCCAAGCTCCTACTTACATTGGTAGCGCTGATCCATTGAGGGTTTTGCTGTCTCTGCAAGCTACAACAAGTGGTGATCTAGATCTGCAGAGATCTAGTGTATTTTGAGAGTCTCTCTCAATGGAGTGGGTCCTTTGACCTCCTGTTAGAGTGTATCATTTCTTGTACTTCAGATCTGCAATTATTCAGTATTTTTATGTGTCTCTTGAGATACAACGTTGTCCCACTGGGAAAAATGCGTTATTTATGTATGAGGGTTTGCAGGTTGTCTTGCTCATAGTTTAGATTAGAGATCTCTTGTGTTGGGCTTGCCTTCCACTTGGTGATCCATAGATTGGCTTGCTGATCTATGTTCTGTTCAGATCTGATCCATCGTAATGAAATGATATATTCAGAAATTTACAGCAGCAGTTTCCATATCTGCAACTTGTTTCTCAGATCTACTCTTATTCATGCATGCTTTTGTCAAAATTCCAAGTGGATCTTGTAGAGAAAACTATAGAGTTTCTAGATCTGATATAGATCTAATATTTTGTCCATAGATCTACTCTAGATCTAATTTGTAACTTACATCTACTGAAACTTCTGAAAAATAACGTTGTTGAAGCATTTCTGCAAATATACATCTTCTCCTGCTCTCTTTTCTGAAGATTTATTGTTGTATTGGCTCATGCTTTCTACTGTATAATGAAAGGGATTTATCATAATTATTATTTTCCACTTTAATACTGAGATATTAGTCCTCTTTCTGATCTCCACTGAACATTAGTGAAAACTGCGCAATTCCTGAAGCAGTGCTTGCATTTGACTGCAGCCTTCCCCTTTGGGTGCCTTTTAGCTAGTCTACTTTTTGGGAGATCTGTTTAATGTGCCTAAACTAATTTTTTTCTGATTAAATTCCATACATAAGTCACATAAAACATAAATTATTGGAACCAAGCCCTGATTTGCGTTATTTTTTCACAGTTTTACTTATACAACATTTTCCTTGAACACCTTGTGAAAATTCCTAAAAAGGGGTTATTCCAAGTTCTATAGACAGAGTCTACAGTTGTCCAGGTAGCCTCTAGATCTAATCCTTTATTTGAAAGGTGACATATCCAGTAAATTCCTTTGTATTCCATCTCTGAAATGGAATTTTGTGAAACTTGAAAAAAGATCATTACAGTGGTATCGGAGCTCCACTCTTGGCACAGCCTGCGCTAGCATTGGAGCATCATTCATGCTGCATTCCAAAAATGAAGATCCTCTTTCTGAGAGGGAGATGAGATATCATAATAGAAGTCATAAAAAGTATGAATATACTACTATTGACCTTGACAAGGGTCAAGACAAGGGGAAAGCCCCTGAATCTGTGAATGATAAAGATAAGGAAGCAGAGGAGTTTGAAAAAACTCTCTTGGAGGCTATGAAAGATCTGTCCAAGGAGATAAAGGAGATGAGTATGGATAGGATGAGGGAATCCCTTGGGAGATTCCATCAAGGAGAAAGTTATGATATGTCTCAATTTGGGACTGGTCAACCTGTGAGCTTGCCACAAGCTCCTCAGGCTTCACAACGCTCTACAATGCCTACCTTCTTGGCTGTAGAGAATGAAGGATTGCAAGATCCAACCTCCCTGGAAGGGTAATTTGTATAATATGACTCACAAAGTCAGAGGTTCAAGGATAACTTGAGCTTCCAAGACTTTTTCCATCTTAAGGACCGGAGGAGGCCATGGCAGCAGTACAGAAATGGTGGTCTCTTCCAGGGAAGACACCATACTATGGGCAGGTTATTTTTGCCCAAGTTCAATGGAACATCCTCTTGTTCTACCAAAGCATGGGTGGAAAATTTGGACATCTATTTCCAGTTGAATAAAGTGCCCGAAGTAGAAGCCATCAAGATTGTTACGTTGCATTTTGAGGGAGAAGCCCACAACTGGTCGTTCCATGGACTATCTACATTGGGACATAGCAATGTGTCCACATATGCTAATTTCACTAGGATACTATTGGAGATATTTGATCGGAAATATCTTGAGGCCCTTTTTATAATCTTAGCAAAGCTGAAGCAGACAAAAGATGCAGAGGCCTATATCTCTAAATTCCTGAGATTGTCAGTAATGGTCCCCGATATATCTGTAGCAAGGAGAGTCTATATGTTCATTGATGGCCTAGAGGAATCTTTGCATGGGTTGGTTAAGTCTACCAAGCCCATCACTTTGCATGATGCCATTAAGAGAGCTAGAGATCTTCAAGATGCCTTGCCAAGGGCAAAGGAAAATTTCCAAAGCAAAGCCCCTCATTCCTCTAGGGGGAAGGAAGGGAAAGCTGCTCCACCCAAGGAGAGCTCACTAAAGAAGCCTCTTGACCTTGATCTCCAGAGGGAGTTGAGGAAAAATAGATTGTGTTTCACTCGTCAAGAGCCATGGGTGCCGGGACATAGATGTGCTGCTAGGAGGGCACACTATATAGAAGTATTTTCAGACTTAGAGGAGGAGGATGGGAATGAAGGACCTAGGAGGGGTCACAGCACTGGTGATGATGAGGAGGAATATCAATCACCATCCATAGGTGAAGAGGGAGCCTTTTCTCCAACAAGTGGGACTCTTTCTTCTTTGAGAGGAGTGCCCAAATATTTGGCCTTAAGGGTTCAAGGTTCAGTCATGATCCAAAGAGTGTCTATTTTGATTGACAGTGGGGAAACCCACAACTTTATTGATGCTCACCTTGTGCAGAGGAGAGGGATCCCCACTGAATATTTTGATGGGTTCTCTGTTTTGGTTCTGGGAGATAGAACTATGCAGTGCATGCAGTATGTTCCATCACTTTTTGTGACTATGGGAGCCTACACCATGGTGGACCATTTATTTGAAGTTGACATACCAGACACCAACATCATCTTGGGTGTCTAGTGGTTGATTACCTTGGGAAAATTCACCATTGATTGGAAGGCCTTGCAGATGGAATGGGTGGACTTGAAGAGTGGGAAACAACAAATCATTCAAGGCATGCACACCTACCCTTCACTTGATGTTTCCACTCAAATAAAAGAGATGGAATTTCACAATGGGGGCAGAGACCTCACATTTCCTTCTCTCATGTTTATGAGAATGTTGCAAGGAACATTCCTACCTCATGGAAAGCCACTTGGAATGCCATTAGATTCTGATCATGTGGGGAAAGCCTCACAAAGTGATGGAGAAATGGAGGAGAAAGCCACAATGCTATGGGAGGAAGAAAAAGGGAGGATCAACCTTCCCACAAATAATTTTGGCATGTGCAATGCCAAAGAAACATTCAGCAACAAGACAAGCACCACCATAGATGCATCAGTAGCACTGTCCTTGTTGAGCTGTGTAGATCCATATTGAAGGTCTCAACTCCTTGTGGAGTACTCTAAATATCTGCACACCGAGATGATACTAGATGGCATGAAGCAAGGAGGAGGCTATTTGGTCCATGAAGGGGTCATCTATCATCTTGGTAAATTATTCTTGTCTCAAGCCTCCAAGCTTAAGCAAGATATACTACAAAGAGTGCACAAAGAGTTCCTTTCCAGCTATATGCAATCAACAAAGATCTACTCCCTAATCATGAGGCGTTTTGATTGGGAGGGTATGAAGGAAGAACTACATCAGCACTATGATTGGGAGGAACTACACCAGCACTTACAAGAGTGCAATATTTATGAGGATATGGGGCAGCCAAAGGATCCTATGCAGGAGAAATTTCAGCCATCTCTTCCTTCTCTTAAAAGAGGAGAAATGTCCATGCCTAACTCCATGTGTGTGGGAGACTTGAATGGTAAAGAATCTGATCTTATGGAGCATGTTTATTTTTTTTATTTTACACATTCTCTTACCATATGTATGCAGGCCATGGCTCCCACAAGGAGTGATATTACATGCAGATCTCATGGCATTGATGAGGCCAACAAAGATTCCAAATCTGGCCACTCCCTTGAGGTGCAAAGGGAGATTATCTATCATGATGGGTGCTTCCCAAAAGCACCTAACTTGGGTATCACTTTCAGCCATGTCAAAGTGACCCATGCAGCAAAGATGTGGTGAGAATACCACTTGCCACATTCAGATTTACTCAAGAAAAGGAGTGCATTGCATTGGTATCTTATGTGGGATTGTGACCCACCTCCTCAAGTTCACATTTCAATTTGCATATATGTGATTTTGCTTCCATACATAGATGATATATTGGTATTGTTTATGGGTTTGTATGGGAAAAAATTAGGCAGTGTATATATGCCACATGGGATGGAACTTTATCCTTTACTTCATGATACATGTTTTAGATGTGACATTTCTTCACCCATGTTTATTTCTATTGAGTTTTATACTCCTGAAGGGATAGACTATGCACCTATCATGTTAGCATTGGAGGAGAAATTTCTGATGTATTGGCTTGATAAGCACTTGGTCCATGATGAAAACTTGATCCTTGATGGTGCCATCAATGGAGGAGGAAAATAACTACAGCTCTTGCCCTGTCAATTTCTTGAGGACAAGCAACATTTTGGAGGGTAGGACTGTAATGTTCCCACTTAGTCTCAGCTAAGAGGAACATTCAATTTTGTTTTAATTTCTGCTTCATGAATAAATGAATAAAGGAGGACATGTAAAACTCCTAAAAAGTCTAAATAAATCAATGCCCATGTGAACAAAGACAAATCAGGGCTATGTAAATAATCACTTGCAGGTGTAAAAGAGGTTTGAGCTTAAGACTGGGTCAACCTTGACTAAATCAACAACGTTGTCTAGGTTTATTGCATCTCCAAAAGGGACAACGCAGTTCTAGAAGAGAGCCTATAATTTGAAAAGGGCTAACACATCAAGATGGTTTAGGGTTTGCAAGAGCTTTCTCATCTTATAAAAGGAGAAGGAGGGTAGCAAGAGAAGGTTGTTAATACATTATATTTCTGAGTATTTGTCTGCTTAGACAAATGCCATTCTCTATTGTTGAGTGGAGGATTTTATTTGGAATTCCTGTGAAGGAGTTTCACCTCTTCCTTTGATGATTCAAGGAGGAAATTTTGCTGAAATGAACCACTATCAGGCTTGAGGCCAAGCTCCTACTTACATTGGCAGCGCTGATCCATTAAGGGTTTTGCTTTCTCTGCAAGTTGCAGCAAGTGGTGATCTAGATCTACAAAGATCTAGTGTATTTTGAGAGTCTCTCTCCATGGAGTAGGTCCTTTGACCTCATAGAAGAGTGCATCATTTCTTGTACTTCAGATCTGGAATTATTCAGTAGTTTTCTATGTCTCTTGAGCTACAACGCTGTCCCACTGGGAAAACTGCATTATTTATGTATGAAGGTTTGCAGGTTGTCTTGCTCATAGTTTAGATCAGAGATCTCTTATGTTGGGCTTGCCTTCCACTTGGTGATCCATAGATTGTCTTGCTGATATATGTTCAATTCAAATCTAATCCATCGTAATGAAATGATATATTTAGAAATTTACTACAGCAGTTTCCATATCTGCAACTTGTTTCTCAGATCTACTCTTATTCATGCATGCTTTTGTCAAATTTCCAAGTGGATCTTGTAGAGAAAACTGTAGAGTTTCTAGATCTGATATAGATCTGATATTTTGTCCATAGATCTGCTCTAGATCTAAGTTGTAACTTACATCTGCTGAACCTCCTGAAAAATAACGCTATTGAAGCATTTCTGCAAATATACATGTGCTCTTGCTCTCTTTTATGAAGATTTATTGTTGTATTGGCTCATGCTTTCTACTGTATAATGAAATGGATTTATCATAATGATTATTTGCTGCTGTAATACTGAGATAGCATTCCTCTTGCTGATCTCCACTGAACATTAGCTAAAACTGCGCAATTCTTGAAGCAGTGCTTGCATTTGACTGCAGCCTTCCCCTTTGGGTGCCTTTTAGCTAGTATACTTTTTGAGAGATCTATTTAATGTGCCTAAACTGATTTGTTTCTAATGAAATTCCATACATAAGTCACATACAACATAAATGAGGGGAAACAAGCCTTGATCTGCATTATTTTTTCACATTTTTATTTATACAATGTTTTCCTTGAACACCTTGTGAAAAGTCCTTAAAAGGGGTTATTCCAAGTTCTATAGATAGAGTCTATAGTTGGCCAGGTAGCCTCTGGATCTCATCCTTTCCTTGAAAGGTGACATATCTAGTAAATGTCTCTGTAGTCCATCTCTGAAATAGAATTTTGTGAATCTTGAAAAAGGATCATTACAATATATTTCTATTTTCCAGATGTAGCTATTCCCTCATAGATTGTGCAGTCATAACATTCCAGCATTTTATGTATTAGCAGCATTTCATATTTTGATGTATTCGTTCATGGGAGGCTTGTTTGCCTATATTGAATTACCTTTTCCTCAAGACTTTGTACTTATTTTCTACTATTAAACATAATGGAATGGCTCTATGATTGTCTCGTGATTTGATCTATTGATATTCACTTCTATTTCTAGTTTTATGTTGAATATTGATGCTTTTCCTGTTTTGGAATATTACACAGTGAGAATTTTAAAACAAAGGGGATTTTTAGATTTTTTTTTTGGCAAAACAGAGATTGAAGCATGAGTTATGGAGCAGTAAAAACATTGTTAAGGTGTTTTCATGGTATTTTACACAGAGAGAAATTTTTTTATTAGTTTTTAAGAGGAGTGGACTACTTTTTGCAATAGAATAGAGGATTGAAGAAGACTCAATCAAGGCGATAATTTCATTTCTTTTAAGGAGCTTCAAAGAACATGTAAGCCTAATTTCCATGATCATTATCCATGAATGAAAATTGCATGAATAAAAGGACAGAGGTATATATACATGTATTTTTGTTTATGATGAGGATGTTAACTATCCAAGGGTACATTAATTGGTATACAGAGCACATGGCAAACAAAATTGAGCCAAAGGAATTCAAGATATAGAATTGGGGCAAAGAAACCATAGATAAATCATATCGAGTAGGAATGATAGGGTTCCTTCATAATTTTAATGGTCATAATGACAAGATTACACAAGAATTCATAAATAATTATGAACAGGGACAAACAATAGTGGGTGACCTCTCAATACCACTAAACACAAAATTCCTTTCACAAGCTCTAGACTTTCCATTAGCAGGAGAAGAATACCACAAAGGTTTAAATTTCAAAGAGAAATTTTGGACATTATTTTTGAAAAACAGAGAAAAGGGTCTTTTGATAGAGCAAAAGGAATCCCAAGTGACTGGTTGAGAGAACCATGGTCTGAACTAGTATTAATCATCCAATGATATTTTACATGTGACAACCGGTTCAATGTAGTCTTTCTCTACCACATTAGGCTACTTCAACACATGAAAGGAGAATCCAAGATTAATCTACCCTATTTCTTCTCAAAGAGTTTGATCAAAATGATAGAGGGTGTTAAAAATAAAAATGAAGCAAAAGAAGCATACATATATAATCAAGGGCTCATAAAAATACTTGTAGAACATCAGGTGAGAAGAAAGGGGTTGATTTGGAGATAATTTTTGGTTCATCATCGTCTTGAGGGACAAACTACAGAGGAAAATTTTGAGAAAATACATGTAACTAGGAGCATTATGAATTCTCCATTGTATCCTAGAACTAGATCTAAGAAGAAAAAAGATAGTGTCATGATTGAGAAAGAAAGATCCTTCCTATATGTTCCTAGGAAGCCTAGGAAGGAAATGCATGAAGAACCAAGTGAAAAATAAAAATATCGAGAGGTAGAAATAGTGGAACCTCCAGCATCATCCAAACAAATCAATGATATCTTGAAAATAATGGAAAGAGATGACCAAGAAGAGCCTTTGGAAAGAGATGCCCAAGAAGAGCCTTTAGAGAAGGATTCCTACTTTTATCATGCATGGGTAGGAGCCACTTCATCACATTCATTTTCCAAAGAGACAGTGGGAGAAGAAAGAGAGCTGCAACAAGAAGAACACCTCAAGAAAATATAAGAGTTGACAAGGGAGCTGGAGGTCAACAAGATTTTGGAAAATCACTTGAAGAAAGAAAAAAAATGTACAAAGAAATAATAAAAATATAATCAAATAAAATGAGAAGTTGACCAAAAATCTTGGCAAGCTTGAAACAAAGAACACCCTCATTTCTAAACAGGCTTATAGATGGCTCAAAGAGAATAAAACAGGGCGATATAAATATGAGAGACAGAAGGTAAAGGCCACCATCTACAAGGAAGGAAGGTATGAGAAAATTGATTGTCTTCTTCAGGCTGAAAAACAAGAAAATATAGGATCAGGGACAGTGGGCACATCAACACTCAAAATATCAAAGAGGAGAAAGCAAGCATGAGGACATGCTTGAAGATCAGCAAGGGGGAGATGTTGGCCCTCAATTTTGGTCAATTTTTCTTATTAAAAATCCACCTAAATTCCATCATTTTCCACCTTATATCATCCACATATGCCTTATTTTTACCTTATTATGCATATTCAGGTAAATAAATTATGTTTTTCAATTTTTTGATATTTTTGTAAAAATTGGGTTTTAAGAGTATTTTTGGATAGAACTGAAAATTCCTGTAATAGCTTCATGGAAGTCATATGTGCAGGACACCTGGGCACAAACTAAGCATAGATTTAGAAATATTTGGAACCACAAATGGAAAATCATCTATTAATTCGGTTAAATTGAGCTAAAACAAGCTCGGTCAACGTTGGTTAAACATGACCTGTTTTTTAGAAATCCCTAGGAAAAAAGGAAAAATTAGTATTTTTGGGGATTTTTCTAGATTTTGTGTAACTGAATGGATGATTTCTACCTAGATGGATGGGATTAGGATGGATAAGGCTGTTAGAGACATTGTAGCTTCGTTTTTATATCGTTTTTCTATTTAAACCAAGCTTATGAACCATTCAAGCATGAAGAATTTGTATAATTTCATATTGAGACTTCTTAATATTGTGAGTTAATATGAGGAACTAGTTCCACCTTATTTTTGTTGTTCAATGTTGTGTATGATTGATTGAATTTTCAGTAGCTAAGAAGTTCTTCAAGTGTGCAAGGAAAGCATGGAGGGCCCCCACACGATGCTAAGTGCACTTTTTGGTTAATTTAGCTTAATTTTCATGAACTAGTTTTTCTTCGAATTTATTCAGTAATTTAGATATGTGAAGATTTATTATGTTTGTTTATGATTATTGGTTTAATTATAATCTAAATATGAAGGGACAAATAATATTTTAAGTTAAATTCTCCTTCTATCTAATCAAAGAACAATAACTAAAATTCATCTTATTTTCCTTGTTTGAGTTATTTCCTGAATTTCTAGTTTTAATGAAATGGTAAAAATGATGAATATAATTTTAAAGAAGGAAAACATGGACCTCCTCAGTTAGGAGCCTCTTATACTACTTTTTATACATTTTTCCCTTGTCAGATGACACAACATGAATTTCAGAAGAAGGCAAAGGATTAGATGTAGTAGAGTGATGTGTGCTTCCAGTACCAATCATACCATCTCCGGCATGAGAGTCCTTATATGGAGGAGGAAAAATAAAATTATATTGCGACACATTGGGAATTTTATTTTAGAGTGTGCCATACTAAGTATAAATAAAATCTAAATACTGGGCACGAGAAATGACTTTCTCTTCAATGACAATGCCACCCTTAGCCACATCCTCAGTTATAGATGGTAACAGGGACTTGATGAACCACTCAACAAGGAGTTGATCAGGAAAAAATGTAGTAACCATTCTACGACGACGACACCACTCATGAATATAATTAGAAATGTGAGTAGCATTATTCTTTTTAAAATTGGTCAAGAGTTCCGTTCTAGTTTCATATTGTATGGGTAACTGGAAGTGGGTCAAAATGACAGTAGATAGGGTAGTGAAATTATTAAAATAATCTCTTTAGTAACTCAATGTACCATTTCACGGTCAGACCTGTGAGTGTATGCTAGAAAATACATAGTCGTACAGAGTCATCATTTAGGGAGTTAGATGAACAACACAAATGATAAGTCATGACATGCATCGACAGCGAGTATTCCCCAGGGTTTCCATTGAACTTAGGAATATCATAGGGTAATTTATGAGGTATCATCGGCCAGCAAGGAGCACAGTTGATTGGATCATTAGTAAGTCAGTTTAAATCTGGTAAATCTAAATTTGTAACAAAGGGAAATTGTTGATTTAAGTGAGGTTGATCATAGCTAGGGTATGATGGAATTGCTTGGGCAATAGGCCTTTGAGCACCAGCATAAGGAATCTGTTGCTGGTAACCCAAATAGGGGTTGTTTTTTGTAATCAAACGCTTGAGGATTCTGTTGACCGAAACCTGAGTATGCTACTTTTTGAAATGAAGGTTGTTTAATTTGTGCTTGTGGCTGCCAAGGGGTCTATCCACCAAGATTATAATCCAAACTAGGATAGCTTGGATTCGGTTGTGGATAGGTATAACCTGGTTGTGGCTGTGACATCCCATTTTATGGTAATCCAACTTTTGAATAAATAATTCTGGATACAGGTGGTTGTTGTAAACCAACCGAAGGAGTTGGAGTCTGAGGGCCCAATACCTGAGGGTATTAGGTGAAAGGACCCACCTAAGACAATTGAGGTATAACAGTTTGAGCCTATAACAGGGGTAAATATGTATTAACAAGTGGATTAAATGTGGGTGCAATAGGTTGAACCGGTTGATACAAGTGTACAACTGTTTGTGGTTGGATGGGTAGAGTGGGATTCCAGCTACAAAAATTCATTCTGACATTAGCATGACCAAATAATGATAGAGTACTGTCAAAATGGGTGACCATAGGTTGCCCCCCATCATGAGGAGTATAATAAGATGGAAAATATTGCTCTTCAAATGCAGGGAGTCCAATTGAAATTGAACTGGATGGAATATACCTAAATGGACCAGCTTAATATTTCCCTGATGATGTGTATAAAGGATCAAGCCGTTCAGTTCTCAAAATAGATTTACTAGATAGAATACCAGAAAATGACATTGGTGAAGTCCATAGGTTTGAGGATGCCACAGAGAAGGTTCTAGATAAATATTGGTAACCAGATGGGACGAAAGGACCATCATATAAATGTGACTTTGGTGAAGTTGTGAACATAGATGGGGTAGCGAGAGCAGGTGTTGTCACAACTGGAATAGATGGTCCAGCTAAATATGTTGGCTCAGGAATGGTTATTTGACCAAATGTATACCATATAGGATCTACAAAAAATCAAAGGGAAACAATATCAACAGAAGAAGAAGGAGGTGATTGAGGAAAATACTCGTACAGGTAAATCTCCTCCCCAAAATGAGTTGGAGTTAAAGGTGGTTTGTCTTGTGGTATTTCTTCAATAAAAAACAAACCAGGTGGAAGGATTTTTCCGTCAAGCCCAAAGTATATTTCAGGAGGTTGACTGTGTGATATGGGAGACTCAATGCCTACAATAGATTGTGGGGTGACTGATAGAAGAACAACTTCTGGTTGTTCAACTTTGAGATTCAGATGTTCTGGTAAAAGAACGACAGGATCCGGATCAACATCCAGTTGAACAACGTCAGGTTTAGGATGTATGGTCTCATTGATTGGATGGATCGTGACCACAGGTAGTAGAGAGGACTTTGTATTAAAAAAAGTAGATGAATCATGATTTTTAGAAACAACTCAAGACAACTCTGGTATATGTGAGGATGATATCACACTAGAGGTACTGATAGTACTAGTTTTGGTAGAATGATGCTACCTTCGCCGACCAGAAATGGCTTCCTGTGCTAAAGGTGGTTTCGGTGCTATTCTACATGAACGATGGGGAAAGGGATTTTCTTCTTCCATGATGAATGATTTATTTTATGACCAAAAAAAAATAAAAAGGTAATTCTAGGAAAAGGTTTACCAAGTAATTGTGAACTACAGAATACCTCCTAGCGAACCAAGAAGTATGGGCAGGAAATCTCCCTGAATGATGTGTTTGATGTATCAAAAGTTACAAGGAAATCAACTCGGTTCAATATGGATGGATAGCAACCTAAATTTGTCCTCCAAAATATACCCAAAGGTACGTGGAGGCCCAAGTCCATATTAGTGATGTATAATGCGAAATTGCACAATAAGAGCACCCCTTATACTTTTCGTACTAGAACACCACCCTATATACCCAAAGGTATGTGGTCGAGCTCCAATATACTTACATACGTGGAGTGAGGTATCACTCTTGGAATGTATCGTAGACAAGTTAGTGACATCTGCTATGTTTAACGACATCGAAACGTGTCTCTAGCCTGGACCTTCTAAATGTTATTGTTAATGTTCCAATGCTTTCTTAGGTAAATTTATGTAAATTTTATGTTGATCTTGTTTAGAAAGTTTTTCTTTGAGGTTCATAATGTGATGTGATGTAAATTCCTAAAAATTCAAACTAAAATGATAATCAAACTTTTCACTTTTAGCTTTTTCAATGAAAATCCTAGCTACTAAGGGAAAGAGAAATCAGTTTTAGAGAAAACAACAAAGAGCACAAACTAAAATGCAGCTTTTCTAACTTGTTCCTATGTAACACACACAATTCACTGTATGCACATGCATGTTTTTATTTTTACCTCCTTTAATATGAATGCAAGAAAGGAAATTATATGCATCAAATCAATAAAACAAGTGTTTTCTTCTTTGAGAAACGAGGAATTTAACAACAATTTCTCTTTTAGGAAAAAATAAGAATGGAACTACAATTTTTCCTATAGGAAATGAAGAATAAAACTACAATTTCCTTTATGAAAAAAAATGGATCTAATGCAGAAATAAAATACTTTGAATTTGATTTTCCAACGATAAAGAAAAACACTAAAGAGACATTGAAAAAATTTACTTTTCAAAGGAGGAAGAATCTGGAAATTTTACTGGTCTCTAAGAGGTATCAGACAGTTGAGAATACAACAAAAAAATGTCTGAGAATGATAGAAATGAAAATTTTGAATGGAATTTGGTTGGCTAAGGGGGCAACACAGTCTATAAGGGGAGACAGTGTGTTGCAGTGCACCCCTGAGTGGGAGACAGTGCATTGCAGTGCATTGTGTCTTGACCAACAGTGCATTGGGCGCAACATGGATTGAACAATCAAGCTACATAACACAATTATAATGAAATTATTTCATTCAAATATCTAATTAAAGTAGATGCTACTGATGAGGATAAGAAGAGGCAAAAACACCATGAATGAAAGGACACTCCCTATTGGAGTCGCCAATTTGTTATGCATAATTGCGATCTACAGATAAATCAAATTCCATAAGTGTGGTGCTAGGAACTTAGAACAAAAAAGGAAAGAATTTACTATCACTTTATCTAAAATAATCAGATACACAAAATGATGAAATAACCTACTTGTGATCCAAGAGCTTCTCCTTCTCCTTTTTTCATTGTTTCTTCCGCTCTCAATCCAACACAGATCACCGAATCGATTCTTGCAAATAAGAACAAAGAACAAAAAACAACATTCATATACAAATATCTATGTATATTAATCAATCAAATCGATTAGATGTGAAATATATATATCATTCAAGAATCCATTGCATAAGAAATAGAGACATCTAGAGACACATATGTGGGAAAATGAACATCAATATTTATTAAAGAGTAGAAGGGGGAGGTTACAACCAATGATCAATTTTTTTCCACTAGCTCCAGCTTCATCCCAGCCTCATCACATCCAACATCACACCAGCAACATATCAGTACTTTCACTCTCTCAAATGAGAATCCAATAGTATTTCTTTACCAAAATTCTTCCTTCCTTAGCACTAGAATGAGATTATCAAGAATGACTTTCTAAGAATAGGAAATACATGTTCCCAAGTTCAGAGGTGTTATATGGACACTTGGATTCGAAGTTTGACACATATGTACTCTTCTAGAAGGCACTATCCATGCGGAGATTCCCGGAACAATGAGAATTATGCTCCCAGGTGACCAACACACTCTTGAATGTCGGGAAGTGAATTGCAGTGCACCCTTGAATGGAGGATGTTGCATATGCAACACAGTTAGCTCCTTTAGAGGCTACATTAGTGAGTCTATAAGTGATATAACATATACTTCAAAGCTTGGAAATCTCACAATAGAAGCCATGAATGAATTGTTCTTCTCTTAGGGAATATAGAAACTGAAATGTAAAGGGATGCTAGACCCTATTTCATTGGTCCTAGGTATGATGTCCAGTTTGACCAAGTCATGGGGGATGATGCCCAATTTGACCTATAACATCTACCTTTCTAATTTCTATGTCTAAGCATGAATAACCATAATGAAAAGATTTTTTTTTTTAATGTTTTATTGCTGTTTTTTTTCTTTTTTCTTTTTCTAAACAATCTTCCTAATTGACTATATTGAAGTATGCTTCCCTGGAAATGGTGCCAAAAATGTTGGGTCAATTTATTGAGTAAACTAACACATATGTTTTACTTATCAATTCGGGTTTGTAGACTTGGAAGCATGTCCAAAATATATGGATTTTAGATGTAGTAAATTTTAGAAGGAAAAATGTAGAAGTTGAAAGAGATTCATATTAAAAATATATAATCTAACTAAGTAGTTTTTGATTCAATATGTAATAAGTGAGGGAAGAGGCTCCTAACTTAGGAGATCCTGATTGTCCTTCCCCACAGTACTACCTTCATGAAGAGAAACCAAATAACTGATTAAAAATATTTTATGATGTATGAAAAGTAGGAGAAGAGGCTCCTAACTTAGGAGGTCCAGGTTTTACTTCTTTACAATTCTATTCCATCATTGTTACCATTGCATTAAAACTAGAAATCTAGAAAATAACTCAAGCAAGGAAAAGAGGATTAATTTCAGTTGTTGTTCATGATCAGATAGAAGAATCTAACTTAAATTCTTGTTTGTCCCTTCATATGAAAATTAGAGTTAAACTAATAATCATCCAGAAACCATAAGAAATATTCACACATCTAAATGACTGAATAAATCTGAAGCAAAACTAGTTCATGAAAATTATGCTAATTTAACCAAAAAGCGTACTTAGCTTGGTGTGGGGGCCCTCCACCCTTGAATTTCACACTTGAAGAAATTATCAGCTACAAAAAGCTTAATCAATCATCCATAGCATAAAAAACAAATAGAAAATGGAACTGGTTCTTCAAATTATCTCCAAGTCTTCAGAAGTCTCAATACAAATTTATACAAATTCTACATACTTAAATGGTTCATAAGCTTGGTTTAAATAAGAAAATAATAAACAAACTGAGCTATAATGTCTCTAACAGTCCTATCCATCATAATCCCATCCATATAGGTTGAAATCATCCATTCAGTTTCACAAAATCATGAAAATCCCAAAAAATACTAATTCTACCCTTTTTCCTAGGGATTTCTGAAAAATGGGTCAAGTTTGACCAGCGTTGACCGGGCCTGTTTTAGCTCATTTTGACCGAACCAATAGGTATTTTTCCATTGGTGGTTCCTAATATTTCCAAATATATGCTCATATCGCGTCCATGTGTCCTACACATATTAATTCCATGAAGCTATTATGGGAACTTTCAGTGCAGCCCAAAAATACTCTTAAAACCCAATATTTACAAAAAAATATAAAAATTGAAAAACTTAATTTAATTACCTCAATATGCATAATAAGTCTAAAATGAGGCATATATGGATGATATACAGTGGAATATGGTGGTAAATAGATGAATTTAGGATAGGAAAAAATGACCTGAATTGAGGGCCAACACTCCTAGGGCTTAGCAGCAAGATGGTCCTTATGTTAGTAGGTATGGAAACATACAACATACCAATCCACTTCCTATTGGGAACCCTCCTCTTGGGGGGAAGTTTCCTCTATATTATCCTCCTCTTTCAGCAAGTGGTAAAACCGTTTAAGGGATCTTTCCATCTCCTGAAGTTAGTGCTCAGCCTAATATGAGTCCTCCACATTCAGGGATGGTTGCTAATGTTTAGAAACCTTCCACGCCTATATAACCTAGTTGGGTTATGACTTCATATTTAATTTCTCAACATGTTCCACCTATGTATAAAATCCTTGTTCAACAACCAATATCTCAACCTATTCAAGCTCAAGTGAATGTAAGCCAACCTTTTCAAGCTGCATCTTTAACTCAACCTATTTTGTCGACATATAGCAGTTTTCAATCCATATATACCCAACCTTTTCAAGGTAATTTACAATCACAACCACTTGGTCAAGTAATTTCTCAAACTCAAATGGGTCAGAATATGTATAGTATGGTGCCGTCACAACCTAACCCTCCTTATGTTGGGATGATGCAAAATCGCACAGGGAAATAGTATCAATCGTATCAAGGTATCCCTCAAATACCTTACAGTCAGAAAATAAAAACACAGTCATTTAAAACTTTACAAGGTTATCTTAGAATTGGGCAGCAAGGTCATGTGTATTATGGTTATTAATATCCTCCCTATCCCATAACCTACAAACATGTTTCTCAAGTTATCCCATCTTACCTAGGATACCGTCCACCAGACCTTAACAGGTAGTTGACATTTGTATAAAATCTTGAACTCTCAGATCTAAATAGGCTCACTAATGATCCCATAGCCCATTCTCCTTGGTGGTTGGTTATTCCTACAAAATTGCCCGGTGATATCCCTAAATTCAATGGAAATTATGGAGAAAACACATCCACACACATGATGATTTATCATTTTTGGTGTTCTTCAAAATCTCTCAATGATGATTCTGTTTGATTATGTATTTTCCAGTGTACACTCACTAGTTCAGTAGAAAAATGGTATATTGAACTACTACCATGAGCTTCGTTCGAAAATTTCAGCACCTTGGCTACCACATACCTAACACATTTCCAATTGCCTATCGGATATGAGATCAGAACTGAAATTTTAACCAATTTCATGCATAATGATGTCACCCACATCTTGAATCACATTCATGATTGGAATTTTCATCGTTGTTTGGTTAAAAAAAAAATCATGACCAATTGTTAGTTGAATGGTTCATTAAGCCTCTATTTACATCTATCACAAAATACATCACCAAGGGAGGAGTCATGACCGAAGAGAAAGTAATTAATCGTGCCTAGTTTTTGGATCTCATTTACACCCAATATGGCACACTTTATGATAAAATACCAAATTCTCTGTGACTTTCTAATATTGTTCCTCAACCTCCTAGTAAAGAATCACATGTTGTTGACAGCGTGATTGGTTCTGCGAGCCAACAGTCGACAAGTAAACCATTTGGTTTGACTCTTGTTGTGGCTACTCAAATCCCTCCTTCCACTCATGCAGATTCTACTTCCAAGATCAATGTTCAATATTCCAAAGGAAAATCTCAAAAACTAGGAAGTAAGAATAAAGGCAAAGGTAAAAAGAAGAAAGATAACCGTACGCAGGATAAACAAAAAAATCAATCTTCTAAAGAAAAATTAAAACCTCATTACCTATGTTTGATTTGTAATGAAGATAATTTCACTCGCAATTGTCAACATCGGGTAAAAGTGAATCAATTCCTTAAATCATCCACTACACCTATTGTGCTGATAGATCTATTTTTTAATTAGGTGACCAATATGGTTTCCCAGGATCCCACTTCCTCTAAATCGGTTTTGATGCTTTCCTTTGTTAAGCCCAAAAATGATGTTATGGTGGCCACCTGAATGCTATGGAGGCAAGAGTCCACTTCCAGCCTAACACCATCTCGTGGTTTGGGGATATCATCGCACAATACCAATATTGGCATGAGTATGTGACCGAGAGACATCAAGTTAAAGTTCCCCGTCTTGAGTTCACCCAAACTTCATCATTATATTTTTATGTCTTGTTAAGATGTCAATTTGTCTGTACCCTATTTTTTCTTATATGGTTACGAGTCCAAAATGTTTATTATTTTCAATTATTGTATAAGTGAAATTCCATGTGTCCATGATGGAATGTGAAGGGTCATATTTAATTTGAGGAGTTATGAGGGGAGTCCAAGAGTCACCAAGGGGGCATGCCAAGTTTTGGTTATAAATACATCTTCATAACTCTTGTAAAGTGATTTTTGGAGCCAAGATTTTGCCTAGGCTTAGGCTTATAAAAGGCTTGGGAGTTTTGTCTCAGCCCTGGGTTCTCCGTAGCGTAGGTGGAGTATACTTCTTTGGGAGGATCAGGTATTGTTGACTTCACATTCCACTATTGGGGAAAGTGGTACGTCAATTTTTATATATGAATGGAACTGTCATTTACAATAAAATCAGAGTCGACATGTCTTCATGCATATATTGTAAATGCAGTTGGAATATTATGGTTATCTTTGTGATGTATGTTGTTTAACATATACATATGCTTATGAAATATTTAATTTTCATTTGTACGAATCTAGTTGAATGTGTGCTCATGTCTTAACCCATCACCTTTAGCTTGTGGACTATTCCGCTTGTTAGTTTGTGTGATGTCTTTCAGCTCGTGTGTTCCTTTAAAACTATGTACTATTACAGGATTCTAAAGAGTGCACTTCCTTTTCCCTTTGTTGTTAGAACCGTTGATGCATCATATTGACTTTCCTCCCCTTTCAGCAAGGGGGTAAACTGTTGCAAGGATATTTCCATCTCCTCAAGTTAGTGCTCAGCCTCATAAGAGTCCTCCACATTTAGGGATGGTTGGTAATGTTTGGATACCTTCCACACATGTACAACCTAGTTGGGTTGTGGATTCATCTTTACTTTCTCAACATGTTACACCTGTGTATCAAATCCTTGTTCAACAACCAATATCTCAACATATTCAAGCTCAAGTGAATGTAAGCCAACCTTTTCAGGCTTCATCTTTAACTCAACCTATTATGTCGATATCTAGTAGTTTTTAATCCATATATACCCAACCCTTTCAAGGTAATTTACACTCACAACTGCTTGGTCAAGTCATTCCTCAATCTCAAATGGGTCAGAATATGTATGGTATGGTGCAGTCGCAGCCTAACCCTCCTTATGTTAAGATGATGAAAAATCCCACAGGGAAATAGTATCAATCGTATCAAGGTATCCCTAAAATACCTTACAGTCAAAAAATCAAAACACAGTCATTTAAACATTTACAAGGTTATCTTGAAATTTGGCAGAAAGGTCATGTGTATTATGGTTATCAATATCCTCCCTATCCCATAAGATACAAACATGTTTCTCAAGTTATCCCATATTACCCAGGATACCCTCCATCGGACCTTAACAGGCAATTTCCATTTGTAGAAACTCTCGAACTGTTAGATCTAACCAAGATCACCAATGATCCCATAGACCATTCTCCTTGGTGGTTGGTTATTCCTACAAAATTGCCCAGTGATATCCCGAAATTCAATGGAAATTATGGAGAAAACCCATCCACACATGTGATGATATATCATTTGTGGTTTTCTTCAAACTCTCTCATTGATGATTCTTTTTTATTACATTTTTTCCAGCATACACTCACTAGTACGATAGAAAAATGGTATATTGAACTACAACCACGAGCTTCATTCGAAAATTTCTTCACCTTGGCTACCACATACCTAACACATTTCCAATTTCCCATTAGATATGAGACTGGAACTGAACCTTTAACCAATTTAAAACATAATTATGTCACTCACATATCGAATCACATTCATGACTAGCATTGTCATTTTTGTTTGGTTAAAAAAAAATCATGAACAATTGCTAGTTGAATGGCTCATTAATTCCCTATTTCTATCTATCACAGAAGACATCACCATGGGATGAGTCATGACCGAAGAGCATGTAATTACTTGTGCCTAGTATTTGGATCTAATTTACACCCACTATGGCACGCTTTATGATAAAATACAAAATTATCTACGAACTTCCAATATTGTTCCTCAACCTCCTAGTAAATAATGACATGTCGTTGATGGCGTGATTAGTTTTGTGAGACAACTTTCGACAAGAAAACCATTGGTTTGAATATATTTGTGGCTGCTCAAATCCCTCCCACTCATGCGTATTCTACTTCTGAGATCATTGTCATTCAATCTTCCAAAGGAAAATCTCAACAACTAGGAAGTAAGAAGAAAGAAAATGTAAAAAGAATAAAGATAACCGTCTACAGGATAAACAAAACAATCAGTATTCTAAAGAAAAACGAAAACCTCATTACCTATGTTAGATTTTTAATGAGGATAATTTCACTGGCAATTGTCCACACTGGGAAGAAGTGGGTCATTTCCTTAAATTATCCACTACACATGTTGTGCTGATAGATCCTTTTTTGAATCTGGTGACCAATGTGGTTGCCTAGGATCCCACTTCCTCTAAATCGGTTTTGATGCTTTCCTCTTCTAAGCCCAAAAATTATGTTATGGTGTCCACCTAAAAAAAAGACTATGGTATTGTGAATTCATTGAATGGTCAGCCTATCAATCAACCTGCTATTTTGACTGCATCTCCATCAGATCCTACTCTAAATGTCGTACCTATTGAGTTAATGATTAAGCCTCCCAAAGGAATTATTCATAAGTTTACATTCAACCCTCACAACCCTCATGGAAGAGCTGCTCATAATTATAACATAGTTTAGGATCTGGCTGAGGCTCCTTCAACTATTTTGACTCTTGAGGTGTTGCGAAATTTCCTTGCCCAAAAGAAGGCTTTGTTATCGTAAATTGGATGTATTGATCCCTCATATTCCAACCTATTATTTTTTAACTGTGAAAACTATACACCTCAAATTTTGTCTCAATTATCTTTCATGATCCAGGTTGTTGTCCACAGTAAGACTATCCATCATTCCATTGTGGACAAGGGAGCCTCAACATATATTATGCATGTCTTGCTGGAAGGCCGTTGGTTCTCCCCAATTAAGTCAATCACCAACTAGTATAAAAGATTTTGATGGAATAAGATATAAACCTTGTGGAATTTTGAATTTCCAAGTATAATTAGGTAGAAATATCGTATCAGTAGAATTCGAATTTATTGATGAGCCACTAGATTATAATATTCTACTTGGTCATACGTGGTTTTATGCTATGGTTGTTGTTGTCTCAACATATTTTAGAATGAACGATTTTCCTCATAAAGGTGGTATAGTAGCCATTCATGAACTTAATTTCTTTACCTCTAGTTCTCAAGTTATTGGAAGCGTCCCTCTCGTGGGGGAAAATCCACTCCAATATTTGCATTTTGAGGTTGGAATGCTTCCTCCTCCTTCCCTTCTCGACAACTCTACTTCAGTTTCCTATATCAGCATGATATCTTATTGCACTATTCTCGTTGATCCTTGGATAGTATCAAATGAATCTAATATTTACATTTTTGGTGACAGTATGCCACTCATCCCCGTTGAGATTGACTATGAAGCCATTTATTTGGCTTGTGTGGCACACTCAACTCTCTCCTCATTGATTAATTAGGTTTATCGTTGTTTAGATTACTCCTCATCCTTTGATTATTTCTCTCATACATTTCCTACTAATGAGAGCATCATGGAGGTCATGATGTCGAATAATATGTTGTGGGACGATCATCATCATCGTTCCTTCTTGCCAGATTCCTTCGAGGATAATCTTACCAAACTGTATCGACCCAATATCGTTGGTTTTCTATGAATTTCATATCCATCCATGATGTCTATTCTGAGAATAAATTGTTGAACATTGAATAGACTATCCCTCTCAACATTTTTATCAAACCCGACATTGTCAAAAATCTACATATCGGTGCATCTTGCTCTCTCGATGAGACCAAGAGTTATAAATCCCTATTCCAGGAGTTTAGAGATATTTTCCCCTAGTATTATGAAGAAATGTTGGGTATTGATTTGAACATCATTGTACATGAAATTAAGGCACGCCTCGATGCTAAACTAGTCTGGCAGCACGTCCCTCTGGTCCATCCCATGAAGGCTACCACAATTAAAGTCAAAGTTTAAAAAATTTCTACGTATGTTTTTCATCTATCTAATAACTTTAACTGATTGGGTGTCTAACATTGTTTCTGTCATGAAGAAACAATGAACCATTTGTGTTTGTGTAAATTATTGGGACATCAATCATGTTTGTTCGAAGGATAATTATCCCACCCTGTTCATTGACCAAATTGTGGATGATTGTGTTGGCTATGAGATATTTTCATTTATGGACGGTTTCTCCAACTATAATCAAATCAACATTCTCCCTGACGACCAACATAAAATTGTGTTCATTTGTCCCTAGGGCACATTTTCATATCGGAAACTCCCTTTCAGATTAATGAATGTTGGGGTTATGTTTCAGAGGGTGATGAATTACTCCTTCCATGACATCAAAAATATTGTGCAACCATATTTGGATGATTTTTCTTCTCATTCAAAACATCAGGATGATCACCTAATGCATATTAGGGCCATATTTTTATGATGTAGACATCATAATAATTGAATCAATCTGCACTAGTGCATGTTTTTTTGTAAGTTCCAGTCGACTTCTCGGATTCATTATATCAAAACTTGGAATTCGTATTAACCAATTGAAAATCCAAATGATCATTGATCTACCTGCTCCTTCCCTTCTTCAACTTCAATGAATCCAAGGGGAGGCTAAATTTATTCGAAGGTTCATTCCCAACTACGCCAAACTAACCAAATGATTTACTCGTTTTTTAAAGAAATTGGTTCCCTTCCATTGGGACAATGTTGCTAAAAAAAAATTGATGCCTTGAAAGATGTTCTAATTCAATCATCCTTGATATATCCTCCAGATTACCAACGTGATTATTTCTTGTACCCTGCTGCTGTAGTTACTACCATTGCTATGGTATGGTTCAAGAGGATGAAGTAGGAACTGAACATCCTAATTATTACTTGACTCAGAACCTCAATGATATTGGAGTCAAGTATACTCATGTCAAAAAGTTAGCTTTGGCGGTTGTCAAGTTGTCCAAATATTTCACAATTACATACTGTTCTACAAGACTGGTGTTTTTTTATTGCAACCCCATGAAGTAGATATTATAACGACAATTACTTGGGGGAAATTACTCCAAGTGGATTGTCATACTCTAGGATTTTGATTTGGAATTCATCAAATCCAAGTCGAAGAAATCCTTAGTTTTTGTTGAGCTAATTTGCGACCTTCCTTCCATTGAAACTGAGATAACATTTGGTGATTATATTCTAGACAAGTCGTTGTTCCCAATTTATTCATCTGATTGGTGGTATGGAAAAATTATCATATATCTCCAAATGTATAACTTTTGGTCTGATACCTCTCTCTTTGAACCAACAAGGTATATGATATCAAGCGAAAAATTATATTATAATTGGGGACACCCTTTATCTTGATGGTATCAATATAGTATTTCGAAGGTGCGTCACTCATGAGGAAGCCAAGAAGGTATTATTAATTCAATTATGGTGCATGTAGTGGTCATATGTCTCGTTATGCCACTGCACAAAAGATCATGCATGTTGGTTACTTCTGGCCTACCATCTTTCATGACTATGCCCTCTCCGTCCAAAAGTGTCATGCATGCCAAATATACAATTGTAAGGTCCATTCTCCACATGCTCATTTTCATATTGTTATCGCCATAAGACCATTTGTGTAATGGGGCATTGATTTCATGACATGTAACCCTCACTCGGTTGGGGGGCATGGATATATCATTATAGCGGTTGACTATTTTACCAAGTGGGCCAAGGTGATGCCTACATATAATAATATCGGCAAAACAGTTGCTCTCTTTTTCTTAAACCATGTTATTGCATGGATCGGTGTTCCATAGGTTGTAGTCACAGACCATGGAAAACATTTTCACAATCACATTATGTCTTAAATGACTACCAAGATCGGACTCTCTAAAGAGATTTCTACTCCCTACTACCCTCAAGTGAATGGGAAAGTTGAGGCAAGAAATAAGTTTCGCAAAATGATGCTTCAACTTAAGATATGGGTCCAAAAAAATAATGTTAACATCTTATCCTTTATGCGCCCTTGTGGGCATATCGAACCTTCATTAGGACTGCTACCAGGTTCTCACCATTCTAATTGGTTTATGGTCTCAAAGAAATCCTTCCAATTGAATGTGAAATTTTGTCTCTCAAACTTGTTGTTGAACTCCTCCCTGCCACTTCCATTGAAGAGAAACAACTCTTACATTTGAATTTCTTAAATGAAACCCACCGTGATGTCATGATGGACAACGAAGCCCATAAGAAACGTATCAAGGCGCAATACGACAAGAGTTTCAAGTCACATGTCTTCTCTGAAGGGGACCTTATATTGTTATATGATCAAGGTTCTGATACGTTAGGATTAGGGAAGTTTGAGCCAATGTGGCTAGGTCTATACATTTTCAAACATGGTCTTGTTAAAGGGGCCTATGAGCTTGTTGATTTTTATGGAATTCCCTTGGCGCAAAATAGAAATGGGATGTACCTTAAGAAATATTATGCTTGCGTTTTTGCATAGTGCACTGTGTACATGTTTTATATAGGTGTGTTGAGTGTGTTTACAATGTGTTCCCTTCAGAGTTTCCTACGATTTATGTTAATTATGTTTACATTTGGTTTGCATATGTTGGCATCCCTTGAGCCATATGTTGGTTATGTTGATTGATCCAGATCTTGGGGGGAGACCCCCAATATCTAAAAATTTGAAATGGATTTGACAATATTTTCAAAATTAGAATGCCAGAAAAAAAGAGAGAACAAAAAGCAAATAAAACCACAAAGAAAATTGTTTTATTAAAACAGAGAATAACTATAGAAACTACATTGTGGCGGAAAATCTGTCCTTTTACAAAGTGAAGCTTGTTATTTATAGCCTTTTTTTTAAGATAGAATACCATAGGTGGATACCATGGGTAGATACCACTTACAATACCATGGGTAAATCCCATGTGTGGATGAATACCATGGGTGGATACATATCATGGGTCACTTACAATACCATGGGAGAATAAATATCATGGGTGGATGAATACCATGGGTCGATGCCATTTACAATACCATGGGTAAATTCCATGGGTGGATGGATAACATGGGTAGATGAATACCATGGGTTGATGCCATTTTCCATTCGGATCATTCCTCCCTCCTTAAGAAGCAATGGTCCCCATTGCGTGAAGTTCCCTCCTGAGAAGCCTTTGTTGAATACGAAGAGTCATTGAAGAGAAGGGTTTTGTGTAGTTAACCCATAACCGTGATGAACGAAGATCCGAGGATAGAGATACCCTGTAATGCTTGTGACCAACTATGATATTGACAGTGTGTGGCCTAGCAAATGGACTTCGACAAAGTGTGGGTTTGTGGATGAACCAAAACCATGACAAATGAAGATCTGAGGATAGAGATACCCTGTAATGCTTGTGACCAACTGTGTGACTAACAGTGTGCGTCCTATCAAATGGACTTCGATGAAAAAGATTTTATGCGGTTGACCCATAACCGTGATGCTGATTGTTGATGAAGTAGTAGGTGCCTACATAGCTTGGGGTGGGAGGCCACGTCTCCAAATAACCCAAGTCAAACATTTCTATGATGAAACTGATGAATGTGAAGCAGGTGCCTACTAAAGCAGGGTGGGAGGGCACGTCTCTAAAGGGAACCCGCTCCGAATGCTGCTCCAGATTTAAAATGAGCATAACTCGGTCAATATAACTCAGAATATTTATTATAACCTATTTTTGGAAATGGAATGATCATTCTACATCTTCTTAAGTGTTTGAAACCACTATCAGGAGACTCTAGACTCTCATATTCACGCTGGAACTATCTTGTCGTCACAAAATTTCTAAAAAAATAGTTGATTTTAAATCAACGATAACTCCCACATCCGGACACCGTTTCGACCGATTTTTTTGTTTGAAATTGGGTGATTTTTCAAGAGGAGCTCAGATCTATATCCATTCTTCTGAAATTTTGCACTGAAAATTTCGAAAAATGACAGGAGAATCGCCATCCATGAATTGTCACCAGAAAAATTGCTTCAACATTGTTGATTTATATCTCCCTCGTCCGAACTCCAATTTAGCTGATTTTTTTTTTGAATTTGAGTATTTTTTTGCAAGGAATCCAGATCTGGTCTTTGGTTTTGTAAAATTTTCACCTAAAGTTTCATATCTTATCTGAAAACTCGCCGCCCAAAAAAAATTCATGGATTTTGCTGAAGATTGCTTCAAAACATTGAAACTGAAATATGTTTCAAACCCTCATTCCCATGGAGGCGTAACCTGAATCTGATACCATTGATCTGGATCTTGGTGAGGAGGCCCCCAAGATCTAAAAAGTTTAAATGGATATGACAAGATCTGCAAAATTAGAATGCTATAAAAAAGAGAGAACACAAAGAAAATAAAACCACAAAGAAACTTGTTTTATTAAAACAGAGAATAACTGTAGAAGCTACATTGTGGCGGAAAATCTGTCCTTTTACAAAGTGAGGCTTGTTATTTATAGCCTTTTGTTTGAGATAGAATACCATAGGTGGATACCATGGGCCAATACCATGGGTAGATACCACTTACAATACCATGGGTAAATCCCATGTGTGGATGAATACCATGGGTGGATACATATCATGGGTCACTTACAATACCATGGGCGAATAAATATCATGGGTGGATGAATACCATGGGTCGATGCCATTTAAAATACCATGGGTAAATTCCATGGGTGTATGGATAACATGGGTAAATTAATACCATGGGTTGATGCCATTTTCCATTCGGATCATTGATGCTACTAATCATAGTACTTAGAACCTCTCTTCCGCAACATGGACTATATATGCTCTGAATGGTGAGTTAGTGAGTTTACAAGGGATTTGTAATGGGCACTCTACAAATAATTTTTTGAGTATAGTGCAGTGGTTAAACTATTTTCTGATGTTATTTATCTTGGTATCCGTTGTATAGTTATCAGACTTGACTCACAACTTGTAGTACTACAGTTGACTAATGTCTATTTATTTAGAAGTCCAATTATGTTTCGCATGTTCTTGAGGGTTTACCTTCTGGAAATATATTTTGATTTCATCCAATACCAACACCTTTATAGGAATATAAATACATTTACAGATGCATTGGCTAATCATGTTTTACATAGACATTTGTGACACATGTAAAATAAATTCAATAGACGTCACATACATTGAATGCGATAATAGAACCATAAGAAACACCGATAGGTAGATAGATATATATCAAGTTTGGTTTTACAATTATTTTTTTTGAAACACATATGTCGACACAACCTATCATATCAAAATATACATGTAGTCAAAATATGGGTATATGCCTCCTAGTAGACTAATCATAGTTCTCATGGTAACATGCCACTACATGGTCCATCTTTCCCAATAGTCGACGGATATGTCCAGGCATGCCAATAGTATGTGGTTGCAGCTTCATAGGAAGCTCGTCGACCCTAGTCTCAGCTATGCCATGCATCAACCCCTCAATGTGATGTTCAACCTTTGTAAGGGTTTCAGCCACATTGAGATCCAGTAGTACCTCTCGTCCTTCTACAATAACTTGTAATAGTTTTGGTTCCTGTTGTGGGTCTCTTGCACGATGCAGATAAGAAGGACCCACAATTCGAATGGGTCCAATATATGCATGTGTAAAAATCAATAGTTTAGTCTCGGATGCATCAAAAATCACAAAAATATTGTAAAAATTAAAATCCAAAAAAGGTACCAATGTTTTTTTTTTTACCTATGACACCCCATCGCTTGCCATCAGGAAGCACGAGCTCTGGGTCTCTCCAAAAATACATGTCTGCATATGGATAGTCCTCTATCATAATGAGTTGCATACACAACCATCTGAAGAATACTGGTGTGAAACTCATCGATGATGGACCTACATGTCTATACATGAGATCCACCCATCCCCTCATCCAGGGACTCTTGGATATGCATTCTCAAGCGAGATATGTTGTGGACTGAGCAATGGAATATGATCTAAAGCAAAAGAAATCAAAATCGAACCATATCCAAAGTACTTTAACCATCCTTATTTTTCTTTATTCAGTTGCTCTTTCCTATTTACTAGCACTCCCTCACTCCAATTGAATATTGTCGACTCCAAACACTCTAAAGCAAACGACATATGAGATTTATTTACCACATGTAGAGTTGCGCTACCAAACAATATGTTAATGATACATAGGATCATTCTTAAAGGAAAACATACCACATCTTTGATATTTATTTTCCCATATTTATTAGGTTTGGGACCTCGATCTAGAGTGTGCATTGATGTAATCCTTGATTGTCTCTCCATCGCTCCTTGAACCAGATAAGGAGATGGGGGCACCTTGCCTTGATAGAACTATCAAGAAGTATATATCCTCTACCTGTATTTCAAGCATATGTGCACCGAGTCTAAATTATTGTGCCTAAACATCCCATGAATAGACAAGATACCTCAATAATTCCATTTGTTGCCTCATACCATGAAGTGAGAAGAATTTCAAAAGCCCACGATTTCTCAAAGCCTAGATAGTGGCATAATCATTAGTTGTAGTTAAATATTGTTGCTTGTGATCTCTTTCCATCCATATTAAAGGCATTTTTTCCCAATAAACACTTGAAACATCATAAGAAGGATTATTTGGATCATTTCCATGCAAAAAATATAGAAATTGTGAAGGAAACATGCAAAATAAGTTAGGGAATTACACTCAATGCACCCTCCTAAGGGAATATAGTGCATTGAAACTCCCTCCCAAGTGTATTATCTCCATTTTCAACGTTCCTTTCAACTTACTTGGGGCGCGTTGGACCTAGGTGAGAAATTACTGCCCTAGGGCCCTCAAAAATTGGAAAAATTGCATGAAATGACAAAATGGATGCATGAATAGAAAGAGGAAGGTTATAGATCCTACCTAGAAGTGAAGATGCTTGAAATGATCCACCATTTTGTCACAATAAACTATAGAAAATTGGGGGGGAAACACTCAGAACTCACTCTCCAAGAGGTAAAATGTAATATTCCTAATTTGCGACAGCAAATTGGAATATTCTATTTTGTTTATTTTTCCACCTATAGTTTGTAAGTAAATAAAAAGTGAGTAAAGAGGGTCTAAACTCACTTAAATGAAATAAGACATCCACCTAGTAGCACAACGTTGTGACTTAAGTGGGATTCAAGGGGGGACCCAACACCACGTGGAGGAGGGGGACTATGGACACTCTAGAAGTTTCTCCAAGCTTCTGCGCAGATAAGGATGAGAATGTGGATAAGGATGAGGATGTGGAGGAGAGAGAGAGGCTACATTTGGTTTTGGAGGGAAACCAACACTATAAAATATGGAGGAGCCTCCTCATTTGGGGCATGCTTGGATTCTTGGATTATTGATTATTGAGTGAGACATTTGTCTTTCTTTGGCACGCTGGCTGTTTAGCCCATCTGTTGCACTGTTTAGTGCACCGAGTGTCTCCGTGCGGAGATCTCACCCTTAGCCTCGGGGGAATTCGAGTGCCTGCTCAGGCAAGGTTATTTCTTAGCATCATCCTCCAGGATAGCATTATTGCTGCAGCAGCGTAATACTGTGTTGTAGGGTGTTTCCGTGGTGACTTTACGACACCACTTCCTTCTCTTGTTTTTCAGAGGGAGAGTCTTTCTTCCTTTTGAAGGATCAGATTGGAGGAATTTGGAGCTCATTTTCAGATCTTGGTATTAGGCCAATATATTATTCATGGTATATTGCACAGTTCTTTCCCCAGATCTGCGTTACTGCTGAAGGAGCAGTGTTTCATGGTTTTTGGCATCATTTTGGAAGCTAGATCTCTGTTGGAGGATGATCCTTGGATTGGCCAACCAATCCAAGTATATTTCTGATCTGATACTGAATTTTGCTTCAGAAATTCTGAATCATTCTTCAGATCTGCTACTGTAAGACTCAGATCTGCTCCGGCATTTTCATGTATTGCCGAAATCCCCAAGGGGAAAGTAATAAAGAGCCCTTTGGGCATTTTGTCTCATTATAGATCTCTGTTTTCATGTATTTATCAGTTTCAGATCTATAATATAATAAATATAAGCTTCAGCCTCCTAGAGAAAATGCTGAAGTATTTATGGATCAATCTTTGTCTTGCGACACCTCTATTTTGAGGGGTTTTTCTATATAAACTGTTGTTTAACCTTGCTGAATGCCTATTCCATGTTCCCAAACCCATTCTCTGATCATCCATACTGTTATAAATCTTATTCCTTCATAAAAAAACGCAGCCCTTGCTTCAGTAAAATTCTGCATACTCAAAGTCTTGGGAAATCAGGGTTTTTCTTGACTAGTCGAAAAGGAGGAATTGTTTAACATAGAAAAACGAATTTTTTTGAGCTGAAATTCTACATGGAAGTCCCTATTGACCTATTCTAACATATTCCATAACCTTGACCTGTAATTTTATGCATATTTCCTTATTCACTCATTTTAGGGCCAAAATCCTCACTTTTCCCCACCTTTTTGCCCTTAAAAGCTGAGTAAAGGTTGCTGCTGATATTTATTTTGGTTTCTGAACATTTTTAGAGATATGATATGATATCTGAAGCCCTCATACCTGAATAATGCGTTTTTCAGGCATGATCTGCTGAAAATTCCCTTCTGGGATATTACAGTGGTATCAGAGCATAGTTCTGGCTCAGCCTGTGGAGCTAGCTATCTATGGAAAATATGAGGATCACAATGCCTAAATTCTTACCTGAAGTACCGAGGTAGCATGGTCATGTACCCTTTGAAGATTATTTACGAGAATGGAAGTCCATGGGGGAAGACTTCAAAGCAATTTTGCCTTTCAAAGATTACTGTGA
Source organism: Pinus albicaulis (assembly GCA_034641835.2). Classification (NCBI taxonomy): domain Eukaryota; kingdom Viridiplantae; phylum Streptophyta; class Pinopsida; order Pinales; family Pinaceae; genus Pinus; species Pinus albicaulis. Next base: position 1,363,621,820 of record CM076582.1, on the reverse strand, counting down.
GCTCAGACTGGATGGAGTAGGAAGGTACAATGGTAACAGAGGGGTTTCTAGCATGCAGAGTTCAAAGTTGCAGCATACCACAGGGAGGTCACCCTTTCCCATGCATGAGGGATCCACTAATCCCTGTGAGTCTAAGCCCAAGAAGACCGGAACGGTGAGAAAGGATAGTTTATTATTTTTCAGATCCAGAAAAGATGCATCCACTGTTGAGGAGGTCAAGAAGGTTGAAGAAAAATAAGAGGAAGTACCATGCGCTTCCAATTCTAATCGAGAAGAAGAGATCACATCACCTCTTGAGGAGGCTTGTGAAAACGCTGTCACAGTCATGGAGGAGCAGCCACATGCATCGACAGTTGGGGCAGCCAACACTTTTGAGGATGGGACTCTTGCAGCTCTACAAGAAGTTCCAAATGCAGATCGAGAGCAGCCTGGTTGCACTGCGCTGTGCAACATGGAAACACTCAAGGAGGAATCGAACCATCATTCTCATGAGCCATTGTTGGATTGTACATTACATTGGAGGTTGGGTTTTGAAGCCTTGAAGATGGATGGTAGACATCTTGGAGTAAGAAATCCTTTCTCCCTTAAAGATGACACTTTCACAATGAGCTCTTCTCAGCTCAAAGAGGAACTTCTACTTTCAAATCCAAGACCTCATTGGTTTTGGAAGACTATGGATGAAAGGGAGGTCTCAAGGAGAGATCTCATTGGAGATGCACTTCATACCATGAAATGCAATGCTTTCATTCCCTTCTCACAAGAGCAGATAGAAGATGGAGGACATCTTAGGATGGATAACATCTCTCATGTTTGTGTTGGACATCCCTTGAGCCATACACATCATGATGGGAGGTTTTTTCCTACCACCTATTTGATTCTTGATAGGGTCTCATTGATCCTTGAGAAGTTTATATTTCAAAATCCCATGAAGTGCAAAATCAAAAATTTGATTTGGGAGGATGGTAGCCCTCATAGGAGGAGTACCAGGATGAGGAGAAGAAGGAGGCATCCACAAGTGATTGAGTGGATGGGGATGATGAGCAAGGAGCTAGGAGGCTACTTGCAGATCTGTGATACCAGGCAGCAAGAGGCTTGGCTGCGCTGGTTACTCTTGAAAGAGTTTGGCCATCACTTGGCAAACACTCTTCCTAAGAGTCAGAGGATGAAGGAAAGATGGCTGGATACTTGCATCATTGAGCAGCATAGAGTATGGATGCATGGTGTTGATATGATACTCATATCATTTGTGTCTTCATCACATGATTGGTATGATGGAGGTATGGGGAGGCAACACAATGTCTTGTTTCTTGGTTTGTTTCTGGGAGAGCAAGGGCAGATTTTCTCTCACACTTTGTATGATGTTGCAGGAAGAGGGGATGGCACTATCTCCTTGATCTTTGATGATGGCTTGGAAGCACTTCCATCTTGGGAAGTATTCCACATTTGTTGCAGCATTATTGGAGGAGTCTTTGAGAAGGAGCATGTCAAAGAACAGAGCTTTGTATTGACAGGAGCTTACTTGCATGAGCTCACAGCGCTGTCACTTGGGAGCAGAAACTTATGGATAAAGTGTGCCCAGCAGAGATATGGTGGATCTATAACCCATAGGTCCCAGGATCACCTCATGTATGTTCATTTGCAGCACTATATCATGTATCATATGAAGACATGCATGTCTAACATAAACATTTTGCCTTGTACTCTTATCAAGCAGCAACTTGTAAAACTGTGTTGTACTTGTTGGGGAAGCTGTTGGTACCTCTTTTCATCACATGTAACCTTCAGCGTTTTCTTCATTTTGCTGCTGATCATGTCTCCATTTGCTGATATAGATCAGATTTTTATGGGAGGCTTGATTATGAGGGAGACACATGAGTTGGTTGTGTCTTTGAGTGGGAAAAATTCTCACATTCTCTGCACTACATGTTCTAATGGGAGCATGGGAGGGGGCATGGCCACCACTACTACATATGTGTTCTCTTTTGAGGTGGGCCATGAGACTAATATTCATCCATTGTATAGCCATGGGCAAGTGTTTGGTCTTATGTTGTTGTCATATTCAGCCATTTACTATCCATTAGTAGGTGTGATGAATCTTGTACATTGCTTGCCATGTAATTTTCTGAAGTTGCAGTGGATGAGACTACGTTGTATCCTTGTGAGAGATTGTTTGCATTATGTATCCTCATGTAACACCTTCAGCAAACATCTCATTAGGATGATCCATGATGCACATGTCCTATTCTTCATGGATGAATTGTTTTGGGCCAGCCTGTTCTTCATTGTTGGAGGAACCTTCTTTGGTGGATTGTTCTTCACTTTGCCATTGGAGGGCAATGATTTTGCAGCCCAAGATCAGCATACACTCTACACTTGTCATGAGTGGAGAGAAGGACAACATGGCGTAAGCTATGATGCTTGCCAAGATCAGATTTTCAGCCCACCTTCACTACCGGAGCTTGAGGTGGAAGGAGATTTTCAGGAGTTGCCTTGTCGGGAGGTGGCTCATTTTGTTTGGATGATTGCTTGGGGATGGAGGATCCACATGAGAGAGATGTTCCTCACTTCATGCCTTGAGTGGAGAGAGGTGATGAGCTGGTACACAGTCGATGGGACAACTTACACCATGACAGATATAGCACAGCCGGAGTCATGGTCTTCATCAGTCATAGCTAGAGGCAGTGCACAGTCCGAGCCATGGGACTTGGGCTACTATTGGCCATGGTGGCGATGGGATACGGGAGGATTGTTGGTTGGCTGGTACCATGAGAGATTAGTTTGGGATCCTGGCATTGAGAGATCCCTTCATATCAGGATGATACAGAGTACAGGGGAGATTCAGTGGCGCATCTGGGACCCGGGCATATTTTGCAGTATCGGTGGAGAGCATCCGCTAGGAGGAGACTTGTTCAGGCAGTTGCTTGAGGGCAAGCAACATTTTGCGGGGGGGGACTGTAATATTCCTAATTTGCGACAGCAAATTGGAATATTCTATTTTGTTTATTTTTCCACCTATAGTTTGTAAGTAAATAAAAAGTGAGTAAAGAGGGTCTAAACTCACTTAAATGAAATAAGACATCCACCTAGTAGCACAACGTTGTGACTTAAGTGGGAGTCAAGGGGGGACCCAGCACCACGTGGAGGAGGGGGACTATGGACACTCTAGAAGTTTCTCCAAGCTTCTGCGCAGATAAGGATGAGAATGTGGATAAGGATGAGGATGTGGAGGAGAGAGAGAGGATACATTTGGTTTTGGAGGGAAACCAACACTATAAAAGATGGAGGAGCCTCCTCATTTGGGGCATGCTTGGATTCTTGGATTATTGATTATTGAGTGATACATTTGTCTTTCTTTGGCACGCTGGCTGTTTAGCCCGTCTGCTGCACTGTTTAGTGCACCGAGTGTCTCCGTGCGGAGATCTCACCCTTAGCCTCGGGGGACTTCGAGTGCCTGCTCAGGCAAGGTTATTTCTTAGCATCATCCTCCAAGACAGCGTTATTGCTGTAGCAGCGTAATACTGTGTTGTAGGGTGTTGCCGTGGTGACTTTACGACACCACTTCCTTCTCTTGTTTTTCAGAGGGAGAGTCTTTCTTCCTTTTGGAGGATCAGATTGGAGGACTTTGGAGCTCATTTTCAGATCTTGGCATCCGGCCAATATATTCTTCATGGTATACTGCGCAGTTCTTTCCCCAGATCTGCGTTATTGCTGAGGGAGCAGCGTTCCAAGGGTTTTGGCATCATTTTGGAGTTAGATCTCTGATTGAGGGTGATCCTTGGATTGGCCAACCAATCCAAGTATATTTCTGATCTGATACTGAATTTTGCTTCAGAAATTCTGAATCATTCTTCAGATCTGTTGCAGTAAAACTCAGATCTGCTCCGGCATTTTCATGTATTGCTGAAATCCCCAAGGGGAAAGTAATAAAGAGCCCTTTGGGCATTTTGTCTCATTATAGATCTTTGTTTTCATGTATTTATCAGTTTCAGATCTGTAATATAATAAATATAAGCTTCAGCCTCCTAGAGAAAACGCTGAAGTATTTCTGGATCAATCTTTGTCTTGCGGCACCTCTATTTTGAGGGGTTTTTCTATATAAACTGTTGTTTAACCTTGTTGAATGCCTATGCCGTGTTCCCAAACCCATTATATGATCATCAATACTGTTATACATCTTATTCCTTCAGAAAAAAACGCAGCCCTTGCTTCAGTAAAATTCTGCATACTCAAAGTCTTGGGAAATCAGGGTTTTTCTTGACTAGTCGGGAAGGAGGAACTGTTTAACATAGAAAAACGCCTTTTTTTGAGCTGAAATTCGACATGGAAGTCCCTCTTGACCTATTCTAACATATTCCAGAACCTTGACCCGTAATTTTACGCATATTTCCTTATTAACTCATTTTAGGGCCAAAATCCTCACTTTTCCCCACCTTTTTGCCCTTAAAAGCTGAGTAAAGGTTGCTTCTGCTATTTATTTTGGTTGCTGAAAATTTTTAGAGGTATGATATGATATCTGAAGCCCTCATACCTGAATAATTCGTTTTCAGGCATGATCTGCTGAAAATTCCCTTCTGGGATATTACATAAAATGTGAAATGGTAAAACTGAATTACCTTTTTCCTATTTTATGGTCATTTCATCATTATTTTGTTAATATTTTAACGTTTTGAATTAAATTTTGTAGGTCCCTACTCTATTTTACTGATACTGATATGAATTTTAACATTATTTATCCCTAAGGCCCACACTTTATTCTTTGAGGACCTCAAGTTAAGGATTCAGACACATGACTCTATTATTAGTGCATTTGATGGTTATGTATGTTATTTATTGATACTATGATGATGATATCATTAATGGTTATGCATTTTCTCTATTGATATTACGATGATGATAACATTAATAGTTATGTATGTTCTCTATTAATATGATTGTAGCATTAATGGTTATGCATGTTCTCTATTGATATTATGATGATGAAAACATTAAAGTATATGTATTCTCTCTATTGATATCATGATGATGATAACTTTGATGGATAGGTATGTTTTCTATTGATGTTGCAATGATGATATCTTTTATGGATATGTATTTTTTCCATTGATGTTATGATTATGATAACCATGATGGATGTGTCCCTTATGTTAGCTACTTCATTAGTTCTAGTTCACAAAGAACAACGATGTGAATGAATAGGTCACGTTGATGATGCTATTATGATAATGACTAACACTGAGAAACTTTGTTATTGATGATTATTGAGTATGATAGGAAACCACCAGAGGCACTTGTATATGATGAGTTGACGACATCTGGTTTGATGGAAATGAATATTTTGTATTTAAAATTCAAATTCCAGTTTGAAAAATGATATATATATACTCTGATGATATGTAAGTGGCTGCAAGAACAGGTTAGTTTCTTGGCTGAATGAATACCATATGGGTGATGGGGTTGTACAATTGGATGGAACGGCATGGGAGGGGTGGGAAAGTGTCCTTGATCTCACCCACTAGCACTCTCGCCGTGACTTAGGCTAGAAAGTTTGAAACAACTTCGCCTTGGAGATCATGATGTTGTTGGGTCAATTTACTAAGTAAACTAACAAAATTATTTTATTATCAATCCGGGTTTGTAAACTTGGAAGCATGTCCAAAGTATATGGATTTTATATGTAGTCAATTTTAGAAGACAAAATGTAGAAACTGAAAGAAAATAATATTACAAATATATTCTAGATTCTAAGATTTAAGGAAATTCATATTACAAATATAAAATCTAACTAAGTAATTTCAGATTCAATATGTAATAAGTGAGGGAAGAGGCTCCTAAATTAGGAGATCTTGATTTTCCTTCCCCACAGTACTACTTTCATGAAGAGAAATCAAATAACTGATGGATCATAACTTATGAAAAGCAACCCGGAAGTAAGAAAATGGGGAAATCAAAGAAAAAGAAAACTTCTACCCCACAGGAAAGATCATCTGATCAATAGTTTGGAAATTGGAAACGTCGTTACCCTTGTATAATATGTAATGAGGAGCACTTTGTTCGAGACTGTCCTCACCGCTCTGAAGTCTCAAAATTGGTTAAGACCTCGCATGCATCCATTTTGTTGACAATTCCATTTCCGAATCCAAACACAAATTTGGTTGCTACAAATCCAGCTTCTAGTTCCTAGGTTCTTATAACATCTATCATGAAGCCATCAACTGATGTTTTGGTGTCAATGTGTAATAAATATTATAGTATTCAGGTTACTGATCAACCTACTACCTCGACCATGAATCCATCTATGGAATCGATACCACCAACTGTTATTCATGAATTGACAATAAAGCCACCCAAGGGAGTCATTCATAAATCAACACTTAATCCTCGAGCCCGAGCTACTCAAAATTATAACATAGTTGAATATTTGGCTCAATCCCCTTCATCTATGTTAACGCTTGAGGTGCTTCAAATTTTTCCCTCCCAGAAACAAGCTTTGTTGTCAGTAATTGGTGGAATTGATCCGACAGATTTCAACCTCGTAGTCTTTAATCATACGGGCTATGTGATGCAATTACCAGTAGAACTGGCATTCTCCATCCAAGTAAATGTTCTCAATCACCTCGTTCATCGTACTAGTATTGATGAGGGAACATCTACATGCATTATGTCTCTAAACTATTGGAATTCACTTGGCTCATCACACTTATCTCAATCACCTGCGACGTTGAAAGGTTTCAATGGACGTACATATAAGCCTTGTGGTATCATCAATAACCTGCATGCTCAACTAGGGGGGAAAACATTGAATGTGGAAGTTGAGGTCGTTGACGGACCCCTTGATTACAATATTCTACTCGGAAGGCCATGGGTATATGCTATGACTGCAATCATTTCTAGATATTTTAGAATGATCACCTTTCCACATAAAGGTGTTATCACAATCATCAATCAACCCTCCTTATTTACCTCCAGTTCCCAGGTAACTGGAAGCATTCCGTTAGTTCATGTACCCCAACTCGCACTTCTGAACATTGGTGTAGGACTCTTAAATGATTCCACCCTTATGGGAACCTTTTCATTACTGCCACCTACGACGTCAGTAGAAATTGCAAACATAGAGACCTACTACATGATATATTCCACTCCATATGGCTTAAGGAAGATTACGGGTGATTATGAAGTTGTTACGTTGGATGAATTTATATCGCCCAACCCAATTGAACTAGCAGAGCAATCAATCTACATGGCTTGGGTGGTGAATCTGAAATCATTGTCGTTAGTCATTTGGGTTGATCATTCATTAGATTTTGGGACTCCATCTGATCCTTTTTCATCCACTTTCTTAATAGATGAGAATATTTTGGATTCGATGATGCCAGAAGGAGACCCATGAAAAGATCAACATCATCTCTCCCATCTTCAGGATTACCATGAAGATAATATTATTGAACTATATCACCCATCGATCAAAACTTTCTTTTCGAATTATTTTCCTATTAATGCAATCGAATTCAAGCGAAACTTATCAAATATTAAAGAAACCATTTCTATCGATATTTTGACCAAACTCGGCGTTGTATAAAAAAATTCATGTCAGCGTGTCTTGTTCTACATCAGAATTTGAAACATATCACTCTCCCTTTCATGAATTTTTTGATGTATTTGCTTGGTCTTACGAGGAAATGCCAGCCATAGATACTAGTAACGTTGAACATACTATTAATATGTACCCTGGTGTCAAACTGATATGTCAACACCTTTGTCCTGTTCATCCGAATAAGGCTGCTACCATTAAAATAGAAGTTGAAAAACTTTTGTGTGCTGGTTTCATTTACCCTGTTCCACTAACTAAATGGGTTTCCAACATTTTTCCTATTATGAAAAAACAAGGAACCATCAGAGTGTGCATCAATTATCAAGATGTAAATATTGCTTGTCCAAAAGACAACTATCCTACTCCCTTTATCGACCATAATATTGACGATTGTGCTGGATGCAAAATATTTTCATTCATGGATGGATTTTTTGGGTACAATCAAATCAATATCTGCCCAGAGGACCAATATAAGATAACATTCATCTGTCCCTGGGGAATATTTTCTTATTGGAAACTCTAATTTGGTTTAAAGAACGCTGGGGCAAATTTTCAGAGAGCAATGGATTATGCTTTCAATGACATCAAGCACATTGTTCAACCGTATCTAAATGATTTACCTGTGCATTCACGAAACCGGACTGAACACCCAATGTATTTGAGAGCTATCTTTCTATGCTATCAACACTACAAAATATGCCTCAATCCCCATAAATGTGTGTTTTGTGTTGGTTCTGGTCGTTTGCTAAGATTCGTTGTCTCAAAATAAGGAATTCAAATTGACCCATTGAAGGTGTAGGCTATTCTAGATTTTCCTGCACCATCAAATTTTCTTCAATTACATAAACTTCAAGGAAAGGCTAACTTCCTAAGGAGTTTCATACCCAACTCTGCCGAAATGGCTAAAGGATTTACTCGGCTCTTGAAAAAGGGGATTCCCTTCCATTGGGATAAGGTTGTGCAAGATTATTTTGTTGCTGTCAAGGATACACTTGTCCAGGCGTCATTAATGTATACCCCCAATTATTAGAGTGATTATTTCTTATATATCATGGCAGCTGATACGGCCATTTCTATGGTATTGGTCCAAGTAGAAAATGGGATAGAACATCCGATATATTATTTGAGTCATAATATCAATGATATGGAAGTGAAGTATTCATATATCGAAAAGCTCGCCTTAGTAGCCGTTCAAGTTGTCCAAAGATTTCGGCACTATATCCTATTCTGGAAGACCATTTTCATTTCAGATTGCAACCCCATGACTTATATATTATCACATCAATTGCTGGGGGGAAAGTATTCAAAATGGATTGTCATTTTGTAGGAGTTTGATTTGGAACTCATAAAATCCAAGTCAAAGAAGTCTTTAGTTTTGGATGAGCTTCTCTATGACCTTCCCTTTGATAGTACTACTACTACATCAGAACCATATATTCCTGATGAGTCTCTATTTCTGATTGGGTCATCTGCTCCTTGGTATGGGGATTTTATCATCTATCTCCAGAACTAGAATTTTCGGCCCGATAATTCACACTCTGAAAAGTTTCGTATTCGATACAAAGCCAAATATTATCTGATCGTCAACGATACACTTTATCGTTGTGGTGTCATTACGATTTTAAGGAGGTAGCTCACTCATGAGGAGGCCGAAAAGGTTTTAAATGATTTTCATGCTGGGGCTTGTGGTGGAAACTTATCTGGATACGCTACCGCACAGAAGATACTCCACGCCAGTTACTTTTGGCCTACCATATTTCACGACTGCATCCTCGTGGTCAGAAGTTGTCATGTGTGCCAGATATTTGATCGTAAAATCCACAACCCGCCAACGCCAATGCATCTTATTATATCTGTGGGACCATTTTCAAAATGGGTTGTTGAATTCATGACCCACAACCCTCGTTCGTCCAGGGGTCATGGTTATATTATTGTCATAGTAGACTATTTTACCAAGTGGGCCGAAGCGATGCCTACATTCAACAACACAGGACAAACAACTACATTGTTTTTCTTTAATCATGTCATTTCACAGTTTGGTGTTCCATAGGCTATAGTCACAGATCATGGGAAGCATTTCTGCAATCACATGATGAATGAGTTTATTTCAAAATTAAGACTGTCGCATGATAGTTCTACTCCTTATTATCCACAATTAAATGGACAGTTGAGCTATTAACAATATTCTTAAACGAATGCTTCAAAAAATGATATTATTTCATAAAATAAATTGGAATTTGATCATGTACTCAGTTTTGTGGGCGTACCGAACCTTAGTGAGAAACACAACCAGATTTACCCTCTTTCAATTGGTGTATGGTCTGGAAGCTATCTTTCCTATCCAATGTGAAATATAGTCGTTAAAATTCACAATTGACTTGTTACTTGACACCTCTTCTAAAAAAGCACACATTTTTAACCTCATCCATCTTGATGAAACGGGTCGTGAAGCCGCATTGGCCAAAAAAGTGCATAAGAGACGTATAAAGGCGTAATAAGACAAGCATGTATAGCCTCACATATTCTCAGAGGGTGACCTGGTCCTTCTTTATGATTAGGAAGTTGATGTAATAGGTACAGGGAAATTTGAGCCGTTATGGCATGGCCTCTATGTTGTCAAAATATTTATTGCTAAGGGTGCCTACGATTTGGTAGATTATGATGGAATTCCATTGGCGCAGCCCTGAAATGGGTTTTATATGAAACATTACTATGCTTAAACATGAACGTAGTAAATTGTTGTATTCTATTGTATATATGCTATTTATTTTCAACTATCTTAGTTTGTTTTTCTAGATTTTTCTTGAATTTAGTAATTTTCTTTACATTTCATTGCGAATGTATGAATATTTGGAACCATTAGTTGGGTATGTTGATGGTGCTATTCATAGTACGCAGAATATATCCTCTGCAGCATGGGCCATTTTTTCTCCGAACGACGAGTTAGTGAGTTTTCAAGGGATTTGTATCAGTCGATATACAAACAATATCGATAAGTATAGTGTGTTGATCAAAATTCTCTTTGATTCCATTTCAATTGGTATTAACCTCATCATCATTAGGTTAGAATCACAACTTGTGGTACTACAACTTACTAGTGTTTTTTTTTTTTTCCCACGGAAAAAAATCTTTATTTTATTGAGTAAAATAACAGACTGCCCCCTTTAAGAGAGGTTTTTACAAGAAGCTCGTTAGAGTTTTACATTTCAGTATCTCTTTACAATATTTATACCACCAAATTTATTTTTTTACAGTATGTATCTACCAACTGATTTTCCTTCAGGACTCAAATTCATCCTCATAAGTTCTTGATAAAACCAAAACATAATTTTTTATCTGCTGTCATTATTTTAAATTGTCCTTGTCAAGAAAAACTAAGCTGGAACAAAATCGCTGCTAGACCACACTTATGCATAGGATATTCCTCTGCTAACCAGGCCTTATAAACTCGGCAAGAATACCCCTGCACCTTGATAAGAAACTGGGACAATTCCTTTAATTTTTTAATACAAAAATTTAAATCCTGTATATCTCATCATTATTTGTAGAGCAATATGATATCTGTAGTGAACCTGGAGGCAGAGTGAGAGCTTTTTTCAATAATGAACTTCTTCCATATTCAATTCTTGGTAAATGTGACAAAAGGAGAGGCTCTGAAAATCAGCCATGAGTTTTTTAATACTGCAAGTAATGGCATGAAGGCGAGGTTAGTGAATCTGATTCTCTCCTCGTGCCCAGTCTATTACGAATTTAGAATCCCCGAAACACTGAATGTCCCTGATCTTTTTTAATTTATCCACATAGAGAACCATCCAGAGAGTGACAAGTTCGGCTTTATTATTCGAACCATGACCAAGAGCATATAATATGTTGAGTTTGGAATTTATGGAGAGATGAAAAACAACTACTTAGTAGTGTTTATACTATCATAAATCCAACAATGCATCATATGTTCCTAAGAGTTCGACTTTTGGAAAGACATTTTGATTTCATTCAATATCAACACATTTCCAAAAACTTGAACACATTAACTGATTCCTTAGCGAATTATGTTATAAACATACATTTTCAACACATGTAAAGACATATTTTCAATTAAAATCACATAATTGAATAGGATTGCGCAATAAACATACTAAAACACTGAAAACAAATAGATAGATAGTTATAGGTTTTTAAAAAAATTGTGCCCAAGACACATTGGTCATATGACCTCAAAATGTATGAAAAATGTCAAAATTAAATTAGTGATGCTCGTGATAGCATGCTATTGATCTAGCTATTCTGCGCAATAATTGCATCAAATGGTTAGGAACGCCAATAGTATGGCGTTGTAGTGACATGAGTAACTCTTCAATCCGGAAATCCGAAATCCCGAAGGTCAACGCCTATATGTGTTGTTGTAGCTTAGCAAGAGTCTCAAACATATCCAAATCCTGAAGGACTGCTCTCCTGACATCCCTCTCTGATGGCTCATCCATTCCCTGCTCTGGCTCGCCCACTGGTAGAATTTGACCTACATCTGCATTACATTAAAACTTTATTGTAGTCTTTGGAAAACATCAAAATACAAAAACATGTATAAACCTTAGAAAAATTAAAAAAAACATGGTCAAAACATTCTGAACAATTGCACCCCATTGAGCGTCATCTGGTAAAGAAAAATTCAGATCTCCTTAGAAATCAACACTTGCATATGCATAATCATCGATGGCAACCATTTGTTTCCTGAACCAAGCGAAAAATGATGTCGAGAACACGATGTTCAATTGACCAACATATCTAGCCATCAGTTCTACCCATCTCTGCATCCTTGGATCTCTAGGACTAGATATATCCAGTGTCACATGTTGGAGCTGCATCAATGGAATCTTCTCTAAGGAAAAAAAAAATGAGGATCGAACCATAGTTGAAATTTTTCTTCCTTCCTCCCTTTGCCTTGCTCAGTTGTTCTTTCATCTGAGAGAGTACAACTTCAACCTAGTTGAAAATTTTTGGTTCCAAGAAATCTAGTGCATACTTCATGTAAGATCTGTTTGCTACGTGTCATGTAGTGGTACCAGAAAGCTTTGCGATCATGAATACGATGGTTCTCAATGGGGAATCATGAACATCGCAGATGTTTATTTTCCCATCCTTAATAGTTGAGTCCCTAGATTTCAATACTACAATATATAATCTCTCACCATATCTCCTCCGAGAGCAGACCTTGAAAGAGAAATGGGAAAACCTCTCCTCGATAATCCTGTGAGAAAATAGACATCTTCCATTAATACTGGGACCACTTTGTCCCCAATGTGAAATGTATCTGTCGCTAGATCCCATGAACGAACAAGGAACTCCAATAGTTACATTTGTTGCCTCATACCTGATAGTCTGAAGTAATTTAGTAACCCACAATATCTGAGGGCTCTTACAGTACCTAGATCTTTTAGGGAAATAATGTTTTGTTCCTCGTGTTCTCTTTCCCTCCATGTAATCGTCATTTTGGTCCAATGAATCCCTAAAAAAAAATCATAAGACTCATAAGGATCCATTTCATGCAAAAAACTGGTCAAAATTTGGGCACACTGCAAAGAACAAAAATGGGAATTGCACCCAACGCACCCCTGGTCAAGGGACAGTGTGTTGCAAGTGCACCTAGCCTTCAATTCCAGTGCACTGCAACACACCTTTCAACATTCAAGGGTGCATTTCCCTATGTGCAAAATAAATTTACCCTAGGTGGCCTAGATCCATAAAAAAATGCAATGAAATGAAACATAAATGCTACTGAAGGAAAGAGAAGGTTCATAACTCCAACCTGGATCGAACGATGAGGAAAATCATACACAAAATCTGTTACAATCAACTGCTGAAGTTTCAGGGCGAAAAATTGGTTTAGAGCTCCAAAATCCAAATGGTAACTTTCAAATGGTAAAAATATTTTAATTAGTCATTTGATTATTTGCAAATCATATTTATTTCTATGATTATGGTTTTTATTCATTTTTTCCATGAAACATGTATTTTTAATCTGTTTTATGTTGTTCTAAACAATTTTTACAACTAATATAGCAGATTAGTCGTGCACGCTTATTCTAGAATGATTTGACCACAAAGCATACTTTTATCCTTATTTTCTGAGCTTTGATAAAAACAAAAAAGGACTTGAAGCGCACTTTTATCTCTTTTTCGAGCTTCAATAACGACGAAAAATGAACCCCTGTAGTCTTCTTTTAGCTCTTTTTAGACTCCGATAATGTGAAAATATTTTCAAGCACTTGTCCTTTCGAGCTCGTAGAAGTAAATGAAACGACATCTACTCAGTATAATTTTAACCCTTTTCCAGACTAAGATAGATTATTTACAAAAACGGAAAAAATTAGTCAAACATGGTTAAGAGGTTCTCTCAGGTATCATTTTACACTTTTTCGAACTTGAGTGACAAATTTACGAAAAATTACTCATGGAGTTTTCTTTTGTCCCCTTCTTCAAACTCTCTAAATATGAAAAAGGGTCAGGCTGTCACTGTCGTTAGGCTCGTTAAAACATAAAATAGTGACGGGCTTGTCGATCATGGAAAGGATCGAGTTTCATTTATCGCTAGACTCGTTAAATTATTAAATAGCGATGCATATTCACTCGAAGGGTTGAATTATATATGAATCATATGTTATCCTCCTCAATATTTTTAAAAAATAAAGAGGTACTGGTCGACAAATGATCGAGGAAAATTTGGGAAAGCAAACATAACACTTTTATGGTAGCAGGTCGCTCTTGAACATGACACTTCAATCCATCATTATGACTTTTAGGTTGCGTAATATTCTTGACGGTTTATTCATACCTATGGTTCATCATACCTTCACTTCGATTCAAGTCAATGTTGCCAACGCATCTCAGTGTCATCAATATGTTCAAGAGAAGTCATCCAGTGAATACTCATCCTTCTGCAATACTCATAAAACTTCATTTTCATGACATTCATCCCTGAACATTGCTATATCAAGTCACATTTTGTCTCTGAGATTAGTAACTCTCGTTTCGCGATAAAGTGGCTTCCTGTCGACATCATCTCATCATCCAGGAAATTTACTTAGAAACATCATCTTCCAGTACCATGAGGCTTGTTACATCATCGAAAAGATCCTTGCTTTCGAACCTTCAACCGAAATATTTTGTTTGCCATTTCACATCAAATCATCTATTCACACCTTACAGATTGTACTGCAGTACCTTGAGATCCATTAACATTAATGGTGGTTCTCTAGTGTTTTTTAAAAAATCACATTATTGGCTGGTAATCAAATGATATCTTACCATGTTCGACTACAAATCATATATTCACATGGCTAGACTTGTACCCGAACAATCGAGTGAACGAGATAAGTATACCCCAGATCTAGTTTCATCCATCTGGGCTATGATTTTAGGATTTTTGTACACATCATCTATACGATGACCTTACATACAGATGATCATCCGAACATGGGCCTATATCTATAAGCATATTTGTATTGGGCAAAAATCCAATGTAGATGAATTTTTGAACTATGTACATGTTATTAGATAGTTTATGTGTTGAGCATGGGAATGACTTCCTCAACAGTTCATGATCAAGATGAAAAATTCACGATGTAATGTATTGTAATATTGATTTAGGTCGCCACTCCACTTTAGTTCCATCTCATCACATCGTAAAGCATCTCATTCAAATATATTATTATTATTTTGACTTCATTCTTTAGGGGGAAACTGTTATAGGTCAAATTGGGCATCATCCCTGATGACCTGGTCAAACTGTACATCATTCCCAAGACCAATGAAATAGGGTCTATCATCCCCTTACATTCTAGTTGCTATATGCCCTAAGAGAAGAACAATTCATTCATGGCTACTTTTGTGATATTTCCAAGATTTTAAGTATATGTTATATCACTTATAGACTCACCAACGCAGCCTCTAAAGGGACTAATTGTGTTGCATATGCAACATCCTCCATTCAAGGGTGCACTGCAATGCACTTCCCAACATTGAAGAGTGTGTTGGTCACCTAGGAGCGGAATTCTCATTGTTCCAGGAATCTCCACATGGCCAGTGCCTTCTAGAAGAGTCCATAGGTGTCAAAATTCGAATCCAAGTGTCCATATAACACCTCTAAACTTGGGAACATGTCTTGCCTATTCTTAGAAATTAATTCATTGAGAAGCTACTATTAGTTTCCCTATAATTTTAGCACTCATTCTAGTGCAAGGGAGGGAAGAATTTTGGTAAAGAAATTCTGTTGGATTATCATTTGAGAGAGTAAAAGTACCAATATGTTGGTGGTGTGATGTTGGATGTGATGAGGCTGGGATGAAGCTGGAGCTGGTGGAAACAAATCGATCATTGGTTTTCACCTCCCCCTTCTACTCTTTAATAAATATTTTTGTTGAATTTCCCATATATGTGTCTCTATATGTCTCTATTTCTTATGCAATGGATTCTTGAATGATATATATATTTCACATCTAATCGATGCATTGGAAATTATCTTATACTTGAGAGAATGACTTATTTTTCTACAATATATTAGGATAGAATAAAAAAAAAAAAAAAAAGGTAGAATGAGTTCACAATAAGACTTTTGGTTTAAAATCTCATGAATAAATCTTTGCATCATTGTTCAATACTCATTTGAAAGGATTTCATGATAAAATGCAGTAAGGACAATCCTCTTTTGGGTAACCATACAGGATAATTAAAAAAAAAAAACATGTTTTTAAATAAGGTATCTCTTGAAATTTAGTTTTTAAACCATTTTTAATTTTTCAATTTGGATGAAAAATAAAAAAATGATCAAAATAAACACTAGATTTCAAGAAATTTTTTAAGGAAAGATTTAGTACAACATTGATTTGAGGGTTCTAATGGAAATTTTTTTACATGATATTCATAGGGAAGATATACCTTGTAATCTAGTTTCCAAACCAATTTTAATCACATCAATCCGACATCATATTAAAATCTATGCTAAAAATACTAACTACTTGTCGAAAAATATGCATGGTGACAATTCTAGGTCTTCACTATTCATTTGAATATTTCACATAATAAATAATCTTATTTTAAAAACATGTTTCTAAGGGGGATATATATTTAAGTCTAGTTTATGACACAATTTTAATCATCTCATTTTAATGCCAAGTGAAAAAGTTATTCCACATTTAGTGACTGCATGTCTTAAAATCAACATAGTCAAACTCTACCTCCTTGGTCTGTTCATCACCAATTTTGTGATTTAAATCCTAATTATTTTAAAAACATGTTTCTACTGGATCTCCAAGTGGAATCACATCGATCCGATTTTTAACGAAAAAGTTACACTCCAAATAGTGACTGTTGGTCTAGTAAAGAATTCAAAGGAAGCTCTATCAAACATGATACTTCTCATCATTTTGAGAATATCATTTTAAACCATTTTGAAAACTTGTTTATACTGGAGGTATCCATATGAATTCACTTCAACTTGGCTTTGGAATCACTCTAATTTTACATAAAACGAATATTTTGTGAACAAAATACCGCTATGAGGTCTAGGTTGGCCACCATTCCTCAAGGGGTAAACAAATGCATTTTATTTGTATATCATCTTTGGACTTGTTTTCAAGCATTTCTTATAATTATTTTTCATATTTCTTGGAAGAATAGAGACTGTACACCTCTCTTCCTCCATCATCTAATATTGTATTGCAGGCAAATGCTATGTTTTTGTAGGCCATAGGAAGAATTAAAAGGAGAACTCCAAGGACAAAGGAATTTTCAAAGTCAAATTAAAAAAAATAAAATAAAAAATAAATCATATTTCAGAATACGAAGACAAATATTCAAGTCAAAGAAAAGTGGAATTCACAGGATGTTGAGTTCATCTAATGAAACTCAAAACTCGTAAAGCTTGCTTTCAGTTGCTGACTAACAACACTAACAACCCTACAAGATGATTGAGCTCGAGGAAAAAGACATGAAACTAATAATAAGAAGAAGAAGTCAAGTTTTGTACCATGTCAAGTCACATCCATTTCCAAAGAAGCCTTTCATAAGCCATATTGCTCATGATATAATTTATCGTTAAGTTCCACAATCATGCATGTTGAAGTTAAGACCTATTATCTATCTATCTATCCATCTACTCTTAGATGATGACTTCAACATATCTTACTTTCATAAGAATTCCATACTTCCCGAATCCATTATACCCCACCCCCATCCAAAAAAGAAAAAAAAAATAGAAAAAGATCAAAAATAATAAAGGATTTTGGTTGTGAAAATCCAAGATACTGGCATAATACAAACTCGAATTCATATCAGAAAACCAACTTGTTTGGCCAATATTAATTCTATTTTATGTTTTTCAAATTCATTTTGCAGAAATCATCCTCCAAAATTCCAAGACTTGAGGACAAGTCTCAAAATAATAAAGGGGGAAGTTTCATAATAAAACTATGAAAACATTTTAAGAAATTGTATTGCAAAAGGGACCTGAGACATCATCATTACAGAAGGGACCTAAAACAAAATTCAAATATCATTGCAAAAGGAACTTGAACAAAATCAAATATCATATGATTACAGAAGGGACCTAAGACATCAATATTCATCAGAAGGGACCTGAATCAATATCAGATGCAAAAAGAACATGAAACATCATAATCTACATTAAGAGGATCCAATAAGAAGATACAAGCATTTACATTCCATCATAATTCATCTTTGAAGAACTATCATCATTAAAAAAAAATGTCAAGTGTTGACTAACTAACAAAGGTCATCATCAACGAGCATTGACATTGAGCTATTAAGCATAGAAGGAAATTACTGTAAGTGTAAAAATTTCTCTTAAAACCTTTGATTTTGAAAAATTTTCTAGGATTGTTAAACTAATTTAACTTGGATATGCAATACTCATTTCATGAATTCATCATCCTATTACATTTATCATCCTACATCCTACATCATATTACATTATCATACCTACATCCTACATCACCCTACATTAAAAACATTTCATTCATTAACCTTCTCATAACCTTACATTCACTCATCATAATCCTAGATTCATCCTCCTACATGAGCATTTTTTACTAGTTTTTTGGCCCAATTTTTTTTTTTACCTCAAGGAAAATTGGCTACAAAACAACAATCAAACATGGGTTAGTATGGCGAATAAAAAGTGAATGATATATATATATATATATATATATATATATATATATATATATATATATATATATATATATATATATATATATATATATATATATATATATATATATATATATATTCTCTACTCTATTTATGGATTTGAAATGACCTTAAATGGTCATTTCAACAAGTCATATTAAAAGAGTAACAAATGCATCATGTGTTTAAAAAAAAAACAAAGGGGATGAATAAATTATGAGCAAAAAGACTTGAAAAATCATTAAATGGATATGCAAAGAGAGAAGCATGAAGATAAAATAATGATATTCAAGAGCATTTCAAAAAACAAATTCATCATAGAAAGGGAAAAACATTCACCCTAAAGGACTAAGAGGAGAAATCAATTATGATAAAATGGACTTTGAAAAAAATAGAAGTAATTACTAAATGGAATGCAATGCAAAATGTAAGGATCAAAGTAATTATTAAATGATATACAATGGAAGGTGCATAAATATGAAGAGAATTAATGTATGTAATGGAGAAAAAAAGATGTTATCTTTATGTTTTTAGCCTTGGAAAACTATATGTATAGGGCCATAGAATCACATATGTATAAAAGAATAAATTTAGATGCATATATTACAAAAGGTATATGAATATATAAAAAGGAAAACCATATCAAATTTTACACACTATGAAGAATATTGACTTTGAAAATCGATTTTGAATACAAAATGACAAAGGGGAGAAAGGGAAAATATTTAAGCCATGGTGGAATTCATTACGGAGCAACAAAAATTGGTCAAAAGTTCAAGAGATATAGATCCAACACCTTCACACAGAGGGGAGAAAGAAATTCATTTTCCGTGCAGAAGGGAGTAGCAAATACTTAGGGTACCTTCACAAAAAAAATAAAAATGAACTCAACAATATTGTGACACCTCGGATCAGGTAGAAACACAACCCTTTGAGATAAAATAGAGGAATATGGTATGCGTAAATAGCATAAAGCTAAGAATAACACTGAGTAATTATAATCCCGCTAAAAAAAATGTTGAGATCTCCAACCATATCCCAATAATTTCGCAGTAAAGTACGAGTAGGATTTCATTACAAGTAATTTAGATCTTAAGCTTAAGATTGAATTAAATGATGGCAAATGGTGTGGCTATTAAATTAAACTCTGAGTAAACGTTGGTGGAAAATTTGAGTTTCCAACTGCACAGTGGAAGTCTGCATTCAAACTCCAGGTGTGAAGTTGTTACACATTAACACTTTAGTGGTATTAATTATACTCAGCATCAAATCATTGAATTCTTCCACGCTTTGATTTCTCAAGTTCAGTGAACACTTAGACAACTCCGATGACCATTGTATAGCACCCAGGAATTTGCTTCACATATAAAAACTCAACTTCTGACTAATCAATAAGTTCATGCAAGTGATTATTGAATTCGATTTCAAATGCTAAGAAGACAAAGTAGAAATTGATTTCGATTTCTGGAAGAACAGAGGGATAATTAATCATTTCTAGAATTCAATTTCAAATTTTGAGGAGACAAAGGAAAATTTATTTCAATTCCTGAGGAAGCAGAGAAGGTAGAATTGAAAGAAATTGTTCATGTTTATTTCCAAAATTTGATTTCATTTTCAGAATTTGATTTTCTGAAGAGGCAGTGAACATAAATGCTAAGAGAAAAGATAAATTTTGATTTCCCAACACCTGTAGGTTGATTTTTTTTTTTCCAGATTTCGATTTTTGAGGAGAATTATGTAGCTGAGCATAATTGTGATTGCCCCGTAGGTTGATTTTCATTTCTATTAAAAAAAATCGATTTCTCAAAAGGCAGTGAATGAATGAGTGGTTCCGTTGCATGCAGTGGTTAACTTGAACATTTTCTCCAGCATTCGATTTATGGGATGACAGAGAAGATCAGATCACCTTAATCCTTTCGATTTATACAACATAAAGTAAGTTTCTAGCATTCAATTTCTAAGAAGGTAGAGAAGGTGAATTTAAATTGTTCAGATTTAAAAAAAAATAAAAAAATCAATCTCTGGCATTCAATTTTTGAGAAGACAGAGAAGGTGAATTTCCAAACATTTGTTCATATTTTTGAAAATTTCCCACTTCGCAGAATTGATTTCTTTTCAATATGCAGTGAGTGGCCATTAAAAAATGTCAAGACTTGTAGAATGTTTTTAGAAATCGATTTCCAAATAAAACAAATACATGTTGTGGTTAATTTGTTTTTTGAGATATTAAAATATTTTTATTCTAGAATTCGATTTTCAAAATAAATTCAGACATTTTTAGCCCAATACAAAAGAGACAGAGGAATTCAAGGGAAATCAATTCCAAAGGAAAAGTGTTTCCAAAAAACTGATTTTCAAGAAGACAATAAGTTTCTAGAATACAAACAGATAGTGCATCCAGTGGCAGAGTTTTTCAAAAGGAACAGAGTAACTTTTTTTTTTTCTAAATAATTCTAATTCTATTTATATAATTTACTGGTACAAAACTGCCTCAGCGTCAGCTGTGAAAGTCTGAACACTGGGTTTGATAGCCATGATGTACAAAAAAAGTTTGGACTGCCCTGAGTGGGAAACCAGTCCTTTAAGAAGCAGTTTGGCCGCCCTTATAAGGGAAACTGACATAAAGTCTATACAATTTGACATAGCAGAAAAATATATACTAAAGATAAAATTTAGCATTTTCAGCTGAGCATTGAAACATAGAAACAAAAATTCCAAAAATTATTGAAAAATAGTACTAATGAAGGCCGAAGGCCGCGAGAATCACTGATCATGAGCTGGGGACGACGTCTCCTCCACAATTCTGCACCAATACTCGTCCCTAATGTCTTCCTTGTCTTCCTTAGGTGCGCCTTCCTTGTCGGCAACATCTTCCTGCTTGTGTTCCTTGCCCTGGGCAGATTGAACGATACCGACGGGTGTCTCAGAGCTCATGGCATCATTCTTGACCGGAGTGGGAAGGGGGCAGGGCGCAGGGGAGGGGGCCTAGTTAGAAGACTCTTCTCTGAGAGTCACAGTGACAAAATCTGTAATAATAGGCCTGTCTAGAGAACATTCAAAGCATAAATCTGCTCTCTGGGAATTTTGACGAATTGGAATACTAGCTGACACACGGGAGGCAGGGGAAATTGCAGGTCTGGGAGGGTCGACAGAGGGAGGCAGGGCTGGCTGGGTGAAATTCACACTCCCTACATGGCAGGCTTGGCCTCTTATGCTGCGCATCTCTGGGTAATGACCCCATGCGGTTTCTTCTGAGGAGGAATCTAAATCAGAGCTGGTTGAGGGCCGAGAGTGGGCAACACAGCCCCTGCTAGAGCCACGCCGGCATCTCATTCTATGGCGAAGGTGCGGCATGGATGCAAAGGCGAGCTGGTAGTGCCTTTGATAGGTGGAGCAGGCAGAGAGTGAAGGTGACCTACAAATATCAACAGACTGAGCACGATGAAAGGAATTAGCACAACAAAAAACACTCTGGGTGAAGTGGTGTCCCGGCAGCGCCTCCAGGCATCCAAGGAGCATGCAGCGACACCTTGTTTGTGTGCAAGCGCTAGGCTCAGCAGAACCAGGAGAGTAGGTACCACTCAGAGGAGGAAGGGAGCTACAATCGTCACAGTAGAAAGCTGAACAGCCAAAGACTAACGCCATCGCAGGCCGGGCAAGTAGAGCGAGTTGGAGTAATAGCCAAGCAGGAGGAATTAATGCCATGCAAGCTGGCAGAGTTAAGGAATCGTAAATGGATGTGCATGGGGCCATATGGCCACCCCACATGAGCTCCTTTGGGAGTCGCGTAGGGATTGACGTCCCATCACCTAAAGCTAACATCCGCATCTGGAGAAGAGCGATCCTTGTGCACCAGCATGGTGCAATTTTGCAGTATATATCATTCATGGATGATGTTGAGGGGGCCATGATTGAGAGTGTTGGTACTATCTTCTCCAATATTGGCCAAGAGATCTGAAAATTTGTTGCCTTCTCGCTTGACATGAGTAAATGAGACTGCCTGGTTGTTTTTCAGCCAGTTGCTTATCCGATCTATTCTGGCAGCCAAACGCCAGCTATTGGCTGCCTTTGCTGTGTTGGTGCCCCAAAGGATCTAATTGACCATATTGATGAGGATTTGTGAATCCCCCTCAATAATTGTGGGGGAAAAATTATAGTGTTGAATGAGACACAATCCTTTCCAAAGCCCTTCTAATTCAGTTGAATTATTGGTATCCCATCCGATTGATCCATAGTAGATAACTTGGATTTCCCCGTTAGAGTCCCTAAAGATGCCTCTGAATCCTGCTTGTCCAGGATTTCCTCTAGAAGCTCCGTCGAAGTTTAGTTTGACCACCCCAGATGGTGGAGGAGACCAATACAGAGGAATTTCAGAGGTGTTCCTACTTTTGAAGGTGGGAGTAGGCATGATTTAAGTTGCCAATTCTCCCATATGGCGATTTCCTTAGGCTGTTTGGGTAGATCTTCTTCCTGCCAGGAGTGTAGAGCAAGGGATTCCTAGAGATTGTTGTTGAAGATGCTCCAAATGGTATCCAGAAAAGAGGATTGATTTTTAAAAATTCTCTTGTTTCTTTCCTTCCAAAGAGACCATAAGAGTAGACCTAGGATGAGTTTCCAAAGGGCATTGAGAAGGGTGTAGCTGTAAGGACGTTTGGGCCAATTGCGTAAGATATTAGTTATGTCCCCAGCTAGCTTGCTTCTTTGGCAACAGAAACTGATTTTCTCCCATAGAGTGTTGGCCAGAGAACAGGACATCATGAGGTGTTGTATAGTTTCATTTCTTTGATTCAATTGGGACATTTAGAGGGTCCTAGAAAGCCCCTTTTGATAAGGTTTCCCCAAGTGAGTATTCTTTTGTGACTGAGAAGCTAGAGGAAGGTAAAGACTTTTGGCCAAATACTTGGAGCCCATATAAGTTTCCAGAGCTGGTCACGGGGGAGAGGCATAGGGTGCATCAGGGAATATGCCTCCGTTGAGAACATACCTTTCATTGTGTATCCCCATCTAAGAATGTTTGGATCCTACGAGCATCTGATTTTCCTGTGTTGAATCTCTTTGCTGAGGGCCTCCCATGTGAATTCCTGAGCTTGAGGAGCTATATGAGGTGGGAGCTTCCATTTCCTGAACCCATTGCAACTTGTGGGTAGCTAGAATTGACAAACCTTGTCTTCCATAGCTTCGATATTATTCTCAGCATTGATTTGAGTGAAAGTATCAAGAAGCTTTGGATTTTTCTACCATGAGTCCACCCAGAATCTGGTTGTGTTACCATTGCTAACCTCCCATAAGCTATGTTGATGTATAAGCGCATAGTGTTACTTGGCGGCATTCCAAACAAGTGAGCCTGTGCTCTCGGGGGAGAGCCTTATTATATCCTTAGGAGGTCTATTGTTGGAATATTTGGCTGTCCATAATTTGGCCCATGGCATATGTGGGTTCGATATCCACTTCCACCATATGTGAGCTCCCATAACTTCATTGCTGTGAGTAGGGTTTTGGAGTTCGAGAACCCCCGCTTCTTTAGGAGTGCAGACTGTATTCCAGTTGACCAGAGCCCATTTTTTATTCCAGACAGAGGACCCCCAAAGGAATTTTGTTTGCAAGGTTTTTATCTGTTTGAGGACCCATTTCGGTGTAGCAAGAATAGAGAAGAGATATAGGGGCATGGATTGCAGCACTTCTTTGATGAGAGTGAGTCTGCTCACCATATTAAGAGCTCTAAAGGTCCAGGAGGATATTCGGGCTTCCAGTTTTTCAAGGAGAAGGATCCAGGAAGAGTGCTTGATGGCAGATTCAATGAGAGGTGCACCTAGGTACTTAGCAGGGAGAGATGCAATAGAGAATCAAAGGATACGAGTAATAACGGCTTGGGTTTGGGGAGGAGTATTGAAAAAGAAGATCTAAGATTAGGAGTCATTGATGGATATGCCAGAGGCTTTAGAGAAAAGGTTCAGAATGGCTTTAAAGGAATGAGCTTCTTGGACATATGGGTGGCCAAAGAGCATGTTATAATCCATGAATTGTTGGTGAGTGGTGGCTAGGGAGTCGTAAAGGGAGATGCCTCTCAATTGATGGGTGTGGATGGCATTGTGAATCAACCTACCTAGGCCTTCAGCCATGAGGACAAAGAGGAAGGGGAAGAGGGGATCCCCTTGCCTGATGCCTCTTGAAGGGGAGAAAGGAGGAGAAGGAACCCCATTGACAAGAATAGAATAAAAGGTGGAGGTGATGAGGTTCATTATCCATCTTATCCACATCTGATCAAAACCGAAAGCACTTAAAATCTGCTGAATGTAACTCCAATTTAATTTATCAAAGGCCTTAGAGAGATTAATCTTAAGGAGCATACCTGACCTCTTACGGACCTTTAAGGAGTGGATAATCTCATGAGTTAAGATTATGTCGTCCAATATTTGGCGACCTTCCACATAACTAGCCTGCTCGGGCGAGATTAGAAGCAGTAGGAGAGGCTTGAGCTGATTGGCTATGACTTTAGAAACAACTTTGTAAATCACGTTGCGAAGAGCTATGGGTCGGAATTTTTTTGGCTTGCTTGGCTGCTCTTCTTTTGGAACTAGTGCTATGAAAGTTTCGTTGAGAGAGGGGAGGAGCCAATGCATTACCCTCGATTCCTCCACTAGCTTCCAAACTTCAAACTTAATGAGATCCCAGAAGTGGTGAAAGAAGTTAGAATTGAAACCGTCCGGGCTTGGAGCTTTGCCATCCTTAGATTGTGCCATTGTTGTTTCTACCTCCAGGAGCGTGATTGGGCTTAATAAAATTTGATTATGCTCAGCTGTAGCCAATTTGGGGATCAACTGAGTAATTTGATCTATGGAATGTTGTCTATTAACTGGGGGCTCTTGTTGGATGCCTTTAAAGTATTCCAGGAGCTCCTGTTCCATGTCTTCATGTTTCTCCACCCGTTCCCCCTGTTGGTTGGTGATGTGGTTGATGCGATTTTGCATTCTTTTTGAACAGTAGAGCTGTGAAAGAACTTTGTATTTCTTTCTCCCTCCTTTAGCCAGTGAATTCTTGATTTTTGTCTCCAGAGAATTTCCTCTTGTTTGTATCTTTCCTCCAGCTACTTCTGTAGGTCCTGTTCCTTGGATGCAAGGATCTCTGATCTTCCTACATTAATGATTTCCTGTTGAACATCAGCCATTTTTTTCTCGAGGATCTTCTTCTCCTAAAAAATGTTCCCAAAGACTGAGAGGTTCCAATCTTTGATATGGTGTTTGAGGTACTTGAGCTTTTGCTGAAACTGGTACATTTTTGAACCCTTTGGTGGGACGAAAATCTTCCAAGCAGAGTAAACCATTGCTTTGAAGGAAGGGTGAGTGAGCCAGAAGGCTTCAAATCTGAAAGGCCACTTCATATGAGTTCCTATGCTTTGCCACTGAAGTAAGATGGGCCAGTGGTCCGATCCCGCTAGAGGGAGTATGGAAGCAGAGATGTCCCCCCCCCACATGAATGGCATTATCCGAGATGAGAAATCTATCCAATTTCGAGGCAATCTGCTGACTTCCCGTTCTTTTGTTGTTCCAAGTAAAGATACCATTTGAGAAAGGTAGATCTAGAAGCCAGCTATTGTTGATAAAATCCTTGAAGTGGGAGCATTCTGGCTCCAACCTTGGCCTTCCTCTTGTTTTTTCTTCCAATCTGGTGTTCATGTTGAAATCTCCTCCTATGATCCATAGGGGGTGAGTCCTATTAGAGTTTAAAATTTCCATAGTGTTTAAGAGCGCTATCTTGCTGGCCTGGTCCTAGGGGAAGTAGACATTAGAGAGGTGCCCATGTATGTTGGGAATAGAGTAACTTAAAGTTCGAAATCAAAATCAATTTTCAAAGAAGACAATGGAGTAATCATTTCAAAAAATTGAATTTTCTTAAGAAGGCAAAGTGGGTATTCATTGCAGAAGATTTATTTCAAGAAAAAAAGGGTAATTCATTGCCAGAAAATCGATTTCAATTTTTAAAAGAAATAGAGAGGGGTAAATAATAATAATAATTGTTCATTTCAAAATTTCATTTCAATTTTTTAGGAGAGAGAGAAGGATAATGAATAATTTTTTTTCCAGAATTCATTTTGATTTTTGAGGAGACAAAGAGGGGTAAATAAAAAATTCATTTCCATAATTCATTTTTAGGTGTTTATTTTAAATGTTGAGGGAAAAATCAAACCTGTAGATGTCCAATAATCAAAATTGAACTTATTTTCAGAAGAAGTAGTGATAAAAATATTGTTCTCAGAGGCATTTTGATAGAGTATTTTCCAGAAAGGGTGTTTTAAAAGTTTTAAAATAAAAGCCTTCTCTCCACAAGCAATTAAAACAGAGATTTATAAAAGAGAAAAAAAATCATGAGGGTATTGACATCCTTTTACAAGTAGCTCATCAGGAAGCTTCAACATAAGGAGCCAAAGTCATCATATAGAAGCAGAAGGTCAAAGAGACAGAGGCAAGCATGAGGACATGCTTGAGAGTAAGCAAGGGGGAGATGTTTGCCCTCAATTCTGGTCATTTTTTCCTAACATAAATCCATATATTTACCACCATATTCCATCTTATATCATCCATATATGCCTAATTTTAGCCTTATTATTCATATTCAGGTAATTAAATTAAGTTTTTCAATTTTTAGAAATTTTTGTAAAAATTGGGTTTTAAGAGTATTTTTGGACTACACTGAAAATTCCCTTAATAGCTTCATGGAATTCATATGTGCAGGACACATGGGAGTTATATGAGCATATATTTTCAAAGCTTAGGAACCAAGGATGGAAAAACACCTATTG
The DNA here is from genome assembly GCA_034641835.2 of Pinus albicaulis. NCBI lineage: Eukaryota > Viridiplantae > Streptophyta > Pinopsida > Pinales > Pinaceae > Pinus > Pinus albicaulis. The sequence continues at coordinate 1,363,594,233 of CM076582.1, read as the reverse complement.
TTTCGGTCAAAATGAGCTAAAACAGGCCTAGTCAACGTTGGTCAAACTTGACCTATTTTTCAGAAATCCCTAGGAAAAAGAGAAGAATTAGTATTTTTGGGGATTTTCGTGATTTTTTGAAACTGAATGGACGAGTTTGACCTATATGGATGGGATTAGGATGGATAGTACTGTTAGAGACATTATAGCTCAGTTTTTTTCTTATTTTCTTATTTAAATCAAGCTTTTTGGTTTTCAAGTTCCTGTGGTTATCATTTTCTGAAGAACTTCCCAGATTATCCACAGTATCACGAAATTTTTTTTTCTTTATATTGTGGATAATACGGGAAGTAAATCAAGCTTATTAACCATTCAAGTATGTAGAATTTGTATAAATTTGTATTGAGACTTCTAAAGGCTTGGAGATAATTTGAAGAACCAATTCCATTTTCTATTTGTTGTTTATGTTGTGGATGATTGATTAATATTGTTGTAGCTTAGAAGTTCTTCAAGTTTGCAAGGCAAGGGCGGAGAGCTCCCACACCAAGCTAAGTACACTTTTTGGTTAAATTAGCATAATTTTCATGAACTAGTTTTTCTTCAAAATTATTTAGTCATTTAGATGTGTGAAGATTTCTTATGGTTGATGGATGATTATTAATTCATTTATAATTTTCATATGAAGGGACAAACAATAATTTAAGTTAAATTCTCCTTCTATATGATCATGAAAAATAACTAAAATTCATCCTCTTTTCCTTGCTTGAGTTATTTCCTGAATTTATAGTTTTAATGCAATGGTAACAATGATGGAATATAATTATAAAGAATGACATCCTGGACCTCCTCAGTTAGGTGCCTCTTCTCCTACTTTTTATACATCATAAAATATTGTTAATCAGTTATTTTGTTTCTCTTCATGAAGGTAGTACTGTGGGGAAGGGAAATTGCGATCTCCTAAGTTAGGAGCCTCTTCCCTCACTTATTACATATTGAATTAGAAACTAATTAGTTATCTTTTATATTTTTAATATGGATTTCCATAAATATTAGAATTTAGAATATATTTGTAATATGCATTTCTTTCAACTTCTACATTTTGTCTTCTAAAATTGACTACATATGAAATCCATATATTTTGGACATGCTTCCAAGTCTACAAACCCTGATTGATAAGTAAAATATATGTGTTAGTTTACTCATTAAATTGATCTAAGAAGGAGTAGATGGAGGAGGAAGAGTAAATTATGTAATGCTCATCAAATAAGTGCTAGATGCAATTCCAGGTGTAGATGAAATGGGACAGGTCCATGGACTGGATGTTGTATCAGAAAATGTACCAAACAATGATTGGTGACCAGGTGGGACAGACAAGCCACCAAAAAAATGTTTCTCTGTTGATGTTACAAACATATATGATGTTGAAACCTTGGTTGTCTTAGGCATATTAGATACATGCTGTGAAACCATAGCATATTCAGTCATGGTTAACTGTCCCAAAGGAGATTTCCACGAGAAACTCAAGGGTGAGTTCAAAGGAAAAGAATCAGACAAAGGAGCTTGGGATGTAGTATGAGGATAAGGAAAAGGATGGGATTGGTAAAGATGAGTTCCTCTTAGACGAACCAAAGAAGAGGGTCTAGGTTCTTCTGTGGAATCTCTTAAATATTCACAAGACTAGGTGGAAGAGGTTCACCATCGAGTCCAAGATATATATTTTATGGTTGAGTTTGAGATATAGGAAGAGAAGAGGAAGGTCCTAAAGCAATAGGTGCAGATAAATGAGGTACCTCAGGTTGTGTTTTATTTGATTCAGTATAGTCAGGTTTAATAATCACAGCTAATGAGATGTCATGTGCTTCTGTATTTTGTCAGACTCACCAGCCAATGAAGAGGTAATCTCGGGTTTTGTACTCATAGGGAAAGATGATTCTAGTGGATCTATCTTGGGCGGAGGACCAAAATTAATGGATCTTAAAGTACTAAATTCGATAGTCTTAGTATTATTATGCTTTTGATGATGACCATGAGTTTCCTCAAGTGGAAGAGGAGGCTTATTTTTCATTCTACATGAATGATGAAGTATAGGGTTTTGTTATTCCATGTTGATTTAATAAATTTTAAAAATTGACAAAAAAATTAAATCAGAGAGGGTAAACTAGGCATAAAGGTTTACCAAGAAAATGTGAACTACAATGTACCACCATTGATAACCAAGGATTTACATATGGGCAGGAAATCTCCCCGAATGCTATGTTCGGTGTATCATAGTATACAAGGAGAATGACTCAGTTATCTATGGTGAGGATAGTGGAGTGTAAAAACTCTGGTAAAATTTATAAGTATATATTATTATTGATAAAAGATGAGATGATTACAATGGGGAATTACTGAGGCTTTAAATAGAGCCTCATGGTGTCCCTTGGTGAAGAGGCATGATCTTTGATCATGCCCTTCCACATTAATAAACCTAAGATAACTAAATATAATTAATAACTAATAAAATATACATAACATTGCCCCTCTTTTAAAGATGCTTTGTCCTCAAAGCATACGTAATGATGGACAACGTTGACGAACGCTTGGGTTTCTCGAGCGGCGAGCTCTTGCTTCCCACATTTCAAAAATATCGTGGAGCATCTTCTCGAGTTCAATATTTTGGTGATGTGGATAGCAACAAGATTTTATATTTACAGGGTCAGGTCCTTTCTTGACTTCTATTGGATCTTCATGTTCCTTATTAGGAGGTATTTTTATTGGCAGGTCTTGGAAGACTTTTTCATGTTTCCTAACTATTCCTTGTTCTTCTGGTGATTTTTCGTGATTCCTTTTTAGATTTAGAGGTAAGTTACCAACAATTATCATTCGATGCAACTTCTCCTCATCATCAAATGCTTCCTTCTTAACCCCCATATCTGCTTCATCACCGAAGGCCTCAACAACTTCTAGCACTGTATCAGTGGCTTCGAATGTGTTTGTCTCTTCACATTTTTCTTTCAATTCTGGGGATGAAACATTTTGATGTTTATAAGCATCTGTATTTTCATGGTTTCTTTCATTTTCAATGACTATGTCTGTTGTTGCATCTATGATAGTAGTCACATTGAATTCTTTATGTGGCTCCTTCACCAACATTGTTTCTTTTTCTGCCATTGGATTTTCATTTATATAAACGTTCTCAATAACTTCTGTTGCTGCATTACTGGCTTTATTAGTGGATTGAGTTGCATTTTATTCTCTTGGTTTCTCAGCTATATAATTTTCATGATTGATCTCATAGTCTCTACTTCTAGGTGGTTCAACACTATAGCCTTCATGTGAGTTTATTCCCAATTCAACCTCATTTAATTGCTCTTTTTCAAACATGTTATATTCATGATGATGATCTGAATTAGCTGAATTGTTCAGTTGATTATGTTCGACATTTCGGAATATTGGAGGTTGTGTCTGACTTAACTTATCTATCTTATCATTTAGCTTATCGAAGAGTTCTGTCATCTTTTCTGTGGCCTCATGATGATTTATCCACATTTGTCTTTCTATTCGATTTGTCGTCTCATGAACCTTTTTTATGTCTTTGGAGTGTCCTGCAACTGTATCTTCAAGATCGACTAATCTTTTTCCAAAGTGATATGAATTATTATTGATCTGTTTCTCGAGATCCAGAAATTTTTTATGGAATCCATCCATTGACATTGATGACGACATACTCCTCATACTCCTTGTTAGGGCTTATTCCATTTTCCTTAAAAACTTTGTCCTCAAAGTTGTATTTTTTGACAAGTTTCTTCACTTAAGATTTATCTTCTTTGGCGTATGTCATTCACCACTAGTACCTTCTCTTGTAATGTTGTCTTTGAAAATAGGATTTTTTTTAATTAATTAATTAATTTAATTTAATTTTTTTAATAATAATAATTATTATTATTTTTATTATTATTATATTATTTGAATTATATAAATATATATATATATATATATATAACTATGGGAAAATTTTTTTTGTTAATTTTGAAAAGTCACGTTGTATTGAAAAGGGGGAATGGGTTTTAATACCATGGGCAATTACCATGGGCTCCAAAACCACGAGCTTGTAAACCACGAGCAATTACTCTTCCTTATTCTTTTTCCTTTTTTATTTTAATTTGTTTTGGTATGTACGTATATGTACATCCTTATATATCTCTTTTTTCTTTTTCTTTTTAATTTATTTCCCCCTTTATGTTGACTTTCCTTCTCTCTTTTGATATATATATATATATATATATTCCTTTTTTTTAAATAACAAATGGTGTTGCCCACAAGCACTTGTTTTAAAAAAAATCTGCAATTTTAGAATTTTCTTGTAATTCCTTAATTCTGGGTGATCACACAGATCCCGAAGAGCGATGGCTCCGATACCAATGGAGTGTAAAAACTCTGGTAAAATTTATAAGTATATATTATTATTGATAAAAGATGAAAGATGATTACAATGGGCAATCACCGAGGCTTTAAATATAGCCTTATGGTGTCCATTGGCGAAGAGGCATGATCTTTGATTATGCCCTTTCACTTAATTAAACCTGAGATAACTATATCTAACTAATAATTAATAAAATATACATAACAGATAGCGACCGAAGTTAAACTTCCAAAATATATTAGACGGTACATGGAAGTGCAGTATGTGTTAGCATTGTCTAATGCACAACCGTACAATGGGAATGTTCCCATATAAGTTTCATGTGTGGAGCGCCATCCAGTATACCCGAAGGTACATGGATAACAGTCTTATACACTTACATACGTGGAATGAGATATCACGCCCGTAATGTAACGCTGGAAAAAAAGGATAGCCCCTATGTTTATAGATATCGAAACATGTCTCTAGCTTCAACCTCTAGATGTTTGTGTTAATGTTTCAAATGCTCTATAACAACCAAAAATTTAAATATACAACTAATTAGATATTTTATGCAATTTATAATCAACAAAATCTATTCAACTAATTAGGATATAATTTCAAAAATATGAGCGGAGACAACTTACCTATAGTGACGATATTCCTTACTTGTGATTTTAGAGTTGAATGCTATTTAAATCTCGCTAAACACAACAAAGTTTTGGGGAAGACTCTCCACCCAACCATAGGCTCAACTGCTCGTAACCTTTCTACAACTGGGTACCCCTGAGCCCTCAATCAATGTACTACTTCCAGAGAATCATTTATCTCAAAATACCTTTCTCCCAAGAGAGAGGATGAAGAAATGATGAATATCATCTTCCTCAATGTTTATTAAAATAGATAAAACAATGGAAACAGGTCTGGATGCACACATTCCATGTGTCAACATGAAAATTTTATTTCTTTATTTTAAGTTTTACTTAATTTAATATTTCTCTTAATTTAACTCATTCTTATTTTATGTAATATTCCCGAATGGGAAAAGCAGAAATATAGTGCAAAACCAAGGAAATAGCAGTGTAAACATTACATGAAAGCAAGAGGCCAATATGGAGACCTTTCATTTATTATAAAAGCAGCAAAATATGCATAATAAATGGGCCATAAGATTTACAATAAGATAGAACATGCCTCCAATGAACAAAATCCCTCAAAATAGGTGTTGCTACTATATATAAAGAACCAAAAGGCTGATACAACACTGTTTTAAAGGCACTGCTATAGAAAATTATTAAAAAATATATATAATGCTGATATGTGCCTCAAAATATACATCTAATTCAGATATGAGAACTATACAACCTCCTTTGAAGAACCCCTTAAGGGTTTTCAGCAAAACACCATGTACAAGATAGGGATCTAAGCCCTAGGGTTGAAGATCCACTCCAAAATATAGATCTGGAAAGTGTGGCTGATCTGATATAAGAAATAATGCAGCCTCCTCCAATATATATCCTAGATGAAAAAAATATCCCCTTCACTAGCAAACCTCCTCTCCAAATGGTGTGCCAAAACCACCCTGCAACTACTACAAAATAACGCAGATGTGGAAATAAACTGCGCTGTAGGGGAAAATAACTCAATGGCATGAATCCAAGGTATGGAAATAAGCACCAGTGCCTCCCTTACTGTCCTCCCAATGGAACAGAACCCTTCTCCACTGAAAATAGGCAATGAAATGACCCAAAGATGGTCTCCACTGCTGCAACCTGCAAAACAACTCAACCCTCAATAAGATCTGCACTATAAATGAAAGATGAAGCTTGGCCTCAAGCCTGATAGTGGAAAATGTAGTATAGGACCCCTAAAAGAGCTTCTCAATGGAAGAGTTGGGATTCTCGATCAAGAACACCCAGTGCTAAACAACACTCAATCTCAGCTAAACAACAAGAGAAAGATATATGTCTAAACAGATCATATATTCAGATATATCAAATACATCAACATGACCAATATGGCTTCCATCCTCTTCCTTTTATAATATATGAGCTTCCAAACCCTAAGCCCCATCCAATAATAACACTACTTCCATGCAAAGCATCTCCATCTAAAACTACACTGTCTTTCATTGATGACCACTCCTCCATGACAGTGTTATTGATTTGGTCAAAGTTGACCCAGTCAAGGTGTTCTAGCCCCTTTTCACACTTAAAGGTGCTAAATTAAACTGCCAAGATATATCCTTTTCACATTGGAATTGATTTATTCATTATTAAGGAGACTTATGGACCTCCATTGTCATTTTATTCATTAAACAAAGCAACGAAACAAAAATTAATATTCCAACTAGCTCATGGCTAATTTAGGAATATTACAATCCTCACCTCCTATGTGTTACTTGTCCCCAAGCAACTGTAAGGATAGAATTGCAAATGTGGAGAACCTTTATTCCCATATGGAGCTCCAATCTCCAAGCTATCATCCATACAAAATTAATCACCCTCTAGAGTGGTAATTCATAGAAAACTCCTCCCATTTGCTTATGAGAGGCACCTCCCAAATGCTCAAGTTACCCAAATGTCTTATCCCATAAGGAAACAAGAAACCCAATGTAGCAATCATGGATGGTCCAATGCTCTTCCAGAAATATGAAACATAAGAACCATGGAGAATCTCTCTCCCAAAGGGCACATCCAATCCTTCCATCCTCCCTCCATTAATTCTCATAAAAAGAATAATGGCATCATCAATATATGGGATCAAAACCAGTGATACATAAACAACCAAATTCAATAATTGAGGTGGATCATAGTCCCACATATGGAACTAGCACAGTATATCTCTTGACTGCATCAGATAATGATATGGTAATTGGTTTCCCCTCCACTTACTTTCTTCCATATCCTTCTCACATGTTTTGAAAATGTGAGAAATGTTTGTTTCCTTTGGAGTGCACCCTGAATGGTAAATCATCTCCCTATATCCTCTTAGGGAGTGGCCATGCTCAACATAGTTTGTGGCCCAAAGTTGGCCATGAATTTTGTAAGGAATAATGTTCCTTCTTGGAGCAATGGCCTGCACATATATGGTTAAACAATTCACATATTCATTATATAAATCATTATGCAACCAAACATGATCCTTACCATATGCTTTTCTCATACAAATAGAGTGGCTCATAGATAAATCCCCTCTCATTCCAAAAGAGGAAAGAGGTGGTTGTGATAACTACCCCAAAGATTTATGTATCTCCTCCATCTCCACATGATCCATGCATCTCCTCAAATGCTGATATATCTCCTCTTCAAATCCTTCCCAAGTGTACCCCTCCATGATGGTGTGGTATGCTTCATAGAATAAGTGTGGTTGAAGAGAAAATCTTCATGAGCTGCTTGTAGTAACTTCTCCTTGAGCTTGGAAGCTATAGATAATAATATCCTACCATGATAGTAGACAACCTCATATCTGACTGAATATCCCTCCTCATGTAGCTGGTCATCAAGTATCATACAAGTAAAAATATCCTTGGAATAATCCACCAACAACTGGGATTCCCAATATGGATCTATCATCCACAGTTACAGTGCTGATGATCTGTCATAGAAAGAATCTGTCATGTATTTTTCCTCCTCTTTGACATCTCCCATGCTAAAGTAACATATTGGAAGGTTGTTATCCTCCCTCTCTTGCTCCTTTCTCAACGCAATATCTAAGATGAGAGTGGGTAATAATGATGTTGGGAGAATGTATCCCTCCTCCTTGAGTCTAACCAAGACTCTCAGCATTGTACCATGACCTCCCAATGCTCCCATTCGTCCTGGATATATGAATGGTGCATCATTATGTGAGACATTCCTCATCATCTCCTAATCTGGTGGCCTCCCGGGTGGAATGCCTCCATGCAAAGAGACATCAATATCAAGAGTAGACTGCATATATGAGTGGACTGCTTTGTCCTTTCTCTCACTGCACAAATCAATCTGCCTCTTTTCTGCATCAAGCTTTTGAAATAGATAGGGGTGTGTGCTCCTAATCATATGGTCCTGGCCATCATCCCTACCTTCTCCTTTCCTCTACAAGGTCTCACAATATATCAATAATGTCACATGTTTTTCATGGATTGTGCCTTGATCTATACATATGAGATCCTTTGGAACTTCTTGCAATGATACAAGAACTCCTCTTATTGGAGAAATTCCTCCATCTACCTCTCCATGAGGTACTATATCTTCTCCTAATGTGACAACACTATTACCTCCAGCCTGCTCTTCCCCTTCATCATGAAAGGAGGTTACCTCATCATCATTAAGAGGCTCTAAGTTTAGATCCTCTTTTGAAAAAGATATCTCTATGTCTTCCTTTTGAGAAGAGAGATATTTCTGAAGTGGGGATCTTGCCTCTAGCAAGGTATTCTGCAAGTTTTTAACCCCCTCAATAGCATTATGGAATGGATTTTGGTTTATATATCGTTCCAACTCATGAAAAGGTTTTGTTTGTTTAGGCTTGTTTAGCTCAACCAAAGAAGTTTCAGAATGTTTTACATAAAATATTTTCACCAACCTCCTAGTGAACTTTGCATAAGTAGATATATTTACATGATTCAAGGAAGAAGTTTCATAAAACCACTAGGCATAATCCTTACCTTCAAGATGTAGTGCTGCTACTCTAATGGATTCATCTTTTGAAACTAGGTGTTGTTGAAAATAGATGTTTAGCTCCTTCACCCACACCTAGTTGTGCATCTAGGTGACCCATCAAAAGTAGATAGAAAGAATCTACCCAAATCAGGCTGCTTGCACCATTTTCCATTTTCTTCTATCATGGTTGCTAAGTCTTCTATTCTCCTTGATATTTCAAAACTCTTGGAAGTTTAGATGATATTTGAGCCTCTATGATTGAGATTCATATTCTTGAAGATATTCACCAAGAGTCTCCTCCTTTGGCACATCTCCTTCCTCCATCTCTCTTTCTATGAACATAGGCATGGTAGAGTGCTGTAGATATGATTGTGTGGCTGAATGCTCACACCCATAATATGAAAATCTGGAGCTTTCTTTATGCACAAGATATTTTGGAGAATTTATACATCTCTCCATCCTCATTTCTATGATGTCTTTGTTAATGCCCTAAATAGGTTGGAAAATAAGTCTTGAGAAATCCTTCCTTTTCATTCCTCCTGATAAAGGGTTTTTACCCTTGTCTTCTTCTTCATCAGTATAGTCATACTTCCGGTTTCTTCTGAGATACCTCTTCTCTTTATATGTGAGAGTCTCTCCTTATTTATATGACATATTGGCTTTTCAATATGCACATGTTGTGCCAAGATTATGCTCCAATACCACTGCAACATTCTCGAATGGGAAAAGCAGGAATATAGTGCAAAACCAAGGAAATAGCAGTGTAAACATTACATGAAAGCAAGAGTCCAATATGGAGACCTTTAATTTATTATAATAGCAACAAAATATGCATAATAAATGGGCCATAAGATGTACAATAATATAGAACAAGCCTCCAATGAACAAAATCCCTCAAAAGAGGTGTTGCTAGTATATATAAAGAAGTGGAAGGCTGCTATAGCACTATTTTAAAGGTACCACTACAGAAAATGATTACACAATAGATATAAGGCTGATATGTGCCTCAAATGATAGATCCAATTAAGATATGATCACTATACAACCTCCTTTGAAGAACCCCTTAAGGGTTTTAAGCAAAACACCATGTACAAGATGGGCATCTAAGCCCGAGGGTTGAAGATCCACTGCAAAATATAGATCTGGAAAGTGTGGCTGATCTGATATGAGAAATAATTCAGACTCCTCCAATATATCTCCTAGATGAAAGGAAGATCCCCTTCACCAAAAAACCTTCTCTCCAAATGTTGTGCCAAAACCACCCTGCAACTCCTCCAACAAAATAACGTAGATCTGGAAATAAACTATGTTGTAGGGGTAAATAACTCAATGGCCTGAAGCCAAGATATGAAAATAAGCACCATGGCCTCCCTTACTATCCTCCCAATGGAAAGGAACCCTTCTCCACTGAAAATAAGCAATGAAATGACCCAAAGATGGTCTCCACTACTACAACCTGCGAAAAAACTCAACCCTCAATAGGATCTGCACTATAAATGAAAGATGAAGCTTGGCCTCAAGCCCGATAGTGGAAAATGTAGTACATGACTCCTCCAAGATCTTCTAAATGGAAGATGTGGGATTCCCGATTAGGAACACCCAGTGCTAAACAACCCTCAATCTCAGCTAAACAACAAGAAAAATATATATGTCTAAACAGACCATATATTCAGAAATATCAAATACATCAACATGACCAATATGGCTTCCATCCTCTTCCTTTTATAAGATATGAGCTTCCAAACCCTAAGCCTCATCCAATAATATCACTACTTCCATGCAAAGCATCTCCATCTAAAATTGCATTTTCTTTCATTGATGACCACTCCTCCTTGACAACGTTGTTGATTTGGTCAAAGTTGACCCAGTCAAGGTGTTCTAGCCCCTTTTCACACTTAAAGGTGCTAAATTAAACTGCCAAGATATATCCTTTTCACATTGGCATTGATTTATTCATTATTAAGGAGACTTATGGACCTCCATTGTCCTTTTATTCATTAAACAAAGAAGAAAAACAAAAATTAATATTTCAACTAGCTCATGGCTAATTTAGGAATATTACATTTTATTCAATTTTATTATTTTTAACTTTACTCATTTTTACTATTTTTATAGTTTAATCTTACATATATTTGTTTAGAGCTCTAGTTTATTATTACTATTTTATTTATTTATTATTATTATATTCTCTTCATTATTCATTATTTATTTACTATTATTATCTTCTATTTATCATGTATTATCTATTTACTAATATTATCTTTTCTTTACTTTTTACTATTTATTTACCATTATTATCTTTTCTTTATTATTTATTATTTATTTACTTATATTTTAATATCAATTTATTTTATTTATTATTAGGGGACATTACATGCTCCTTAAGATTGATTCAAAAAATTTTAAAGTTTATCTTGAATTAAGTTTCATTTTTCAAGGCTCACCATGAATTTCCCCCGAATATCTTAAAAATGAAATCTAGCATGATGAAATAAAACTTTTATTTTAAATGATAATATTTGTATGAGAGGGAAGATAAAAAAGAGTATGCAACAAATAATATGCAACAAACAAGATTGTTGATCAAATCCCCTAATTCAATTGTTCCTAATTCCAATTTCACGCACTAAACCTTAGATGCAATGCATGATGCATAATATTTTTTTTCTTTTCGATTCCACTTAATTTTGAAATTAGAACTAAGACATTTGCCTAATAACTGATAAAAGACACTATTCAGAATGATTATTGAAACACCAATTCCTTTAATTAATCCAACGATAAAGCAATCAATTTGTTAATCACCTAATTGACAAGAACAAAGAAAAATCTAAACAAATTCTTATCGAATGCACTCAAAACCAAAAGAAAAAAAATATGAAGGCTTCTTAGAAACCAAGACACACTTAGGGACACAAGGAGGACCAAGTGAAACAAAGTTAATCAAAGATAAAATCATAAAAATACATTTTTTTTCATGAACAAGGGTCAACACATGTGTAGATAAGCTACCAGTGCTCTGCAATGAAGGTGCAGAGAAGTCCAGAGAGCATTGCAACGTTATGTCTCTAAACCACACGTGCGCTCATAAAAGTAAAGGCCAAGTTTCAACACAAAAAATCAAATGAAGCTCAGTGAACTTTATTCCTAGGGTCAATTGAAACTGAGTGAGGAAATGGAGGTCTGTTTAAGAGGCAAAACAAGTACTTGGGACAAGGAAACTACTAAGGGAATGAAATGATCCCCAATGGAGCCACCAATTTTTTATATATAATTTACGATTTCAGAAAGAAGTATCTTCCCTAGACATAGTGGACTGGTCTAGAACAATAGAAAGCAAAGTATATAAAGTTTCCCTAAGAGAAATTAAAGAATGGAAAGAGGCTTACTTGGAATCCATTGCAATCTTTACTCTCCTATTAGCTTGTAAAATCCAATTGTAGCTCTCATTTATATAATTAGAACCTAAAAATAAAATCATAACAAGCCAAAGATCTACGACATCAATGTGGCCTTATTCAATGAATTAGTAAAGCATTGAAATATATGAATTTAAACATAACATAACACACATAGGAAAACAATACACTCTTTGTATTAATATAAATAGGAGAGAGTTTACAACCGAGAACAGTAGCTGATCTTGTAGATATCTCCCCAAGTTGACTTATACTTCCTTGTCACAAAGCACACCTCAATGTCACCCTAATGCATGAAGATGACCACTCTCTTATATTCAAGGAAGAAACATGAGGGCATGATCAGTCTCCAAAAGCCAATCTTGATATTATAGATGGCTATAAATTTATAGGAAAGAGTGGTACTTTATGAATTCTTATCCATTTACCAATTTAGGCTTGATATCCTCTCTTGATGGGAGGATGAGATCAAGGGATAAGAGGTGAAATCTCCAAGGTAGGATCAGATAGGATTCAAATTTCTTATCCAAGGTAAATGGTTGAAACAACTCTTGGAAGATTTTGGAAGGGAAAGCTTCATGATTCTTTTTATTTTTCCCGAATTTATAGAATCAACACACCCAAAAAAGGGAAACCCTATTGTTGATTGAAGTAGGTGTAGAGTAGAGCAACTTGTTTTTAAACATTACTGGACATGTTTTTAAGCTCCCTAAAGTTATAGGGTGTGTTGGACATGTTGACGGTACTGTACCTACCAACATTCAACGGATCTCCCCGATATGAAGTCCCAACTAGACCTCACACAGTTTGGCGTAGGAGTCCCAACAATGGGGTGTTTAATGATATGCCTTGGATTGCAAAATGCATAGAGTGGTGTACGATGTCTTTGGTTAAATCAAGTTTCTGACCCTGTGGAAAGTCAATATGATGCATGAGCATTTCTAATAGCAAAGGGAAAAGGAAGTGTGCTCTTTAGAAACCTGTAATAGTACACAGTTTGAAAGGAACACACAAGCTTAAAGACATCAAAAAAATAACAAGCGAAATAGTGCACAAACTAATGGTGATGGGTTAAAACATGAGCACACATTCAACTAGATTCGTACAAATGAAAATGAAATATTTCATAAGCATATGTGTAAGTTAAACAACATACATCACAAACATAACCATAATAGTCCAACTACATTTAAAATATATGCATGAAGACATGTCGACTCTGATTTTATTATAAATGAATGTTCCATTCATACATACAACCTGATGAACGAATTTCCTCAATAGTGGAAAGTGAAGTCAACAACACCTGATCCTCCCAAAGAAGTGTTAGAGCGGGGTCCCATGGGGTACACTTTTTGGTATCTTTTTGTACAAGTTTTTTATTTGTGTGTTGCGCGAATGAGTTAAGGGGCTTTGGGGCGGGTCAAAGTCCCTTTTTTGATGTAAAATGGTTTAAGGGTAAATTATGGGCATTAAACCATGGTTTGAGACCATATTATCTACACCCTAGAGTTATATAAATAGATAGATCGAGTCTAAGTGGAAATTAGTTCAAGTTAGACTATTATGATCTGAATGTTTAATTGTCTATAATATTTTTGAAGGGTTGTTCGAGTTGGGTAGAAAGGCTCCTGATGGCTATGTGCATGGAGACCTAGTCCTGGTTGTGTGCAGACTCTGCTAGCTATGTGCGCGGAAGGGTAAAGTGTAAGGGTGAAGTATGATGTACTGAAAGGATCTGAATTAATACAAGGGCTGATTTTGGCGAAACATTGTGTATTGATTTGAGTTATCTGTCCTATTTTAAGATCGCTTTGATTCTGTGTTGCTTATTTATATATGCACAAAGACATCTGTTATTTATGAATGAATTTACATTGATGATAAGATACATGAAATAATCTGCTTAAGTGATTATGATTTTTTTAGATCTGGATACGGTTCTGTTATGTTATAACTGCACTCAAGCAGTCTACGATTCTGTCTGTATTCTGATAAACATTTTTCTCTATTGCGCACATTTTTTTATGATAGATATAAGTCTGCAATCAATATGCTTAGGGACACTTCATTATTTTCTTCCTTCGAGTGAGGAAACATGGTTCCAGCACCCCCCATACTGCTTCGGGTGAGACTTTGAGCTGCACAAGCAGGTCATTGCCGAAAGGGCCAGTAGTTGGACGGTTTGTTGGTTGCGTGATAACCTCTGAACCTATTTCAAGACCCCTCAAGCCAAAAAATGGTCCCGTTGCTGGGACTAGGATCATTTTGATGGAGATTTGATGTTGTGGCATCCTTCGCAAAACAAATAGCAATATTGGCTAGATAGAAAGATCCTTGAATTCACAGTCCAAGAGGATCGAAGTACTAAGCTATCTGATGAAAAGTGGGTACAGAAATACATCTATACAAAATTTCATGAGATATTATTTTTTTTCCTTTGCCAACGAGTTACAGGAGTGGTTGTCGTGATTGACTGAATTCAATACCTACGTGAAAGATGACACAGTCACTGAGTGGACTCCTGAATTGATCTAGAAATTGGAGAAGTTAGACAATAAGATCACCCATGCAATAGATCATTGGATAGATCGCCTCTTGGGAGGATTCGTGATTGAATTTTCCATTGATCAATTTGTGTCATATTTTGAAGTAGAGAGAAGGTTTTTCAAGGGTCCTAGAGGTAAGTTCCTATGCTTTTTGAACTTGTTGCTGCAATTGATATTATGTGAACAAATCTCTCTCTCTGAACATATTGCTTGAATGCCTCAAAGAGGCCCAATTACGTGTAGTGGAAAATTTTACCACGAAGATCCAATTTTTTTTTTATAGCCCTTTGAAGCCTAGATCTAATAGTGAAGGTGAACCGAAAGTTAGTATCTTTAGTGACTCTAAAGCAGAAGGTTCATCACATCAGAAACCCTTGAGTCTTTTTCCAACCCCATCCACTCCACTTCTACACTCATATCACAAAATACCCACTCCACCGCGCAGTCCATCTCCACCAGCACCTCCACCTCCCCTAGAAGCAAATATTTCCATGTCAATGAAGTTACCTAATTTCAAAGGCATTGGAAACGAAGATATTGGGCACTTTTGTTTTGTGACTGAGGCTGTATGGTAGGCTAAACAGGTTAATAATAATGATATTAAGAAATTACAACTAGCTACTACTTTCGAAGATCATGCATTAGATTGGTCCATCAGGTATATTCAAGCAAACCCTAATTCCACCTTGGACCAAATAAAAGATGTCCTAAAAGAGTAGTTTAAGAAGCCCAAGTCATATGCAAAGCTAGTGACATAAATGAAAGAGATTCATCAGGAGGTTAATGAATATGTATGGGAGGCAGACCAGAGGTTGAAGCGCAGTATCAGAGATGGTGGATTTTTCATTGTTGATACTGAACATAAGGAATGGTTCATTGCTATGTTGCTCCCGCATCTGCGCCAACCCTTAGGTCATCAAAATATTTCCACATAGGCTAAGGTTGTGGAGGTTACAATGAAACTAGAGGCTACTCCAATGCTTGTTGCATTATGGACTCACATATTTAGAATCAATTGGAAGCCATGCATCTAGAGATTCAAATCTAGCGCAAGGACAAGGGAAAGGAATTATGCGCATAGGTCAAGTGCATAAAATGTAAAGCTACTTGGCACCATAAAGATCAATGTCCTGTCTTTAATAATTATCTGAACGTTAGAGGTCCTAGTCCAATGGAGAGTCCTGTATGGTGCACAATATGTCAAATCGCTAGATTACATGACACAAATTCCTTCCCAAGGATTGGAAAGTATCAACCTAAGTTGAAGTAGTTGTTTTGAAGATTCTGTTCGTCACTAGGACATGCTGAGAAGCATTGTCGCACTTATGATATGAAGTTTGATAGAGCTGAAATATATAGGATGTAGGTTGATCCTATCTCGCCAGCATCCCACTTTGGGCGTGGTGGATTTCATGGCAGAGGAAGAGGACGAGGAGGTGTATCAGCTGGTCGAGGAAGAGGGCAAGTTATTTTATATAACTGTGGAGACGTTGGTCACTATGCATGTGATTGTTCTAATATAGCATAAAAATCATGCAGGTACTGTGGACAATTTGATCATGTGATAGAATATTTTCCTGTCTTAATTGCTAAAATGGAGGAAAAGAAGACACAAAATCCAACACAAAATATTCAGATGGTTAGAGAATAAACCCGTGAAGAAGATTACAGTGTGAATGTGGTTACTAGGAGTGGTGCAACCACTAATGAAGATAAGGGAAAGCAACTGGCCACTGATGTATGGATCTGTAAGGCACCTGAAAAAAAAGAAGGATTTTATCTTCAACGCGAAAAGGAGACTTTTGTTGAAGCGCAGAAATAATTTGCAGAGGGTAGCACATCAACATTAGGTAAACCAATGAAGGAAGCAGGAGGAGATGAATTGATCAAACCATTTCTACAAGCGTGCATAAAATTAATGTATAACAAAAAGGCAGTCGAGAATCTTCAGGCTTTGATAGATAATCGTGCAGACAAGGAACCACCGATGGTAGAGCAGAGAGATGTCAATAAAATATACAAGAATAATAAGAGAATGGGTAGAGAGATGTGTATGAACATGAAGATTGGTGCTTATGAGATGGACCGGGTTATTCTAGTTTTGGGATCAAATTCTAATGTTCTACCTAAGAAAACATGGCAACGCATGGGAGAACCCAAGTTGGAGTGGTCTACCATTAAATTTCGCATGGCCAATCAATAGAATATCATTCCCTTGGGGAGGCTACTGTAAGTTGTGGCTAGTATCGAGGGTGTTAAGGTGATTGTAGACTTTGAAGTCATACAAATTGTAGATAATACTAATCCTTATCCTGCACTGCTAGGGTTGGACTAGGCTATTGACATGGATGGTGTTATAAATCTAAAGAAAAGGAGAATGGAATTTGAAATCAATGGTTTCAGGGTCATCATTCCTCTAGATCCTGCTGAATTGTGGTATTTATTATTTCTTTCTTTTGATAAAGCTTTTGACAACATAACATACCTTGGCTCTAGTTCTGTACCCAAATTGAAATATTCCAATTCTACATTTGTTTCAGCTAACTATGGTTTAACTAAGACATCATTGTGATAAAAAATATTCTCGAGTGGGATTAACCCCTTGGAAATATGATTGGTAGGAAGTTGTATGATCGGATGATCAAAAATATATTTTTTCATATTTTTGGTATCTTAATAATCAAAATCATTCTTCATGAGATCTTCCTCCTGATCAATGTTTAGGACAGCAAATTCTTCAACAGCTTCAATGAATATTCTAATCTCCTGATCATCCTCAAAAAATTTCCAATGTTTGACATTATCATGAATGCTAGGTCTAAACCTAACTTCCACTTCATATTTCAACTTTATATGAATCATAATCTTGAATGAACTTGCTGAAATAAAAAGTGAATCAGCCAAAATATTACTTTATCTTGGAACAAAAGAAATTTTAAAGGCCAAGAATGAGTCTTCTATGATACTCAATACTGCACTATGGTAATCTCTAAGTCTAGGATGCTTAGTTTGATAAAAGTTTCTGATTTGCTGAATATTTAGTTCAACATCTCCAAAAACAGAAATTTCTGAAATGTTCATGCATTTTTCTATTTTTAAACCAATTAAAAGAGCTTCATATTCAGCCACATTTTCAACTGCTTTAAATTCAAGTTTGAAAGAAAAAGTAGAGCTTTCTTTCAAAGGGGAAATGAGAACTATTCTTGCACTGACTCCTTCTCTAGAACATGATCCATCAAAATAAATTTTCCATATCTGAGAACCCTCATGACTGATCTGTTTTTCAGCAGGCTTCAAAATCTGAAAACTTTCTGTAGGAAGGGCATAATTAGCCATATGTAAAATTCTTGAACCCACTTCATTTTTTCTAGCATAAATCAGATGATTAGTAGGGTCTTTGTTGTCACTAACGATATATGCTAACTGAGCTTCTCTATAAATTATTCTTTGCTCTCCTCCAAAAACAGGAATAGTAGCATAAGTGAAATCCATTTGCAAAGTTCCTCCCAACATTCTAATCCATGAACTAGAAAGTAACATGCTAAATCTAGAAGGAATGTCAACTACAAAAATATCCATCACCATCCCTCTCATGGGTAACTGAAAGAGGCTTACTACAAGGTCTTTGCTGACACCAAGGCATTGGAATTTCCAGGAATCAAAAGAGTAAATATTTTGGTATTCTCTAGTTACTTCAAGACTTAGTTCATCCATGCCTACCTTGGGCATTAAATTATGTGAAGCTCCAGATTCTATTAGGCAATTATTCAAGATCTTATCATGAATATTCATAGATATATAGGAGGGGTAGAGTCATCTCTATCTTCTACCAATGAACCTAAAATAATAGTGGACTTTTCATCTTGAAGGTTAACAAAATCAGAGGCTACTTCAGTAGGTGGAGGCTGAAAATCTTTCATAATTTTTTTTTTGAAATCATAATTTTTCATGAGTCCTACAAGAGGAATAGGAATATTTATCTTTTGTATCTTGTTCTAAAAATTGAAAACAAGGGGCAGCTTGTGAGCAATTTTTTGTTGATCGGTGATTGTCACTGATGTCAACCCAAGTAGCACCATGAGCTACCCCAATATTTCATGGGAATTTTGACCTACCAAATTAATATATTCAGGGTCAAGAATAATTTTGATGGTTTCTACTTGTCGATATGTTTCTGTTGATATATGGCACGCCATGTAATTCTTCACGGTTTGAGAGATATTCATGTTTGAAGTTGGTACCCCCATTTAGTGGTCTAAAACCCCATGGGGTTGTGGCATGGGTCATTCAAAAGTCATAATTAGTATTTGTTAAGCTCCTAAAATCCCTCCCACGTTCACTTGTTGAATCCCCTCTAAACCTAAGCATTTATATAAATTGTGATCCTCATATCCTCCTTATGTAGGGATTTCGCTTTCTGAAATAGGTCATTGTGGAATTTTTGCTCTAACTTTTATTCTACGAAGGCTCAGAAGCTGAAAATTTTGATGGATTGTAGATTTCTATGGTGTATATTTTTAGAACCAGAGCTCGGAATCTCCACAGTTCTCATTTTATGAGGTGAAGCTTAAATCCTAAGGAAGCTCTTGTAAAAATTTCAGATGAAGTTGCACAATAGTTTGGAGATATGATCTGTGGAAGTCAGTGTTTTTGCAGGCTCCTGAAATTCATCTCAAAGAAATGACCTTGGGAAAATCGTTATAACTCTCCCTGAGTATAGGATTGGAATTCTAGTAAAAGTGACAGATAGTGCATGGACTTTAGTTTTCATTATATCAATTTTAGAGCCGAATGAAGAAATAGTGACACGCGGCACGTCGTACAATTTCGCTCTACTGAAACAGTCCATAATTAGGGCATTGTGAGAGATTGGGCATAAATCTCTCTTGAAGAATCCAAATCGGGTCAGACCTATGGCATTGGAAAGACAACTCAAAGGAATACTACAGGACCAAAAATCACATATTGGGGATCTGAAATAACAAAGATACACAAGAATCAATATCAAGATCCTAGAAGGCAAGAAAAAACTAGATCATGTGTTGTCAAGGGCTACAAAGGACCAGAATTTCTAGGGAAGCAAAGCAAAGAAAGGTGCAATAGAGGGTAGCATGAAAAGAGCAGTAACCAAGGTGCATAACAACAGAAATAAGTTCATCACATGAAGTCTTCAAGTGGGCAGCACTGCGTACAGTCACTGTAAAGGTATCATTGTACTAATTCATTATAAATACATTATTGTAAAAATTGTACTAGTGTCTATCTGCCAAGAGTTGAAGAGGTAGTGTCAGGAGGTCTAAGATAATCATTGGGTGGTTGTGTCATAGTTGGGGTTATGGTCTAGTGTGTCTTCTTCTTCTACATCATTCTATATCATTGTAAAGTGGACCATTTTCCCTGGTACAGGAGTCCATTCTTCTTTTATTCTTCTACAGGGTGGTTGTTTCGGGGAAAATCACCCTAGAGGTTTGTTGGGTCAAAACATCCACAGAGCAGGGTATGCCATTTAGAAGGACTCACACACAACCATACTTGAATGCAAAAAACTAGAAAACAACGATAGCAGGACTCACCTGTAGTCCTACGTTCGATGTAGATCCCGCGGGGTTCAAACCCCCCAGCAACCTTCCTTCCTCCTTCAACCTGCAAAACAAGAAAGAACGTGCACGGAAACCTAGTTGTACAACATATAATTCTCCTAAACGTTAGTGTAATCAATGTGAAATATGATATAAATGATAATAACTGCTTAATAATCAATCTTTCCACATATACAAATAGATACTAACACAGAAGTTCAGGAATAAGACGGTTTTTCATTATTATGAATAGCATGTACTGAAATAAAGAGTGGAGAGATCACCTGAATCCTTCCACGATCTTCGAGCAGACCGTCATCTGGATTTGTCCCGCCCTTGCCTTGCTAAGAAACTTTCAAGACTTGTGCACTTGAGATGGCATATAAATGGATCAACATCTCCAGGAAACAAGGGTTTCCTGTATAAATCTGGGAAAGTGCAGAAGGCACGGGGAATCAGACTTGAACTGAGATTCCAACAGAGTATAATGTCTATAAAATTTCTCTCTCCCTTAGGCCATGCACATGAGGGGCTTTTATACTCCCTCAAAGTAGTTTCAGTCAGTTGGAAGCAGTTGGCCACGTACTGGGGTGGTTGAACTACTAGAGTAACCATCAACCCAGTCCGAAAATAGGGAATTTATATATTTTTTTAATGGTTTTAATGGCATACGCGGAAAATTACATGTGGACTCGCGTATACACGCGGAAAAGTCTGGGCATACCCGCGTATGGGAATTTTAACACTGTTTTTTAGTGAATTTGTTCAAGTCTGTAGGAATGGGTGCCCAAAGCCATAAAGACAATCATGAATCACCCGAGGGTGAAAAATGATGCTATAACAGATGCCCCCTAATATATGAGGTCAGAAGGGGTACATGATGGCCGAAATGTATTATGCACATAGAAATAACTTCGCAAGGACAAGAGAGGACTTCACCATATTTCAGCCTGCCAAAAACCAATGAAAGAAAACAGAGAGTCAACTCATGCTGAGACGGGCATACCCATGCTCAGTCAAAAATACATCATATGGAAAGTACAGAATAGATCCAACATGTATACAAGTATAGCTAAACTGAAAGTACACAATGAATCATCTAAGCATGGCCCGGAAGTATAAGTCTAAATCAATGTCCAAGTATCACATATAGAAAGCTGATCAATGATGCTGCAACTGGATGTCTGATCATATAAGTAATTGAATCTCCAAGTACCAAATCATAAGAGGTGGAACAAACGGTACAATCACGCAACTCAGGAGCCAACATATAGGATGTTGTTGTATTGACACTGCAACATATAAGGGTGAACGGCATCACTGGTAGAAACTGAATGGACTGTCACACGTGAACCGAGAAATGCTGATGCAACCCGAGGTCTTCACCGATCACTATGGCACAATTCTACACAATGGGAATAAATGAGCTGAAGTCGACCATGTGAGAAATCGTTGGATTACCGGTCAATGATGTATATCGTTAACCAACGCGAGACAACCCACCAATAATGAAAATGAGTGTCAAGGTGCCCCAGTACAATCTAACAAGTGCAAATAAATGAGTTGAAGTCGAACACTTGAAAGAATCTACCAATCAGGAGGCAATGATGAATCCCCACTGTCGATAGTGAAGAGTCTACCACTGATGACTACAAACCCTAAGGTACTGACAAAAATACTCTAGACCTTATTCCCAGAGCAATGAGTCGGAGTCGATGGGAAAAGATCTGCTGGAAGGAAGGCATTAAGGCATCCCACATCAGTCCAGCGCGAGTGTAACCCGTAGGCCAAAATTTGGAAGGAATCGGACAAAGTAGAGTGACGGAACCAAAACCGAAGTACATTTCTGACATGCACAAGATGAAGCTAGCGCACGGAAGAAACCCTCTGAACCAACCAATAATGAAAGCTGACACAGAGGCGAGATATCCACCGATAGGGTCAAATGGAAATCAAGGTACTGCACGAATCCCAAGTGTGATAATGTGTGCTGACGTCGAACACAAGGGAAACCACTAAGTCAAAGACCCATAATGATGATCAAATGCTGAGCACAAGGTCACCTATCAATGATGAAAATAGGGCCAGGGTGCGGCTCTAGGTTTGCTCTCAGAGCAATGTGTCGTAGTCGATAAGATACAAACCCGCCAGCAAGAAGTCAATGGAGACCTTCTCAAACCAACATGAGCAAAGGACCAAAACATCTGATGTGATAGAACAAGATACTGACAAGACCGGGAAGGCCGACTGAATAATGAGTCAAGAGACACCGCAGAATGGCCGACTCTGGTTAGACTTCCCTTGAACAAAAGCACGACTCGTGATGACCATGGTAGTAAAAAGTGACACTGTATAAGTCTATTATGCAGGAGGCAGAACAAACTCTCCATATGATTGGAAGAGATAACCAACCGAGGGAGGACTGACAAGTGAAACATGGTAAAGGCTGAACCTAGGTCAAAACTAAAACCATCCCAAATGAAGGAAATATATATAAGTATATGTGCTTTGTTCAAGGGCGACAAACTGACTCTATACTGCCATCAAAACAACGAAGATACATCTCGTTCCCGCTCTTTTTGTTATATTTGATTTTTTTGTCTTTTTCATATAATAAGCCTGAAAAAGAATAAAAGAATGCTATGGTACAATGGATAGAACGAGTATCAAAAATCAGATGCACTAGTTCCTGGGATTGGAACGATCCTATGCTCAATGCAAGGTGGCGGAAACTGGTAAGCGATACTTAGAGGAATGTTCCATCCATGGTTAAAAGGGGTGTCAAGTCGTGATAGCTAAGTGCATGCAATGGTTAACTTGTACAGATAGACAAAGTCAAAAGTTGGCTTAAACATCGAGTCCAAATGAAGCCGGCTAAAGGCCAGGATAAACAAGTAGCCAATATGCAATGCAGTAATACAACTCAACAACACTAGGGAGCCTCTAGGGTAATAGCCAGAAAAAATGATAGTGAGGAAGAAGAAGAATGAAGCTTCAACACGTAAGTCATGGCGGGACTAAAGAGGACTCCCGAGCCTACATAAAATGCAGCATGGGAAACAAGTGATAGCGAGGAACTAACTAAGAAGCCCATGTAAAGGAAGGCTCTACCATCAAGTCATGATTAAATAATCGGCGAGTGAAATGGGTGTAGTACTCATGACCTGATGGGATCGACCCTATGGCAAGTGATCAGTATGGAGGCTAGTATGCAAGATGCAACGGAAAGTGAATTCCCTAACCTATATGCCAGTGAAGATCATATACCTTCCATGACGAGTCAGCAGTCATGGATCAAAAAACTGGGAAGAAATCTCAAATTCATCAAAATGTACTTGAAAACATACCAAACTGGGCACTTCCAAGCATCCGGGTTATGCAGCTTAAGATAGATTGAAAAAATAAGCATAACAAATTTTTGCGAAAATTTTCAACTTTTTGGACATAAATAGACAAATTACCTCATATTTGGTTCATTATTACATTGCTGATTTGGAAAAAAGTGCTCTGGAGCAAAAAAATTCTTTCGTCAAATCAGGAGCAACCGACCATCAAATCGCACCGAATTTGTCAGGTAAGCTCATCAATCATCCTTGCTATTCATTTTGTCCGTTCATAAATTAAAATTTAGTAATTTTCACCATAGAATCCCTTGCTAAAAATCACGGGTTTGCGCATACGCGGGTTGGTAATGATGAAGTCGCGTATATACGCAACTGTGCACAAATAAAGTCGCGTATGCGCAGGCCCAAATGAAAAAATGCGTAGCTAATGAAGGAATTGTTGAAATTTTGCAGGATGACTATATCATGGAGAGAGCGTGAACACAGTGCAATTGATCAAGAATTCATGCGAGATCGAGCATCGCTAAATATTCTTCGGAATTGCGGATTGCTCAAGTTTTTCAAAATGCCAAATATGAAGAGCAATGTCCGGTTGCTTGAAATGCTTGTGAACTATTGGGAACCGGAAGAGGACTGCTTTATGATAGATCAGATGCCTGTACGCATTGAAGTGGAAGACATATATTTTATCACTGGACTCTCCCGGAGGGGGGAGCCAGTAGACTTGCATGGTAAGCCTTTGGGAGGGCTCACCGTGGAAGATTATGTCCATGTGTACTGCGTACAGGGTTCCAAGAAAGTTGGAACTCAAATTTCAATCAAAGATTTAAGGGATTTGCACATGAAAATCCTCCTTTTCACCATTGGTAGAGTGGCAGGATCTGCCTCCCTACACCAGGCGTCCAGGACGCAAATGAGCATAGCAGTGGAATGCTTAACTCATATGTATGATTGGTGCACAGCCCTATTGCTGAACATGAAGAAACAATTGACCTCTATCCGCCAAGCAAAGACAAAACATTTTGGATATGGTACAATTTTGATGACATTCTTCTTTGAGAAGATACCAGCATTGAGACCCAGAGTCATCTCTACCATCAACAGCCCTAGAGATCCAAGAATTGCCCGTTGGGCAGATATGATGAAGAGATTGGGGGGAAGTGAAGTTCCCCGGACCACTTGGGATGATGAGTTCTTCCTTTGGTGGGGAGAACAAATCATCATTGTGGACGACTATCCCTATGACAGGATGGACTTTCGTGGCGATCCAGATCTTGTCCTTCCACTAGGCGCGGCATGGGGCGCAATCGGTAAGTTTGCAATTTTTTGACTTATATAATTTTTTTGGATTTTTTCAAATATGTATGAAAAATTGAAAAACAAACATGTTTTTGATTGGATTCATAATGACTTACAATTTAAAAATGATCATGATACAGATATTGGACCAGTTCGACCTGAGGGTTTCCCGCGACACAAGCGTCGCCGAGGCGAAGCGGATACAGTGGATTCAGACAGGACCCTTTAGGCTGTATAGAGGAACTTAGAGGGATTAACCCGCAAAGTACCTATGGCTGCAGTGGAAGATCTGCCGGAAGCCATCCAGAGATGGGTGGTAGGAGTGCCCCGAGACTGGGTACGGTTATTCCGCCGAGTTGCCACTGCGGTCGTGTTCTATAGGAACACAACTTCTGGGCAGGGACCTCAGGAGTAGATAGATATGACGTATCAGATGACTGTATATTATTTGAGACTCAACATGATCGGGCATAAGCCCAAATTTTGTATGACTTTATGGATCCAAATTTTATAAAGTTTTTGAACACTCTGATGATATATATACAACGATGTTTGATGTGATGTGATAAATGTATCAAAATTTATGATGTTTTTGATGATTAAATTTTATTGTATGGAATGATTAATATGCCAATCAATTGCTTGATTAGCTAATGATTCTGCTAGCCAATTGTCAGCTCGAGGAATATGAATGAAAGTTAAAAATTGAAATGATCTTTGTAACAAACATACCCTCAAGAACAACCGGAGTAAAAATGGATCTCGAACCCGATAAGTATTGTTCAACTGCGACACCACCAGCTGAGAGTCCAAGAAAACTACCAACGAATCAACACCCAAAGATATTGCCTCCGAGAGTAGATAAACAACTGCAGTGTATTCTGCTACGTTATTGGAAGCAGAACCAATGCAGACCCCTCTTGATACTAAAAGTTGACCGGATGGATAATGAAGTACCCAAGCCGCAGAAGCTAAGTTCCGGGTGTGTCTACTAGCACCATCGGCGAAACCAAAATGACTCATGACATCCAACACAACCTGCCAAAGCAGATCAAAAACATCACCATCCCATCAAAGATTGAAAATCAACCAGATATGTACAAAGAAAAAACTACTATATACAAAAGCAATATGCCAGGCTGAAGCCTAGGCATAATACTTCTTCAAATAGAGCCCATTTCGGGGCTCCGGCAACTCTTTTCCTTTGAAATCAACCAAGGTATACGCTCATTTCTTAAGGAATTTTTTAATGATGAAGGGGCCATACCACATAGATTTAAACTTTCCTGCCCCTAGGGCATCTTTTTCTTGGGCATAGACCAAAACAAGGTCACCTTCCGAAAAAACCCTAGGTTTGACCGCCTTATCGTACTGAGCTTTAACTCGGTTCTTATGCGCTTCATTCATCGTGGCCGCATCCTGACGCTACTCATCGAGATGTTCGAGATGAAGGAGCCGTTCTTCAAGACTAGAAGTGTTAGGAAGAAGCTCAACAGCTAATTTAAGAGAAGGAATCTCGCATTCAATGGGAAATACGGATTCCAACCCGTACACTAGCTGAAACGGAGTAAAGCCAGTTGCAGTTTTCACTGACGTACTGTATGCCCAAAGTGCAGGATATAGCATAATATGCCAGTTGGATCTAGCTTTATCAATTGTCCTTTGCAAAATTGTCTTCAAGGATTTATTCACGGCTTCCACTTGCTCATTGGCTTGAGGATAATACGGAGATGAATTCTCCTGCCGGAAACCCAATTTGAGAGCCAACTCAGCCATCATGCTATTCTGAAAATGACTGCCATGATCAGTGACAATCTCTCTAGGAATACCAAAACCAGCAATAACCTGGTTGAAAAGAAAAAGAGCTGCAGTCTCACCATCATTCCCAAAAGTAGGCATAGCCTCGACCCACTTCGTAAATTAGTCTACTGCTACAATAATGTACTTGTAACCTTTAGCCGAAGGTGGGTTACAAGTAGTATAATCAATACCCCACTTTGTAAAGGGATCGACAGTAATGACTGGAAAAAGCGGAGCTGGATGAGCGCGCATTTTTCGAGTATAGACTTGACACAGATGACACCTTTTGACCGACTCCATACAATCTTTGAAAATCGAAGGCCAAAAGTACCCAGCACGCAAAATCTTTTGGGCTATAGCAAGCCCAGATAAATGACCACCACAAGCTCCACTGTGGGAATCATTCAACACAGCCTCAGCTTCTTCGAGAGTTAAGCAGCGTCTCAGGATTGAATCAACCCCTCGACGATATAAAGCATGACCAATAATCAAATAATTCTTGGCCAAGTGATGCAACTTACGACGCTCATCTTTCGAAAAAGTAGAGGGAAACTTCGCAGTCTGAAGATACACAATGATATCTCCATACCAAGGATCCTGTGAAGAGATAAGAAACAAATGTTCATCCGGGAAGGATTCATCATAGATCATCTCCTCTCCACAGGGCAACTCGGAGATCAATTCCGCGAAAACCAATGATTTGTTGGACTTGGCAGACATAAATTCAAGATCAAATTCCTGCAAAATCACAATCCATCTATTGTACTTTCCCCCAATCACTCGCCTACTGAGGACAAATTGAAATGGATTGGCTGCTGCCAAAACATAAGTTTTTCGTAGAATAATGTAATGCCAGAGTCGCTGCACAGCATGAATTGCTGCTAAAGCTAAATTTTCTATCGGAGTGTACCAGAGTTCAGGTCCTACCAATCCTCAACTAAGATAGTAAATAACATGCTCTGCAAGAGCATCATCCTCCTGAACCAGAACCATACCAATGGTAGATTTCGCTGCTGCCAGATACAAAAGGAAATCCCTGCTATAATCAGGTGGACTCAATAAAGGAGCAGAGGTCAATGCTTTTTTCAAAGCATCGAATGCGTGTTGAGCGAAGTCATCCCAAAGAAATGGAACTCCCTTCTTCAACAATCTCATAAATCCCTTGGTAACTTCAGCATAATTTACGATAAATCTCCGAAGAAAATTATACTTTCCTTGTAGACTTTGAAGTTGACGAATAGAAGACGAGGGAGGCAACCGAAGTATTGCCTCAACCTTGAAGGGATCTACCCTAATCCCTTCCCTAGACACAATGAATCCCAATAACCGACCGGATGTAACCACAAAAACGCACTTGTTCGGATTCAACCTAATATTATAGAAACGACATCGTTCAAATATTTGCAGGAGGTGAGCAGGATGATCCATCCTCTTTTGAGAATGAGCAGCTAAATCATCCAAATACGCCTCGATAATCTTTTTGATGTCGTGGAAGGCATATGACATGGCCCGCTGAAACGTAGCCCCAACATTTTTAAGACCAAAAGGCCTCTTCTTGTATGAAAAATTACCCCAGGGACAAATAAAGGTAGTCTTATGCTGATCTTCAGGACGGATAGTAATCTGATTATATCCGGAGAAACTGTCCATGAAGGAGAAAATCTCATTACCGGCACACTCGTCAATGATCTGATCGATAAATGGTGTGGGGTAATTATCTTTAGGACATGCTTTATTAAGGTCTCTGAAATCAATGCAAACTCGAATCGTTCCTTGCTTTTTATCTACAGGAA
Organism: Pinus albicaulis; assembly: GCA_034641835.2. Classification (NCBI taxonomy): domain Eukaryota; kingdom Viridiplantae; phylum Streptophyta; class Pinopsida; order Pinales; family Pinaceae; genus Pinus; species Pinus albicaulis. Next base: position 1,363,565,447 of record CM076582.1, on the reverse strand, counting down.
CAGGGTTTGAAACCCATTCAGTCAAAGGAACGGGGAAAATGAATCCCGCCTTAAGCAGCTTCTCCACCTCAGCTTTGATAGCTGCTGCCTTCCTAGGATTGACCGGACGAAGTTTTTGCCTCACAGGCTTAGCGTTTTCGTAAGTCTTGATCTCATGCTGGACGATAGATGGATCTATACTAGGAATTTCCTCATAAGACCAAGCGAATACATCTGTATACTCTTTAAAGAGCTCGGTGTAAATCTGAATCTCTTCACGGGAACATTCAGCTCCGATGAAGAAATTCTCAATAATATTGGAATCCCTGGAAATGTTCACCGGGATAGTAGGAGAAATCACAACCATGTTCCCTTCAGCATAAACCTGTGTTGGTGCTAAAGGGTTCAGGACTGGGTGAACAAGACCAGGAGACTGAGGACTTGGAAAACTTGTTTCAAATTTGCTCAAATCAGGTAAAAAGTAAGACTGATGATGCAAGTCATCCCACGGTCTATCTATACCAGTCATAGCTTCCAGGATGGCCTCTTCAGATGGAAGAGTGGTATCAAGGCAATCCTGGGCAGAAGAAGAACTAAGTGTCCAAGCCGGGGCCACATCTCCATCCAACTCTTCCGGTGAAAGAGGAGCTGGAATGGACTCTGCAGAGTCAACAATAGATTGATAAGCAATCTCAGCTGCAGACATTGGAAATTCCATTCCACCCACTTGACCTTCCGCTAATGTGGCAGTAGGGGAAGGTAAGGTCCAAGGGTCCGAAAAATAATGAGTTCTAAAGAACTCTCTTCGAAGAGGAGCCTTGGAGGATGAAATTGCATTAATATGAATCGTAGGAGGAGGAATATCGAAAGTACCCATCAAGGAAGAATACATTCCAACCCCTAAATTCTCAACAGGTGCCTTAGTATTATCCAACTTTGGAACAGATGAGTCAGTAGATGCATTCGGGTCTACAGGAGGACAGTCCAGTTGGTCCACTGTAACAATCCTCCCTTCATGAGGGAAACAAATAATCCGAAATAATGAGGATGCAATGGCATCCATCTCATAAATCCAGTTTCTCCCCAACAGAAGGTTGTAGTCCAAGCTTGCATCCACTACCTCAACCTCTATATTGACAGTTTTTCCCCCAACACAGATGGGCAAAGCTGGGACAATACCATGCGGTCTGTGAGAATGACCATCGAACGCAGTCAGAAGAGTGGTAGATGGAACAGCTTTGGGAGATCCAATCATCTTCCAACATGTGAGAGACATCACGCATGTGGAAGCACCCTCATTAACAACCATCCGAAAGATGTTGCACTTCCGGTACGATGATTTAATATGAAAAACCATATGATGGGGGAGTCTCTTCTTAAAATTAGACATATCAAAAGTAATCAGAAGAGAATTTTTTGGATCAATAGCCCCAATGGCAGTGAGCAAAGCACTGCGCTAAGCCGGACAAGACTGGAGTACCTCTAAAGCCGACATAGCACAAGGACTCTGCGCCAGATCTTCCACAATAGAGTAGTTCTGGGCAGCCCTAGCATTTGGATTAATCATCGACCACTTAGTAGATGCTTTGGGCATCCGAGGCATAGACTCAACAGTAGGCTTTGTAATGTGAAGCGGCTCAGTAGCATCAGGAGTATCCTTAGCTTTCGAAGACTCTTCTCCACCATAATCACGGGATCTCGTAGCGATATCCGCGTGAGCACTCATCATGAATATGTTCGATGGAATTTCCCCTTCCTGGGTGCCCCCAGAGGAAGCCCCAGGATTTTGATTCGCGCCAACAACTAATTGTTGCCCTTGGGGAAAAGGGTTTGTTAACACAGCCTGGGAACTAGAAGAACCCTGCTGGGCTAACAAGCGCTGCGCATCTTGAATTTTAGGGAAAAGGTGCGTAAGATGGTCTCCAGCACACAACTTGCATGGAAACTTCACTTTCCTTTTCTCCTTTGGACCCTCACCAACATGCTCGTTGGTTTTATTCGCATTACCCTTCCCATTCTTGCCCTTTTTCTTATTATTTCGTCCCTTCTTCTTCCCTTCGGATTGTTGATTTCCTTTGGGATCGGAAGCTTGGAAAGTATTTATGGACAAATACTGGGAAGGCGATGACTCAGCAAACACAGCTTGACCAGAAGGAGCAGATTGCAAAGACAACTGCTGCAGCTGAGTAAGCAGGTTGGATGCACCACTATTGATCGACCCGATCAGCCCATCCCCATGCGGACCAGGCTTATTTTTGGATATATATAATTTGGATCGAGGAGCATTGGGAAAATATTTATGGAGGACCCCAGACTGAGAATAGATCCGTTCCAGCTGCTGGGCCCTAAAAATGGCCTGCTCCTCAGAAAATACCCCAGAAAGGGATACATCTTTAGAAATGTCTGACTGCAGAGATTTCAGAAACCATTCCAAAAGGAATTCTCCTGGAATATGAGCTTTAATAAGCCTCTTCCTTCTCCTCCATTCTTGAATGTGATCAGAAATGTGGGTTGCGTCGTCCTGCTTAAAATTAGCTAGGAGTTCAGTCCCAGCATCCTATCGGACAGGCAACTGGAAATGGTTTAGAAATGTAACAACCAGTTCTCCAAATGTAGAAAAACTGCCCCCAGTTAGCTCAATATACCATTTGGCAACGTTTCCAGTTAGGGTGCGTTGAAACAATCTCAACCTAATCGAATCATTGATCAGGGAGTTAGAAGAACACCATAAATGGAAAGTGGTGATGTGGTCAGCCAGATCCTCTCCATTCTTACCTTCAAACTTTGGAATGTTTGAAGGAAGTTTGGTCGGGACCGGAGGCCACCCCGGACTGTACCGAATCGGATCATTCGTCAATTTCGATAGATCTGGCAAGTTTAACGTTGCCAGAAAAGGTAAACGAGGCGGAGCCTGAGGATTCCATCCTTGATAGGATGAATTTCCAACATTCTAAAAAGAATACCCTGGATTTGATGAGGCACCAGGTTGCCAGAAAAAACTCGTAGCAAAAGGAGAAGAACCTCCTCCCCACGCCGAGTTACCAAAGACCGGACCAGTTCCCCCTACTGAAGTATGAAATGAAGAGGAAAGCCCCTGATAGGGGTTCCAGGCATTAAACAGAGGGGAAAAATTCTGATAAGCACTCGACGAAGGGAAAGAAGCATTCCCTTGGTGACCAGCGTAAAACTGATTCCCTGCCACCGCTGTAGTGAATACAGGGTTCCAACCTATAAAAGTAGTCGAACTTTGACCTCCAGACCAAGGGTTGAAACTCTGGGTCTGAGAAGTAAACGGAAAGGACCCTAAAGAAGGATTCGAATTAGGAATGTGTCCAGTTTCTAAGAGGAATCCTTGAAAATAAGCTGATCCACTAGCCATGGAAGACATGGGTGTAGATCCAGCTATAGCAGTGGAGAAGGAAAAAGAAGGAATCCCACTAGTGGGCATTCCAAAACAGAAGGGACTAGATTGAGAAGCATGTGCTTGGGTGAAACCAGAGCCAAACATAGCAGCACTAGAGGCAATCGAAGATATAGCAATAGTGCCCCCTCCTTCAACAGAAGCAGGAGTCTGAATGCCTGCAGCACTCACAGTAGAAGCCGCGTTCCCAGTTCGAAAGGTATGTATAATAAGGAGGATCTTCCGGTCTCTCTGACTCGGGTTCGATGTATTCAACAACGAACGGATAATCAGGAGGAAGAGGAGATGGAAGTGACACTGATGGTTCAAGTACTTCCTCTATTTGAACTTCTTCTTCCTGCGGAAATATAACTTGCGAGGTGAGTGGAACGCTCCTCTTGAAACCAACACCAGAATCAGCTACGAAGCCTTCAGACCCTTGTGGAGGATCTCTCTCCAATGCGTCGGACGCCACAGGGTGGTAACCACCTGCTAAATCACTCCTACGCCTTCTTGAAGAAGGCTCTGGACTCTCGGGAGATAACCCCCGGAGTCTCCTCGATCGACGAGGCGCTTGATCAACCACTTTAACAGATTTTAATTAGACTCAAAAAATATAAAGCTAGGCAAGCTAGGAGCAAAGAGCACTCACTACAAAAAATAATCCCTGAGATACAATCAAGCAAACAGCCTTCAGGTATTTCTGCTCCGGGTGATTAGGATCGGACACCAAAATACAAGAAAGCGAAAATATAGGACCTCCCGAAAGTAGTCTGGGATAATTACGGCCCAGGCCTACTAGCGAAGGTATCAGAAACAGTTATGCCAACCTCCTAACGACATCCTTTGCCGGCTCAAGCACCCAAGCTTCACAAGGGCACCCCCCAGAAGTACTGCTAAAAGTGATGCGACGTCTGCCTCAGGTACCACGGGTATTCCCCCCCGCAATCACCTATGTGGAACCTAGGAGTGGCAACTATGGGCACCAATCTGTGTCAGAAGCTAAGCGGAACGGTCTTGAGGTCAGATTCAGCAAATCAGAGAGGGGGTATCTCTCTTCTCAGCTTTCACTTCCCCTCGCGCTTGACTCTCTGGAGGAGAGCTTTCCCGGTCCACCTAACGGAGTTGGATTTCGCTCAATTAATCAACTTCTATGTTTTGTTTGAGCAGCCTTAGAGAGTTAACTCTCCACTCACCTAATCCAACGCCCTACAACCTAGCTAGTTGGTGTATGACACTTAGGAAACTTGCTAGTTGATTTTAAATTATATCGCTTATTTTAATCGACTGTTATGTTAAGTCAAAGGGATACGGAAATGAAACTTATGGTGTTTTGACGCAGAAAAGAAATTAATAAAAACCAAACTACATGCAAATGCAGTTATTGTCTTTCGATGAAAAGCAACTTCTACACAGGTTCTACGAGATTAAAAAAATTTATTTTTCTTTTCAGATAACAAACTCACACTTGCAAAAACTACGAAAATGACTAAATGCTTAAGTGCACCTGATGCAAATCACTAAAAGCATGCAAATTCTAAGATGAAAAATCTCCTAAAGCAGAGCGAAATTTCCCAAAGATCCTTCAGTTTTATCTCTTTTTGGTTGTCCAGAAAGCTAGTTCCCGAAATCAGAAACTCTTAATATGAAGACACCAAAAAATGCTTAAAAACAAGAGGAAGAAATCAATGCCAATTTCTTTCCAAAATCAAGTCAAAATCCAAAGGCAAGAAACCTCAACAAAGCTTCAAAAGATATAGTGAAACGAAAAAAAAAATGCAAAAACAAAAGCAAACAACAAAGCAAAATGTTTTTTGAGCTTTTGAGTTTTATAAAAGAAGAGTTCGAAAAGACCAAGCAAAACTATCAAATCCCAAGCCAAACAACACTGAATTTCAAGCAAAAACTTGAAAAACGCTCCAAATCTTATAGGGCTAACTAGTAGCAAGATTTACATGAGCACAAGAAGACAAGAAAACTCAGTCACTCAGCCTAGAAGAATAGTACAACCTTGCAGCAAACAAAAAGTTCAAAGAACCAAGAAAGACTCTTCAAAAATTGCAACAAGACCTAGTCGACTGAACTCAAGAAAACCAACCAAGAAATGGGAAAAGATCGAAATGCAAAGCAAGACACAAAGGTAGGAAAGAGTAAATGAGTAGGAGCTCTCTGTTTTGATAAAGCAGAACAGCTAAGAATCCCCAGAAAGAGATCTTGGTACTCGAACCAGAAATGCCAGCACAAGAGACAAGACTTTTGCCAAATAAGCTAGTTTTCAATCAAACACAAGAGAGAAAATACCAAAGACCACTTTCTACACAATCCAGAGGACACAAAGACACTGCAGGAACAAGTCTCCACAGACAGACAGGGCAAAAAAGCCAAAAAACCTAAAATTTCAAAATTGACCTAGGTATACGCGACTGGACAATTTAGAAACAAGCGTGCATACGCGACTGTGCTAAAGGAAACCCGCGTATACGCGACTCCTTTTAACAAAAAATGCATGTATACGCGACTTTGTGCAGACAAACCCGCGTATATAAAGGTAAATAATGAAAAAACAAAAAAGATCAAGCCTGGATAAGAAACTAGGACTTCCGTCTGACTGAGAAAGAGTAAACTGGACTGGAAATAGAAGTTAAAACTGTTGGAAACCTATCAAACAGCTGAAACCACCCAACAGGGGAATCGCAAGAATGCGATCCCCAGCGGAGTCGCCAGTTCTGTTTTGGGGAAAATCACCCTAGAGGTTTGTTGGGTCAAAACCTCCACAGAGCAGGGCATGCCATTCAGAAGGACTCACACACAACCATACTTGAATGCAAAAAACTAGAAAACAACGATAGCAAGACTCACCCGTAGTCCTACGTTTGATGTAGATCCCGTGGGGTTCAAACCCCCCAACAACCTTCCTTCCTCCTTCAACCTGCGAAACAAGAAAGAACGTGCACGAAAACCTAGTTTTACAGCATATAATTCTCCTAAACGTTAGTGTAATCAATGTGAAATATGATATAAATTATAATAACTGCTTAATAATCAATCTTTCCACATATACAAATAGATACTAACATAGAAGTTCAGGAACAAGACGGTTCTTCATTATTATGAATAGCATGTACAGAAATAAAGAGTGGAGAGATCACCTGAATCCTTCCATGATCTTCGAGCAGACCGTCGTCTGGATTCGTCCCGCCCTTGCCTCGCTAAGATTCTTCCAAGACTTGTGCACTCGAGATGGCATATAAATGGATGAAAATCTCCAGGAAACAAGGGTTTCCTGTATAAATCTGGGAAAGTGCAGGAGGCACGGGGAATCAGACCTGAACTGGGATTCCAACAGAGTATAATGTCTATAAAATTTCTCTCTCCCTTAGGCCATGCACATGAGGGGCTTTTATACTCCCTCAAAGTAGTTTCAATCAGTTGGAAACAGTTGGCCACGTACTGGGGTGGTTGAACTACTGGAATAACCATCAACCCAGTCCGAAAATAGGGAATTTATATATTTTTTAATGGTTTTAATGGCATACGTGGAAAAGTACATGTGGACTCGCGTATACACGCGGAAAAGTCTGGGCATACCCGCGTATGGGAATTTTAACACTGTTTTTTAGTGAATTTGTTCAATTCTGTAGGAATGGGTGCCCAAAGCCATAAAGACAATCATGAATCACCTGAGGGTGAAAAATGATGCTATAACAGTGGTAGGGTGGTGCTAGGGTGAGTTGTAGCTCATTGGGTGTTGGAACATCCGTTCAGTTGAAAGAATATTGGGCGTTGGAGTGTCCATCCAGTGGGAGCTGGAGAAGAATTCTTTTCTATATTATAGGAAGTTGGAGCTTTATTTTTTCAATTGGAGTTTAATATTAAAGAATTATTAGAAAAGCATTAGGTGGTTTTTGTCCCGGTGTGGGCTTACACCTTAAAAAATGTGTGCATTTGTGTTCCTTTTGTTTACTGATATCAATGTACAAACACTGATAATAATTGAAGATTAAATATCGCTCTAATTGAAAGGAATACTGATTCAGCCCCCCCCCCCCCCCCTCTCAATATTTCCAACAATTGGTATCAGAGCTTGGTTCCTTCAATAGCAGTTTAACAACAGGAAGGAGGTCATGGAGCATACCAAGAATGGTGTACCTCTGTTCAATGAAAATAATTATGCACTTTGGAAAGGAAGAATGGAGTTTTATCTCTTGGCACAAGGTTACGAAGTATGGGACACTGTTCAAAATGGATTTACATCAACCGTGGATGAACAAGGTAATAAGAATTTGGTAAATGATGCAAAATCAAAGAATATTATTATCAGTGGAATTATTTAATTATCATAAGGTGTTGGGTTGTAAAACCACCAAAAATGTATGGGACAAGCTTGAGAATATATATGCAGGTGACTCAAATTTCAAAGAATAAAAGCTTCAAATCTATAGAGCAAAATTTGAGTAACTCAGAATGAAAGAAGATTGCAACATTGCTGCATACTTCCAATACGTTGATGAAATAACCAATACTCTGGAAGGATTGGGAGAGCCAATTGATGAGAAGACTATTATATGAAATATTATTAGAACTTTACCAGGGAGATTCAACCCAAATGTATCAGTCTTATAATACAATGCAAATCTGGACAAACTCAACAAAGAAAAATTACATGTAGTTCTCATAGCATATGAAATGAGACTTGATGAAAAAGAGGGTGCTTCGCATCTAGAAATTGTGTTCATTGCATCTAAGAAAACCAATAAGGACAAACAAACTTCAATTGAAATGACATGCACCTACAAGTGTGAATAAAAGGGATATGATGGAGAAGGTCTTTTAGATGAAGAATATGCTTATTTTACGAGAAAAATAAAAATTGGTAAGGGAAAATTATAAGGTAAAGTTCCATTGATATGTTTTGGTTGTGGTGAGGTTGGGAATTTCGCAGCAAAATGTCTGAACAGAAGTGATGGTGACTCAAAATGAAATAAAGGCTTTAAGAAATTCAACAAGCAAGAAAAAAGGAAAGGTTCCAAAAGGAACTTTCTCTCTAAAGAAGATAGCTCATCATCTGATGAAGATAGTAATAGCGAAGAAGAAGCCAATGAGAGAGTATCGTTTATGGCCAAGCACAATAAAAAAGAGGTATAAAACAATGAATAAGAAGGGTTGACCATAGAAGAATTTTATAAGGAGGCAATCATGCTTATAAAAGAGCTCAAGGCTGAGAAAATCCATTCTGATACTCTTGAAGAACAAGTTCAAGGTCTCAAAATTAAATTTGAAGAACACAAATGTATTGAAGAGTCACTTCAAAAGAAGTTGGAAGAAAGCAACCAATAAAGGGAAGCATTAGAATCTGAAGTAGTCTCGTTGCGTAAGGAAGTGAAGAAGGGAAAAAATATTCAAAACTATGCCAACAGCTCAAGGGAATTGGAAGAAATCATCAACAATCAACAATCTTACAATGACAGAACTGGCCTCAGTTACAAAGAAGAAGAAGCAAGACCTTCTACAAAAAAATACAATGAACCTATGAGATCTAACATGCATGTAGACTTCATTGGACAAGATTTGCAAGCACATCCTTGGAAGACGATTCCTCGACAAAGATTTCCATCTAGGTACCAACATATTTTTCATGGCTATTTTTATTCATGTGGAAAGTTTGGTCATAAAGCTGTAGAATGTCGCACGTACCCTAAGAACCAATACAATTCCAGGAGATCCTTCAAATATGAACCTCCCAGGGCTCAACGAAACATCAATAGATTTTAACATTTGAGAAATACTATGGAATGCTACAAATGTCAAAACTTTGGACACATAGCCAGAGACTACAGACTTGAAAATCCTCCAGAATAATCTTCGAAGCCATAGAATGAACGAACATGGAAGAAGAAGAAGGATGATAATTGTGCTCTCACTCTCAAGGCTCAAAACAACAAAGATGTGTGGTATGTTGATAGCGGTTGCTCAACGTATATGACTGGAGATAGAAGGAAATTTGTATCTCTGAAAGAGAAGAAAGATGGAACCGTCTCCTTTGGAAATGATGGATTTTCAAATGTTATAGGATCAGGTTCCGTCACTCTAGGAAGAAAATATGTTATAGCCAAGAATGTTCTATTGGTTGAAAACATGAATCACAATCTGCTCAGTGTTGGACATATGTGTGATCAAGGACACATAATGCTATTCAACTCCACAAAATGTGAAATCGGGAAAGGCAGGTATGGTAAAATTGTGGCTACAGCAAGTCGAGCTCCAAATGACATATATGTTTTGGATGAAGCAACTAAAGCATGTATATTAGCTAAAGAATATGAAAGCTAGTTATGGTACAAATGAATGGATCACATAAACTTTGAGAATCTTGTCAGGATAATAAAAAGGTAAGTAGTACGAGAAATGCCGAAAAACTCAAAACCTTCCAACACACTATGTGAGGCCTGTCGGCACAACAAGTAGACAAAATTTCAATTTAAAACAAAATAACACTCTGCATCACATCCATTGGAATTGATACATACTGATCTATGTGGTCCTGTGAGAACAAAAGGCTTAGATGGAGAATTATATTTCATGTTAATTATAGATGACTATACCAGGATGATTACCGTCAGTTTCCTAAAGAAAAAATATGAAGCATTTGAGTTCTTTAAGATCTACAAGGATTTGGTCGAAACTGATTTGAAAATAAAGTGTCTAAGATCAGATAATGGTGGAGAATTCACTTCCAAATTATTTCAGCAATACTGTGACGAAAATGGAATAAAAAGACAATTTTCAACATCACGAACACCTCAGCAAAATGGAGTTGTTGAAAGAAAGAACAGAACCGTACAGGAAATGGGTAGAAGAATGTTTAAGGACTACAAATTGGATGAAAATTTTTGGGTTCAACCAATTGATACGATAGTCTTCATTATCAACCGAAGTATTCTCAGAAATAATTGCAACAATACCCCATATGAATTATGGAAAGGAAAACCAGCTAATGTAAAATATTTCAGAATATTTGGAAGCAAATGTTATATCAAAAGAGAAGATCAAAATTTTGGTAAGTTTGAATCACGTGTTGATGAAGGTATCTTTGTTGGTTACTCACGCAAAATAAAGGCCTATAAATGTTATAATATAAGATGAAAACAGATAGTGGAGAGCATAAATGTTACATTTGACGAAGGTGGTGTTCTAACGAATAATGATGAGGATCTAGAAGCTTTGAAACTTGAGACAGAGGCTGAAAAAGACACAGAGAAAATTCTAGAACAAGAAGCAACTATCAACCAGGAAGAAGTAAATAATGATCATCACTATATACCAGAAAAACAACAAGAAGCTCCTCCAAAGAGAACAAAAGAATGGATTCAAAAGAACCATCCATCAAATAAAATCATTGGTGACATAAATGAAGGTCGACAGCTTCGTTCATCACAACAAGCTCAAAATTTCTTTTCTAGCAACCTTTGATCCTAGTAGTTTTGAGGAAGCTAGCCAGAATGAACATTGGGTAGCAGCTATGAATGAAGAATTGGATCAAATCGAGAAGAATAACACCTGGGAATTAGTTCCATGACCAAAAGATAAAAATGTCATTGGGACAAAATGGGTGTTCAAGAACAAATTGAATGAAGATGGAAAGGTTACTAGAAATAAAGCAAGATTGGTTTACAAAGGTTATGCACAATTGGAAGGAATTGATTTCGATGAAAAATTTGCACCAGTTTCCAGAATGGAAGCCATCCGAATGTTTCTTGCCTATGCATGTTCAAGAAAAATCAAATTCTACCAAATGGATGTGAAGTCAACATTTCTGAATGGCGAATTAGAAGAAGAAGTTTACATCGAACAACCTGAAGGTTTTATACTATCAGAAAAAGAAGACTATGTTTGCAAGTTAAAGAAGGCTCTATATGGTCTCAAGCAGGCTTTCATCTTGATGGATATCTACATCAAAAAGGTTTCAAGAAAGGTACTGTTGATAGCAATCTTTATGTAAAAATAGATAAAGATAATTTAACAATCGTTGAGGTATATGTGGATGATATAATATTTGGTAGCAATGATGATCGACTAAGTAAGAACTTTTCTACAAATATGAAAAGTGAGTTTGAGATGTCTTTACTTGGCGAGCTAAAATACTTCTTAGGGCTTCAAATATCTCATCAAGAGAAAGGAATATTTATATGTCAAGCCAAGTACATCAAGGAAATGTCAAGAAATTCAAAATGGAGGATTGCAAACCCGTCCTTACTGTGATGGTAACAAGTTGAAAATTGAGCATAGATGACTCATATAAGGATGTGGATCAGAGGTTGTACAGATATATGATTGGTAGTCTTCTATCTGTAACAGCCTCTCGGATAGATGTTATGCAAGAATTTGGACAAGTAGCAAGATTCCAAGCAGCACCAAAATAATCACATATTATTTCCGTCAAAAGAATTCTTCAATATCTAAAGGGCACAAAAGAATATGGCTTGTGGTATCCCAAGGGTAACAATATCATTATTCAAGCCTTTACAGATGCAGATTGGGCGGGAAGTGTTGATGATCGTAAGAGTACTAGTGGAGCAACATTCTATCTAGGTGGGTGTCTTGTATCATGGTTGAGCAAAAAGAAAACCTCAATCTCGTTATCTACAGCGGAAGCAGAATACATTGCAGTGGCATCATGTTGTACTCAAGTCCTTTGGATAAACAAAACTTTGCAAGATCTTCAAGTACAATTTAGTGAGCCTATTCCCATATTCTTTAACAACACCAATGCCATCAACATATCCAAGAATCCTATCATGCATTCAAAAATAAAACACCTTCCAATCAAATATCATTTTGTTAGAGAACAAGTCGTTGAAAAGAATATCAAACTTGAGTATGTTGGTACAAAAGAAAAAATCATTGATATCTTCACTAAACCTTTACCTCATGAAGCAGTTGAATATCTTCACCATAAGCTTGGGATTCTCCCAAGTTCTCGTTAGATTTTCTTTATTCAAAATATAAAAGGGGATTGGAAGTGTGTACAAATCCGTAGGATGGTTATGTGTCAGGGGGAGTGGAAGTGTGTATAGGTCTGCAAGATGGTTGTGTGCCAGGGGGAGTAACCCTTTTCCATTGATGTCAAAGGGGGAGAGAATGTTGTAGGAAGAGGTGTCATGATCACAGGGGGAGTACTTGTGTTTCCATTAATGCCAAAGTGGGAGATTGTTGATTAGCAGTTGTCATTGATGTCAACCCAAGCAGCACTAGGAGCTACCCCAATATTGCATGGAAATTTTGACCTACCAAATTAATATATTCTGGGTTAAGAATGATTTTTATGGTTTCTACTTGTCAAGATGTTTCCATTGATATGCCACATAATTATTCACGGTTTGAGAGATATTCATGTTTGAAGTTTGTACCCAAATTAGTGGGCTAAAACCCCATGGGGTTGTGGCATGGGTCATTGAAAAGTCATAATTAATATTTTTTAAGCTCCTAAAATCCCTCCCACATTCACTTGTTGAAGCCCCTCTCAACCTAACAATTGATATAAATTGTGATCCTCATATCCTCCTTATGTAGGGATTTCGCTATCTGAAATAGGTCATTGTGGAATGTTCGCTTTAAATTTTTTTATACGAAGGTTCAGAATTTGAAATTTTTGTGAGGTGAATCCAAAATCCTGAGGAAGCTCCTGTCAAATTTTAAGATCAAGATGCACAATATTTTCAGAGATATGATCTGTGGAAGTCAGTGTTTTTGCAGGCTCCTGAAATTCATCTCAAAGAAGTGACCTTGGGAAAAACGTCATAACTCTCTCTTTGAGTATCAGATTGGAATTTTGTCAAAATTTTCAGATAGTTTATGGAATTTAGTTTTTGCTCTATCAATTTCATATTTGAATGAAGAAATAGTGACATGTGGCACATTGTACAAGTTCACTCTACTGAAACAATCCATAATTAGGGCATTGTGAGAGATTGGGCATAACTCTCCCTTGAAGAATCCAAATTGGGTTAGACCTATGGCATTGGAAAGATGACTCAGAGGAATACTACAAGACCGAAAATCACATATTGGGGATCTGAAATAACATAGATACACCAGATTCAATATCGAGCTCCTAGAAGGAAAGAAAAAACTAGATCATGTGTTGTCAAGGGCTGCAAAGGACCATACTTTCTAGGGCAGAAAAACAAAGAAAGGTGTAGTAGAGGGTAGCATGACAAGAGAAATAACCAAGGTGCAGAACAACAACAATAATTTCATCACATGAAGTCTTCAAGTGGGCATCACTGCATATAGTCACTGTAAAGGTATCATTGTACTAAGTCATTATAAATACATTATTGTAAAAATTGTACTAGTGTCTATCTGCCAAGAGTTGAAGAGGCAGTGTTGGGAGGTCTAAGATCATCATTAGGTGGTTGTGTCATAGTTGGGGTTATGGTCTAATGTGTCTTCTTCTTCTACATCATTCTATATCATTGTAAAGTGGACCATTTTCCCTGGTACAGGAGTCCATTCTTCTTTTATTCTTCTACAGGGTGGTAGGGTGTTGCTAGGGTGAGTTGTAGCTCATTGGGTGTTGGGGCATCAGTTCAGTTGACTATTGAAGAATCTTGGGCATTGGAGCGTCCATCTAGTGGGAGCTAGAGAAGAATGCTTTTCTAGATTCTAGGAAGTTGGAGCTTTATTTTCAATTGGAGTTGAATATTAAAGAATTATTAGAAAAGCATTAGGTGGTTTTTGTCCCAGAGTGGGTTTCCACCTTAAAAAAATGTGTGCATTTGTGTTCCTGTTGTTTACTACTATCATTGTAAAAACACTGATAATAATTGAATATTAACTAATGCTCTAATTGAAAGTAATATTGATTCACCCCCCACCCCCCAGTATTTCCAACATATTTACCACAAGTGAAGGAGGGTTAACTACTACTGGAATGTCTGGTCTGCTTAGTTCAGCCACTTGATTTTCTACTGGAATTTTAACTACATCCTTATTCTTCTTTGGTTGTGCAACATGCTTGGAGTTATCATCAATATTATTTGACCTGATATTGTATCTACTTTGATGATAAACTATAATCATGGAATGATCAAAACTCACTTCATTATTCTAAGTATATGAAATGAAGTCTTCATACTTTTCTTGTGCAAGATGAATCAACCCTTCTTTATCTCTTAGAAAACTGATATCATCACTTTTTTCCAACCCTCCAGCTTCATTTTCATCTTCAAATATAGCATGATACAAAAGGGGCTACACTTTTTGATCATCATCATCTTTTCTTTCTCTCTGCAAATTTTGAGGAGCATTGGGTCTTCTAAACTGTTTCCTATTAGGTTGATCAAATGAAAAATTTCTAGTAGTAGCTGGTATTTCTTCGATTTTGAGCTTGTAAATCTCAGCAGTGAATGACTTTACCATCTTGGTTAGCTCATCTAGCTTAGGATCCATGTTAGAAGTTCCTAAAGATGAAACTTCAGCTTTTTTCTTCCTTTTTTATCTGTTAATCCGTCCTCTGAGCCTATCAGCAGCTAATACATTAGATTCTACCTCTAGTGCATTGTGTTGCATTTTTGTTAGTGTTGTAGATCTTCTTTCTCTCAATAATAAACAAAAATCAGGATCAAAGGCACCAACATAAGTGATTTTGGTTGAAGCTTCAGTAGGCTTGATTTCAGTAGGTATTTGTTGAGCCTCAAGATTGTGCTTTCTTTCATCTTACTTTACCTCATTTTCCTCTGTCCATTGTTATTCCAGACCCAATTGATCAATGAATTTAGTTAAAATTACTTTTAGAATGATTAACATGACTGACTTGCTAAGTTTTGTGATTTTTGTCATTATAATGCATTTTGACCGGAACTAGCTGCAGAATGCAGACATTCCGTAGCTAACCGGCAATTCTGCAGCTGTCTTCACGTTTAGGCATGTTCCAGGTGGCCTCTTAAGAAAAACCGCATATGGGTATATTCCACGTCATGTCTACATTGTTCGTTGCTCACCATGAAGGAAAAACCGAATTCTAGATATGGTTTTGGTACGTGGGAACACATTTAGGAAGGCAGACTTCTAATAGGACTGTCTTAGTCCAGATGTCCTTTTTCTTTTTACGCAGCCACTTCAAGAGTCCTAATGTGATTTCGATAAGGAAAGACAATGATCTTGGAATTGTTGCAAGTCTTGTTATGTAAATTTGTTATAAAAACACTTGGGAAACCGAGAGCTAGGCTAGATTTTGTTCTAGATTTTGCTTAGATTCTGTGCTACATTTCTGAAGACGCAGTTTTCTCTGTTCAAGTTATTTCTCCTTTAATGAAGAAGACAGTATTGTTTTGAAAGCGTTGATTTGAATTGGAGTTAGATTCCATCTGGTGGTAGAGGGCCCCTGCCTCCTGCACGGTTTTACTTGCGTAATTTAGATAAGTATCTTAGTTGCCTTTACGTTTTTGAAGTTTGAATTCGTAGTTGTTTTCATTAGCCACTATAGTTATACTCATTCTAAAAACTCTTCCAAAAGAAGAAGCTCTTCCAAAAGATCATGATAATGAATGGGAAATGGTTATAGTGTTGTAGGATTTAATTGTAATTTCTTTTGTTCACCATCATAGTTATACTTATTCTAAGCACTCTTCCAAAAAACCCTTAAGATGTATTAAGCATGACTGTGATCCTGAACGTTTTAGTTGTGTGTTTGCACTAAGTACCATAGCTATTCTTGCTCTTAAAATGCTCTTCCAAAATATCATAATGATGGGTAGGAGATAGCTATGATATCTTAGTTTTTCATTGCTTTCAGTCTTTATGTTTGCATTTGCACTGAATTGTACAGTTAGGATTGTTCTAAGAAACTCTTCCAAAATACCAATCATGATGGACAAACAGACTGTATAATTCCATAGAATAATGCATGATAGCTAAGCTAGGATACTCCGGAGTCTAAATGCACTTAATTCATGCTTTGTTATTTTGTTTTGAGTTTGATAATGACTTGTTAGTTCAGCACTGTTTTAGATTAGTGACATCTTAAGTTCAGTTTTAGCTTAACTCATTGCTTTTTCACTCCACATTCAGTTGTCATTCACTGCATATTAGATTACTTCAGTTGTTAAACTTAACAAAACAACCTTCATTATTTACAAAACTCTTCTTGTTCTAAAATATATAATTGATTCATAACCATATGAACAGAAGACAGTATCATTTTAAGGCCTGAAGTAATTTTGCAACTTCCTTATCATCTCACAAACAAACATTTCCTCAAAAGACTATTTTAAAAATCTATAACCTTTGAGTGAAGTGTAGTGTTATCAAACTGAGTTGCAGAATAGAGTTAGGAACTAGTCTTAGAGTAGAAGATCTTATGATGTCAACAATATTTTTTTCCAAATATGTTTCTACAAATCTCTAATCATGGATAACATGTTGCATCATTATAAGTTATTTGTTTAACTGTTTAGTTAGGATAATTTGCATGCTTAGCTGACCATGTCTCAAGCTGTCTCTCTCAAAATACCTTTGATGAAAGAATTTGACAAGTTGAGTTTATGTTTTGAATCATTTGCTTAAAAGTCATTATCAAGATTTGTTTATGCTTAGTCATAGTTTAGGTTTGATTCTGTTTCAGTATTTTCATTTGCATTTGTCATTTGTCATCAACCAAATAGGCTTCACTCTGTTTTTAAACCAGTATCCACTTTCCACTAGCTTTCTAGTCATTTTCCTTGTGAACATAAAACTACCAAAAGACCAAAAACATCATAAATCATCACAAAAGACCAAAAACATCATAAAACACTAAACACGACGCATTAAGAGACAAACACCTAGGCACATATGGTGCACTTCACTTCAGCAGTTTACCAACCCTGGTTGACAATTAAATGAGCTCAATTTAGGAGACTAGATTGAGACCAAACATTTTGGCGTCGTTGCCGGGGAAGTGAAAACTAGGTAACCTTTGTTTCTTAGCATCCAAAAAAAATTATATGCGTAGGGAGAGAGATTCAAGGGGAAGATTTATAAGCAGCAGAGGCAGAAATTTGATTTCTAGAACACCACTTGTTTCATCTAGATCCAGAGCTAGTACACCTTCAACTCAGACCCACATTCCATCCTTTACTGATCCTGGACTTCTAGAAGATCTAAGGTCAACTATTCCATTAGAGAAACCTTCCACTTCATCCACTGAACCTTCCATAGAAGAAGATCTAAAAACTCTTGTTAGGGACACAAACCTTTCCACTTCCATAGGAGAGTCAACCATGGCAGAAGAAGGAGGAGGAGGAGTTTTTAATGGAGAACACACACTATTTGGAGGTAGAGGTAGAGGTAGAGGAGAAGGAGGTAGAGGAGAAGGAGGTAGAGGTGCAGATGGAGGAAGAGGTAGAATAGGAAGCTCTTTTTGGTTCCCTATAATTGATGAAGAAACCAATACAACCATGAAAAACATTTCACCCTCTGTCCTTCCAAACTTCTATGGACTTAAAACTGAAGATCCTGAAACCTTCCTATTTGAATTCGAAGTTCTGTGTAGAAATTATGACTACTTACAAGATGCTCAAAAACTGAAATTATTTCCTTCAACCTTGAAAGGAGCAGCATTGAAGTGGTTTATGAGTTTGATTAACAGTTCTATTAGGACATGGGAAGACATGAAACAAGCATTTCTAGAGAGGTATCTGGATTATTGTATGCCGGTTAATCATAAGGAAGAAGTGTTTAAGATGTTACAAAAAGAAGATGAAAACTTAGAAGATTTTTTGGAGAGATTTCATTACAACATCAAAAGAGCAAAAATGGAAAACCTAGATCAAGACAACTTAAAAGCTCTTTTGTTGAAAAAAATTAGGGATGAATGGTTGGATATCCTTAACATGATGGGAAAAGTGGATATATCACAACTCACATTACCTGAAATATCTGAGTTATGTATCAACCTTTCAAGAGGGAAATCTAAAACTGTCAAAGGTCCAAGAGATCCTGCTCTTGCAAGGGCAAGTAAGTCTGCTTCTGGGACAGTAAGTAGATCAGAAATAGGACACATGCTTAATGATTTTAAATCTGACATCTTAGGGAGTCTTAGTGAACAAATAGACACCCTTAAGATACAAAACAAGCAAAAATCTCAATCTGATGCCTTGGCAATCTTTTGTCCCAAATGTAGAAAGAAACATGCCTTGAGAGAGTGTCCTTTGGATGTAAAAGTTGTAGAAACCTGTGTCATTTGTTCTGAAAAACATGAGACCAAGAATTTTCCTTCTCTTCCTGGTCTCAAAGCTGTCTTTCAGGAGGAAACTCCTACATATTCCACAGAGTCTCTCAATTTTGTATCTAGAAGGCCTTGGCAGGGACCTCAGACACAAGGATTCCATGATCAAATGTATAATCAACCTCCACCTTGGAATTCTTGGCAGCAACCTTGGCCTCAATTTCAAAATCAATCTCCAGCTTGGGCACAAGGATCACAAAGTCCCTATGGAAGATACTCCCCATACTATCAGTATCCACCATTCTATCCACCATACCCACATTTTTATCCTCAAAATCCTCAACAAAATTTTCCTCAAAATCATCAACAAAATCCTCAACAACATCATCAGAACCAACCACATCAAAATCAACCACTTTCATTACCATTCCCTCAAAAATCAAATCAATTTCCTGCTCAACCCATACCAAACCCCAATAATAAAAATCCTCAGAACACATACATGATAGAAGGCCAACAGTTTCCAACTTATTTAATTACTCCTCTAGACCTTAGTGATGTCCAACTTAGGTCTGCGAGAATACTTGAAAAGAGGAAACCTTCTGTGATCATACAAGAACAAGATAACTCTGAGGAAGACTCTCTACGGGTGAATAAAAGTCTTGAGGAAGACACATCCTTTCAAGATCCAAACACTGAAAAATTAAAGCAAAAAGATCCAATAAATTCAACTCCTGTATTAGAGCAACCATCCACATCTACTTCTATACCTCCCTTTCCGGAAAGATTACAAAGTGATAGAGGTGTAGAAAAACAAATCATGGTGCCTAATTATGATTTCTTAGATGAGCTGAGAAATGTTTGCATTAAAATTCCATTATTGCAAGCCATCAAGGAAATCCCAATTTTAGCCAAAACAATAAAGGAGTTGAGTATGAAGACAACAAGAAAAAGAATAAGAGAAACAAAGAAAATCCAACTGGTAGGACAAATAGCATACATTATGATGGGCAAGATTGCTATTCCAAAGTATCTTGACCCAGGAAATCCAGTTGTCAAAATTTACATCAATGGAATTGAAATTCAGAACACACTCATTGACTTAGGAGCAGCAATCAACATCATGAGTAGACAAATCATGGACAAACTGAAACTTCCTAATCTTCTCTTTACACCCACACTATTACAATTAGCAGATAGATCTGTGATCAAACCAGATGGGGTAATAGAAGACATTCCAGTGTCCCTAGATTCTTGGGAGTACCTGGTGGATTTCATGATCCTAACTCCTAAGAATAATCTAGGAGGCCATCCTGTTATATTAGGAAGACCTTGGTTTGCTACAGGTGATGCTTTTATTAGTTGTAGATCCGGTGATATGTACATCTCTGATGGTAGTTCAACTAAGAAGTTCACTTTATATCCTCCAGCTAGGACAATTATATATCTAGATGACACTCAATGGATAGAGGATGAGGAAGATTTACAACCTCTCTTCACAATTTCAGAAATTAGTGAAGATAATCAAATTCTGAATACTCTAGAAAACTTTGAATCCTCTCCAGAACACAAACATGAATCATTTCAAGAGGGATCCAATATTGAGTTTTTTTCATCTAGGCAGATGTATCTTCATTCTATGGACAAATTTGGCAGCTCTACAAGTGAAATTTTTCCAGGAAAAACTTTGAACATAAACAAGAACCTAGAAAAATCTCAACAAGAAGAGTTAGTCAAAGTATTACAGAGACATTCTTCTACATATGCATGGGAATACACTGACATGAAAGGGATAAGTCCCAAGACTTGCACTCATCACATCTATATAGAGGAAAATTGCAAACCAATCAGACAACCTCAAAAACGGATGAATCCAAATCTTAGGGAAATTGTTAAAGAAGAATTGCAAAAATTGTTAAATGTCAATTTTATATATCCCATTTCAGATAGTCAGTGGGTTTCTCCTTTGGTAATTGTGCCAAAGAAAAATGGAAAATGGAGGGTATGTGTTGACTACCGAGAACTAAACAAAGCTACTCTTAAAGACCATTTTCCCTTACCTTTCATAGATCAAGTGTTAGATACATTAGCTGGCAAAAAGTACTTCTCATTCCTAGATGGGTTTAGTGGTTACAATAAAATCCAAGTAGCACTTGAAGATCAAGACAAAACCACATTTACCTATCCTTGGGGTACCTATGCTTACCGAGTATTGCCATTTGGATTATGCAATGCACCTGCAACATTCCAAAGGGCAGTATTAGGAATTTTTTCAGATCTTATACATGAATGTGTAGAGGTGTACATGGATGATTTCACAGTTTATGGAAACTCATTTGAAGAAGATTTAGAAAACTTAGAAAAAGTTTTAAAGAGATGTCAGGAAGCAAATCTTTCACTTAGTCATGAAAAATGTTTTATGATGTTTACTGAAGGTATTGTTTTAGGGCATCACATTTCAGGGGATGGGATTAGAGTTGATGAGTCAAAATTTGAAGTCATCTCTAACTTATCTATTCCAAGTTGTCAAAGATATGTTAGAATTTTTCTAGGATTTACAGGATATTATCGGAGATTTATAGAAAACTTCACCAAAATAGCATCTCCACTCTTCAAATTACTTACCAAAGATTGTGAATTCAAATGGACTTCTGATTTCCAGTTATCTTTTGAAACCCTGAAAACCAAAATTTCTGAAGCACCTATATTAAGGGGACCTAACTGGAAGTTACCTTTTCATATCTCGACAGATGCCTCCGATACAGCTCTAGGAGCAGTATTGGGACAGAAAGACTTGATTCCCTATGCCATCTATTATACCAGTAAAAATTTGACTCCTGCAGAGTTAAACTATACTGTAACTGAAAAAGAGTTTTTAGCTGTTGTTCATGCCATAAACAAATTCAGACACTATATAACAGGCTATGAAACTTTTGTTCACACTGATCATTTTGCAATTAGATACTTAATGAACAAATCAATTACTAATGGCAGAGTCATAAGATGGTTATTTCTCTTACAAGAATTCAACATTACCATTCTAGATAGGCCTGGAAAACAAAACACAGTAGCTGATTTCCTATCTAGACTCCAAAATATCAAAGATGACACTCTAGTTGAAGATCAATTTCCTGATGAATATCTTTTTGCAATTTCTACTCAAACTCCATGGTTTGTTGATATTGCTAATTATTTAGTTTCAGGAAAATTTCCTTCAATAATGAATGCAAGGGATAAAAGAAAAATCATTAATGATAGTGCAAAATATTCATGGGTTGCTAATGAGTTGTACAAGACAGGTCCAGATTTGATCATTAGAAGGTGTGTTCGTGAAGATGAGATGCATGAGATTCTCAAGGCATGTCATGATGAACCTTGTGGTGGACACTTTGCAGATAAGAGGACAGCCTATAAGATCCTTAATTTAGGATATTATTGGCCATCCTTGTTTAAAGATGCTAAAGAGTATGTCAAAAGGTGTGACAGTTGCCAAAGGGTAGGGAAACCTTCTCCTTCGGGTGAGATGCCATTACAACCTCAGGTACATATTGAACCTTTTGAAAAATGGGCTTTGGATTTTGTAGGACCTATTAGTCCTCCATCAAGACAAAAGAGATATATATTAGTTTGCACTGATTATGTTACTAAATGGGTAGAAGCTAAGCCATTACTTGTTGCTAATGAAGCATCTATAGTTACTTTTCTTTTTGAGGATATTTTTACTTGTTTTGGTGTCCCAAGGGAAATTGTTACAGATCAAGGAGCTCAATTTACATCAAGGCTAGTGGAACAAATGATGGAGAGATACAAAATCAGGCATAGAAAATCTACTCCTTATCATCCATAAGAAAATGGTCAAGTGGAATCTACTAATAAGGTCATTGAAGGAATCCTAACAAATACTGTTCATTTACATAGAAGAGATTGGGTAGATAGGCTTCATGAAGCCTTGTGGGCCTATAGAACTACATGGAGAAACACAACAGGCCATACTCCTTATGAGCTTGTTTATGGAAAGCAAGTTTTGTTTCCCATAGAGTTCCAAATTCAAACATTCAAGATGGCAGTTCAGCTAGGACTTTATCTAACGGAGGCACAAAAGCATAGACTGGAGAAAGTTAATGAATTGGATGAGATCAGACAAGATGCAGTTCAGAAAACAAGTCTAGTCCAACAGCAAAGGGCTAGATGGCATGACAAGTACATCAAGGAGAAAAAATTCAAAGAGGGTGACTGGGCTCTCTTGTTTGATTCAAAATTCAAGGATTTTTAAGGGAAATTTCAGACACATTGGCTTGGGCCATATGAAATTGTTGAAATTTTTGATAATGGGGCAGTCAAAATCAGAACTATAGATGAAGAAAAGGTCACTTTTCTTGTGAATGGTCATAGACTGAAGCTATACCACAAGCCACTCTCAAGAGAAGAGTTTGTCAAGAAGTTCCAAGAAGACAATGATGTGAAGTTAATGAAGAAGAGTCTCTCTTCTTCATCAACTTGATTGAATTTTCTGAAGTATTTCTATTCTAAATAAAATAAAAATAAAAATAAAGGTATAAACATGAAAACCAATCATTGATTGGCATGTTTATACAGAAAAGATAGGGTGAAAATCAGAGTCTCTCTGACACTCTAACTTTTCCCATTTTGTTTTTTCAAGCAGCTGTTACAAAATCATAAGTTCAGATCCATTGTACTTATGATCCATTTCATTTCATTTCATTCCATTCACTTATCCATCCATACTCCATTTCATTCATTCATTCATACTTCACTTCATTCCATATATCATTCATCTCATTCCATACTCCATCCACCTCATTTCCATGTCAAAATTCAAAGTTTGATATCTTGCTGTAAATGAAGAACACATGTCATGGATTGCAAGACAGTTCTTATGTTCTTCCACTCCATTTCATAAACTGAATCAATTCCATTTCATCATCCACTTCATACATATCATAACTCATCATCCATCTTCATTCATGCCATATAAAATTTCACTTATATCCCAAACCACTCCATTCCATGATTGAAATACTCTATAGGTACATTCTGCAGCTTAATAGACATTCTGCAGCTGATCAGACTTTCCGTAGCCAGACAGTCATTCCGCAGCTACAAATCCTGAAGGCACTAATCAGCAGACATTTGAATTGCAACAAAATGATCTAGTGTATCCATGAATAAGAAGAATCAAGAAGGATTATGAAGACTCTTCCAAAGGAGAACAAAGAAGACAAAGACCACAAAAAGCAAATGAAAAGCAGAGGTAACAAGTTTAGATTATAATGGCATTTCATAAAGTTTAGCATAGTTTTAGTTATGAATCATTCGAAAAGGTTGTTTTAATTATTTTTATTGATCATGACCAATAAACCCTCCACAAACTTTGAATTAAAATCTCCCATTTCAAATTCTATACCCGACATCATTTAAGCGGTTAAAAAGGCTGAAGTGTTTGATTTCCTCACGTCACCCAACCAAATCATTCAATGATGATTTTCTTTTCCGTTGTAAAAATCTCCGCAGTATTTTCACTCATTAATTCGTTTTCTCCACCTCACTCCATTTACTCATTCCGTAACTACTTCCATCACTCCATTATGTAGCCAGCACTTCATTCCGCAAAACAAAGATTAAAAGCACTATCACCATGAGTAGAGATTGAGCATTATCATTGTAAACGCAGAGGTATAGCAGTGTGGAATTTGAAGCCATTTATCACTAAGAGACAGAGATATATCAGTGTGGAATTTGAAGCCATTGTCACTGTCAACCAGAGGCATATCAGTCCGAAGTTTGAAGCCATTGTCACTGTCAACCAGAGGCATATCAGTCCGAAGTCTGAAGCCATTGTCACCTAGAACCAGAGGTATATCAATTCGAAGGTGAAAGTTATTGTTTCCGAGGGCAAAAAGAATATTAATCTGAACATTGAAGAAGCAACTATGGGTCTTATTGTAAGAACTGAACCAGTGGGTACAAAATACCTGGAAGGCTACCCTCAATGTAAAGAAATGTTGCAACAGGTAGGATGGCTACAATTTTTTGAGAAATTTAATGGCTTCCACAAAGAAGTCACTAAAACATTTGCAAGGTCATTTCAAGGAGCTGAGGTTGAAGTGGGAGATGTTAAATTCACTGTCACTGAAGTTTTCATTGCAGAAGCTACGGGATTGCTTAGAAATGGAGAGAGATGGTTCAAAAACAGAGAATTCCATAATGAATCCTGGAAGCAAATTCTAAAATCACCAGGTATGGATGTCACTGTGTTTAAGAAAGGAATTCCAAGTTCTGCATTGAAAAATAAATGGAGAAACATACTACTTATTCTGCAAAAATTTATTACATGTGAGGGTAGATATGGCACATTTTATGTTTACCACATTAGACTAATAATGCATTTTCTGGAGGAAGAGTTAAACCTACCCTATTTCTTGCTTCAAAGTTTGAAAAAGATGGCTTCTTGTGTTCAAAGAAGGGTTCAATTCTTAGAGACAACTCTATACCATCATGGCTTAGTTAAGATTTTAATTGAACACCATTTAGCCAAAACAAATGATACTTGGGATAATTTCTTGATAAGAAATCATTTTGAAGAGCCAAAAGAGCCCTCACCTGAACAACAGCCTACAAGGAGAAGCAGAAAATGGAGAGCTTCAAAAATTGAAATTGACAAAACAGTCCAGGAAAGTAGTGAGGAAATCATCTCAGAGAAGTTGACTCAAATCAAGAGACAACTTAAGAAAGAAAAGGTAATCAGAAAATCTGCCACAGAAAAAGGAGAGGGATCTTCCCAGCCAAGAAGAAGCCATAGACTAAAGGGGAAACTAAGGAAAACTCAGATCAAACAAACAGGGGTGATAAATATAGAAGATGAGGAAACATCTATTGAAGAATATGTTGAAGAGGATTTTAATGAAGGAAACCCTGAAATTGATCCTGCTCAGCAAGAAGTTTATGACTATGTTGAAACTTTGGAAAGGAAAGCTTCAGAGAGTAGAGAGAGAACCCCTAGTCCTCCACTGTCCGAAATAGATGTGTTAAGAAGGGATAGGTATGAGCTGGAAATACTTAATAGACACATCAAAAATGAGAATGACATTCTGAAGGAACAAGTCAAACTCAAAACTGATATGAACTCAACCTTATCTCTACATATAGACAAAGTGGAAAAGGATAATGAAAAGTTGAAAAAGAGGAACAAGAAGCTAATCAGGGCACTTATCAACTTAAGGTTCAAACTTGTCATCAGAAAACCCAGAAGATCTTTAGCTTCTAGGCAAAGGAGAAGGAGAGGATTAGATGTTCTTGCAGAAGCCTCTGAGTTTATGGAATAAGTTGCATGAGGACATGCAAGAAGTCAGCAGTGGGGGTATGTTGAGCCTCAAGATTGTGCTTTATTTCATCTTACTTTACCTCATTTTCCTTTGTCTATTGTTATCCCAGACCCAATTGATCAATGAATTTAGTTAAAATTACTTTTAGAATGATGAACATGGCTAACTTGCTAAGTTTTGTGATTTTTGTCATTATAATGCATTTTGACCGGAACTAGCTACAGAATGCAGAAATTCCGTAGCTAACTGTAAATTCTGCAGCTATCTTCACATTTAGGCATGTTCCAGGTGGACTCTCAAGAAAAACCGCATATGGGTATATTCCACGTCATGTCTACATTGTTCGTTTCTCACCATGAAGGAAAAACCGAATTCTGGATATGGTTTTGGTACGTGGGAACACATTTAGGAAGGCAGACTTCTAATAGGATTGTCTTAGTCCAGATGTCCTTTTCCTTTTTACGTTTCCACTTCAAGAGTCCTAATGTGATTTCGATAAGGAAAGACAATGATCCTGGAATTGTTGCAAGTCTTGTTATGTACATTTGTTATATAAACACTTGGGAAACCGAGAGCTAGGCTAGATTTTGCTCTAGATTTTACTTAGATTCTGTGCTACATTTCTGAAGACGCAGATTGCTCTGTTCAAGTTATTTCTCCTTTAATGAAGAAGACAGTATTGTTTTGAAAGCGTTGATTTGATTTGGAGTTAGATTCCGTCTGGTGGTAGAGGGCCCCTGCCTCCTGCATGGTTTTACTTGCGTAATTTAGATAAGTATCTTAGTTGCCTTTACATTTTTGAAGTTTGAATTCGTAGTTGTTTTCATTAGCCACTATAGTTATACTCGTTCTAAAAACTCTTCCAAAAGAAGAAGCTCTTCCAAAAGATCATGATAATGAATGGGAAATGGCTATAGTGTTGTAGGATTTTATTGTAATTTCTTTTGTTCACCATCACAGTTATACTTATTCTAAGCACTCTTCCAAAAGAAGAAACTCTTCCAAAAAATCCTTATGATGTCTTAAGCATGATTGTGATCCTGAACTTTTCAGTTGTGTGTTTGCACTAAGTACCATAGCTGTTCTTGCTCTTAAAACGCTCTTCCAAAATATCATAATGATGGGTAGGAGATAGCTATGATATCTTAGTTTTTAATTGCTTTCAGTATTTATGTTTGCATTTGCACTGAATTGTACAGTTAGGATTGTTCTAAGAAACTCTTCCAAAATACCAATCATGATGGACAAACAGACTGTATAATTCCATAGAATAATGCATGATAGCTTAGTTAGGATACTCCAGAGTTTAATTGCACTTAATTCATGCTCAGTTATTTTGTTTTAAGTTTGATAATGACTTGGTAGTTCAGCACTGTTTTAGATTAGTGACATCTTAAGTTTAGTTTTAGCTTAACTCATTGCATTTGCACTCCACATTCAGTTGTCATTCACTGCATATTAGATTACTTCAGTTGTTAAACTTAACAAAACAGCCTTCATTATTTACAAACCTCTTCTTGTTCTAAAATCTATAATTGATTCATAACCATATGAACAGAAGACAGTATCATTTTAAGGTCTGAAATACTTCTGCAACTTCATTATCATCTCACAAACAAACATTTCCTCAAAATACTATTTTAAAAATATATAACCTTTGAGTGAAGTGTAGTGTTATCAAACTAAGTTGCAGAATAGAGTTAGGAACTAGTCTTAGAGTAGAAGATCTTATGATGTCAACAATATTTTTTTCCAAATATGTTTCTACAAATCTCTAATCATGGATAACATGTTGCATCATTATAAGTTAGTTGTTTAACTGTTTAGTTAGGAGAATTTGCATGCTTAGCTGACCATGTCTCAAGCTGTCTCTCTCAAAATACCTTTGATGAAAGAATTTGACAAGTTGAGTTTATGTTTTGAATCATTTGCTTAAAAGTCATTATCAAGCTTTGTTTATGCTTAGTCATAGTTTAGGTTTGATTCTGTTTCAGTATTTGCATTTTCATTTGTCATTTGTCATCAACCAAATAGGCTTCACTCTGTTTTTAAACCAGTAGCCACTTTCCACTAGCTTTCTAGTCATTTTCCTTGTGAACATAAAACTACCAAAATACCAAAAAAATCATAAATCGTCACAAAAGACCAAAAACATCATAAAACACTAAACACAACGCATTAAGAGACAAACACCTAGGCACATATGGTGCATTTCACTTCAGCAGTTTACCAACCCTGGTTGACAATTAAATGAGCTCAATTTAGGAGACTAGATTGAGACCAAACAGTGTTTTCTATACATCTTATTGAATCTCTTATAAAAATCAGAAAAAAATTCTCCTTATTTTCTTTTGATTGGACCAAACTCAGTGATATAATACAAAAAATATTTCTTATCACCCCATTTCCTTAAAAATATATCGTCTATGGTTTCAATTCTAGTGATGCTACCAGTTGTCAAAGATATGAACCATTTCCTAACATCACCCTTGAGGCTCTGGACACAAAATCTCATCCAGACATCTTCTTGCTCAATATTCATATTGTCAGTATAGGCATAAAAATCAGAAAAATGTTCTTCAGATGTTACCTCTCCCTCACTAGTAAATTTAATCATGTACTTGAGATAATTTCCTGCAGGTAATGCATTCATAGGTTGAGGTAAAACCAAAGAGGCATACCTTACACCAAAAATTTCATCCATTCGGTTAGGGGGTGGGTTTTGACCTACCATGGTATGAGTTGTTGGGATTTGTGGAAAAAAAATTGGTGGATTTTGAATAGAAGATGATGGAGCACCAACGTTTGATGTAGAGACCATTTGTTGGCTGAAAAATAAGGGAGGTACAAAATTTTCTGCAAAATTAGCAAATAGAGTTTGCAATACTTCTTTAGGGATAGCCTTTGAGAAAACAGTAGCAGAGGCATCAAAATTTCATTTACTCTTTTTCTTTATTAGATTCTCAGGATTAGGGACTGGGATTCTGAAAGGGGAATATGGGTTAGCCCTGGTTCTAGCCCTTCTAGGAGCTATAACTTCAACAATGGAGTCATCAAGCGTAATGCAGTCTAAAAGTACAGTTGGAACTATACATCTCAAAACTAGACTTATAACTTTGTCATTCACCCAGGGATAAAATTCAATTCGCCTCAGCGACGCCAAATATGTTAGTGCAAGGAGTCACTCCTTGATTGAAAAAGGAGTAAGCCTTACACATCATCGTTCATTTCAAATTTAAAGGTTTTGAGTGATGGGATGGCTTCTTAAAGAGTTTGAAATTATTTTTATTCTTTAAGACTTTCAGGCATTTGGCAAGTTGTGGCAAGTATAAATTGTATGAGTAAATTGGTAGTATAGGAGAGCATATTGTAACAATTGAAATATGATAGATAGATAGTACTCAATCTAATAAATATGCATATCCTAAATCAGTCACACAAATACAAGAGTGGCATTTTACACAAACTTTGTTTTATATAAAGGAAAAAACATTTAGAAAGCAGAGTACATTCATAAAGTATTTCATATATATTTCATGAAACCTTCACTAACATGCTCTACACAACATATATTATGATTTGTAGGAAACTAAACAACAGATAAATAATTAGATCCTCTATTATTTCTCTTACTTGCACTTTACTAGTTGCTGCAACTCATAACTCAGAAGAATAAAACAATGAAGGAAACACACCATACATTAGACAGTCATTGAATCAAAAAATCCTCCAGCATGAAGTGAAAAAAGGATTTTTTTATTATGATAAGTCTTCAGATTGACCAAAATCCAACCCTTAAATGGTAATTAAAGATGATATTTATAGAGAGAGAGGCACTAACTCCATCTCTCCTAAAAATAAGGAATCACTCTTCCTCACATTACATAGGTGTTATAGGACATTAAAACTATATCCTATCGAAATCCAACTAATGGGACAGATGTATATAAGAGAAGAGAAGTCAGTTTGGACTGTGCTGCTAAGTATGCTGACATGCTACCCCTTTTTCTGCTGATTTTTCTCTCCATGATCTTGGTTCCTTAACAACCATGTGTCTTCATTAAATGTGACCTTAAATAACCTCATAACCACTTATCAACCATCACTTGATATCTCCATGTCGTTATGAGTCCTTATCATTCTTGAACTTGCTCAGAAACTCTGATGACATCTGTCAAAAATCATTTAAAATAGGCGCTACTGAAAATTCTGGTAAAACCCTATAACTGGGCAAAACCTATAATGCTACTAGAATTTCTGGTAGTGTTTTGTTTCTTTTTAAAAAATGTACATCAAATACTTGAAAATCCTATGCAGACTTATATATTCTGGAAATTGAACTACTGTTCAAAAATGTACTTAGTAATCAAAAATGTATTTTATTAAGACACCCTTTTACCTCTCCTCCATATGGGCTGCAACTTTTGCAAGCTTTTCCAAGTCTGATTGTTTGTCAACAACTAATTTTGATCTTGTGGTCCTGGTGGTTATTTCTTTGAAAACGGTTTTTTTCTCTTTTGAACCCTTTTGATTTTTTCTTCATTTTGAAGATTCTGTTTGCTGGTCTGAAGGGGATTTACCCTTATCTTTCCTTTTGCACTCACTAGTCTCTGTAATTGAACCAATTACAGTCTGTAACCTTTCAAATTGATTCTCTATATCTATGACCTCTGTCAGCAAACTTGGATTATGAAGGGATTTATATTTGAGCCTAAACTTGTTGTTGTCTCTAGCTGTCTTGGCCCATTCATTCTTGAGGTAATTGTTGGGATTTACTTTAGCCCAGTTAGGATCTTTGTGTCAATATTTGATAAAATTTTTGAGGTCTCCTCTAGTGATGACTTAGCCTTTAAACTTTTTTTCTCCTTCCTGTGGAAGGTTGAAAGCTTCAGCAATATACTCTGATGTTACCTGCAATCTGAGGCCATATACATTTTCTTCCTGCCCATTAAAAGAGAGAAAAATTTCCTTAGCTTCTCCTAAATGTTACACAATGGATACCACCCTGGCTGAACATAGAACCTTCTCACATTCTTATTAACATAAACTATATCAACTCCTTGGGGTTCAATGCATTTTAGGTTTCCTCCTTTATTAGTCATCTTCAATAATAAAGAAGGTTGTCTGCTGAAATATGATAGGTGTCAAGATTAGAGGAGCTCACCTAACATGTGTTGCTATGTCTTCAATGAAATTTGTCTAAAATCTGGGTCTCCTTTCTCATGCTGCTCACTGGAGCTGCTCATTCACCAATAATTAAACTCTAAACTAATGTTTTTCCCTTTCTTTCGGTGGTTTAAAAAGATATGTTGGTTCACCTTTCCATGCATGAGATTTTTCATAATGGTAAATATCTTAGACTGTAGCATACACTTTGTGGTATTCATTATTAACTTCAGTTGGCTGTGGTGTTTTAGATGATATGCTACAGGTGGCTAGAGATGAGTGGAGCTAGAGATGGCAGTCACTACCATCGTATCCTTATTACAGGCCTAAAATTTTGGCAGCATTCATGCTTGATCAAACCAAAAGGTCATCACATTAAAACAGAAGATCCATGATATACCTTAACACATAATATGTACCTCAACATGTGGATGAAACGACTCAGCTGACAGACAGGACAAACAACGGTTGGATTTTCTTAAATTTGGATTGACACCTAGCTTTCTCTATGTATAACCATGACTCAAATTAACATCACTCAATGAAAAAAATTCTTAACGCATGACCTAACTCATGATAAAATTTTAAAATGTAGTTGAAAACATGAACACGTGGCTTAACACAAAGCGGATGCGCTTTTTTTATTTTTATTTTTAAACATGGGAGGTTACTGGAATTTCCAGTAGTATCAGGTTAAAATAAAAATAGAAATAAAATAGAATTAAAGCAGACTGTCTGGAAAGGGATAAAACATATCCTACCGGAATTTTCGGTAGCGTTCTAATTTTTTTTTTAAATTTACAATTTTTTATCCGAAAAACTAGAAATTTAAAACTAACTCATTACTTAGCATAGAATTGTGCTAACATTGGCTCCATAGGGGGTAGAGCTCTCCCTACAACACTCTAAGAATTTTTTGTAGTTTCAGTGCCTTGTCATTGGGCTATGGAGTCTTATTATGAAATACATTAGTATTTAAAGTGAATTTAGGCCACCAACAGCCTTGGTAAAAGAATTTTTTGAGGAAGTGCCCATTAAATGGGCCTCCAAACAGTTTCATCCCATAAACATGTTACAACTCAAAATTATTGTTCTGCGAAATATTGGAGATTCTGAAAGGACCAAGCCATAAAGCATCAAATTTGGAATTATTACCTAGGTCTTGGTGCTGTGCATCCCATTTCAAAACCAAATCTCCAATCTGAAAATATGAAAATATTCCTTTTTAGTCCCTTTATCAAAAATATACTTTACATCATGCTGGTATTTTCTTAAAAAATCATATTATTGTTCTCACTTTTGCTGCACTTCTATGATATGATAAATTCTTTTGGTCATTTCATTTGGCTCGACTTCATGATCTTGCAGAAATTTAGCTATAGGAATGGATAATTGGATTGGAAAAACAACATCAGTTCCATAAACCATTTGAAAAGGTGATGTATTAATACATTTCTTTATTGTCACCCTGTCAGCCCATAAAGCAAATTTCAGTTTAGAGTCCCAGACTTTCTTGTTTTTCTCCAATAGCTCGGTGATGATTCTTACCAAAATTTTGTTAGATGATTCAGCTAAACCATTCCCTTGTGGACAATAAGTTGTAGAGTGAGTAAGTTGAATACCATAATAATCACAGAAATTTACCAATGGTGTAGCTTTCAAAGTAGTTGCATTATCTGCTACTAACCTTGATGGACATCCAAATATAGTTATGATTACCTCCAAAAAGTTAATGATGACTTTATGAGTAGCATTCCTAGTATGTATTGCTTCAATCCATTTGGTGAAGTAATCAGTTGCAAAAATAATTCAATGATGTTGTCCACTTGAAGGTGGATGGGTTTCGCTAATGAAATCTAATCCCCATTGCTGGAAAGGTGCAGAAACAACTACGGGCTTGAGAGGAAAATATTTCAAATGTTTTTTACCAGTGAAATTATGATTTTTACATGCTCTCACCTCAGCACACCATTAGAAAATAAACTAGGCCAAAAATAGCCATCTCTTAGTATTTGGTATGAAGTAGTTCTCCAATAGTGATGACCTCCACACACACTACTATGCATATCAAAAATAAATTTCTTGGACTCATCTGGGTCAATGCACCTCAACAAAATCCTTGTGGGATCTTTCCAATATAAACAATTATATTTCATGCAAAATTTAATAGTTTTCATCTTTAAAGATATCACTCTGCTTTTATCAAAGTTTGGAGGAGGTTTAAAATTCTACAAAAAATAAATGATATCCTTGTACCAGCTTCACTCAGAAATATTTACATCTACTGCCATGATGTCAATAGGTTCTGAAATTTTCCCTTCTAGATTGTTGTCCATGAAATTCAAGCCCAAAACTCTGCAATTTTCTTCAGCTAGTAGTTTGGCTAATCCTTGACCTTTGATTAGTTTAGTAGGTTTTATCTCTAAATCAAATTCAAGAACTTTAGTCATCCAATTACTTATTTTTCCATCAATATCAGGCTGAACTAATATTTCTCTAACAGTAGATGAAGGTACATAGGCAATAATTTTAGCATGCAGAATATAAACTCTAAAATCCTTCAAAGCTTTCACTAATGCATAAGCATGCTTTTCCAACATTTCATACTTCAATTATGCATCTCAAAGAGCTCTGCTAAAAAATTCTATGGGAGCTTCCTTATTTTCTGCATATTTTTGTAATAAAACCACAAAAATAGTATCTTGAGAGGAAAATGAGAAGATCAATAAAGGTTTTGAGTATTCAGGGTTTACCAACTGAGGTGCTTCAATGATATCTTTTTGATCAGCTCAAATGAATTTTTGGCTTCAAATGTCCACTTGACTTCTTTGTCCTTCTTCAGCATGAAAGTAATATGCTTCACCACTTCAGAAAAATTGGGAATGAACCTTCTTAAAAAATTGATCTTACCAAGGAAAGATTGAATCTCTTTCTTAGATATTGGAAGTGTTAAGTCTCGAATTAGAACCAGTCTTTTGGGATCAATTCTCACTCCATCTTTAGAAACTATGTGACCCAACAAAGTTACCTTCTTTGAGAGAAAAATGAGACTTCTTTGGGTTTAATGATATACCATATTTCCTGCATTTAAAAAATACTTGGCTCAAGTGTTGAAGGTGCTCTTGATCTAAAGCTCAAAAAATAGTAATATCATCCAAATAGATGACCAAGAATTTGTCCTTTTCTCCAATGAATGCAAAGTCCATAGCACATTGAAAAGTAGCTACGACATTCATAAGCCCAAATGGCATCTTTGCATACACGAATGTTCCCTAGGGAGTAGTGAATGACATCTTCTCTCGATATTCTGGCTAAACATAAACTTGGTTGTACCTGGAGAACCGATCTAACATGGAAATTATGTCTAGCCAAGTTACATTTTGAAGAATATACTCCATCTTTGACAATGTATAATTATCTTTCTTGGAGAATTTGTTAAGGTTCCTGAAATATACATATAATTTGACTTCACCACTCTTCTTTCTTACTGGAACTATATTAGCAACCCAATCTGAGTATCTCAATGGAATGATGATTTTGGCATCCAAAAGGTTTTTCACTTCATTCTCCATCATTGGTAACAATAGTGGATTGATTTGTCTTAATTTCTATCGGAATGAATTAGTACCATCTTCCAATGGTATTCTATGCTCAAGGATAGTTGTGTCATATGTCTTAAGAGCCTCATATTTCTAGGTAAAAACATCAACAAATTCACAAAACAACTTGTGGTATTCAATCTTTCTTTCCTATGATAAAGCTTTTGACAACTTAACATACCTTGGCTCTAGTTCTATACCCAAATTGAAATCTTCCAATTCTGCATTTGTTTCAGCTAACTATGGTTTGACTGAGACATCATTTTGATAAAAAATATTCTCAAGTGATATTAACCCCTTGGGAATATGATTGGTAAGCAGTTGTATGATAGGCTGATCGGGAATCTGTTTTTTCAGATTTTTGGTATCTTGATAATCAACATCATTCTTCATGAGATCTTCATCTTGATCAATGTTTAGGACATCAAATTCTTCAACAATTTCAATGAATATTCTAATCTCCTGATCATCCTCAAAAACTTTCCAATGCTTGACATTATTAGGAATTTAAGTCTAAACCTAACTTCCACTTCATATTTCAGATTTATAGGAATTCGAATCTTGAATGAGATTGCTGAAATAGAATGTGAATCAGCCAAAATATTACATTCTCTTGGAATAAAAGAAATGTTAAAGTCCAAGAATGAGGCTTATGTGATACTCCATACTTCATTCCGGTAATCTCTGAGTCAGGGATGCTTAGTTTCATAAAAATTTCTGATTTGCTGTAATATTCCTAATTAGCTGATAGCTAATTAAGAATATTTAATTTTGCCAATTTTGTTTTCTTAAGTTTAGTAGGTGAGTAAAAGGGTGAAGGGACCTATAAACCCAACATTTTGAATAAAACCTCTTTTCCAAAGCTAGTGTGAACAACGCAACATCTTGTGGGGCCAAGAAAGCAGCGCAGCTTAGATGAATGCCAAGGGGCCAAGTGATAGCACAGTTAATGATTGGACCCAAGGTTGTTGGGGTTTCACAAGAATAAGAAGGGGTTGAGGGCAGCCATGGAAATCATTCTTGATTATTCTGATTTTTTTAGTCTTTACGACTTGAGCACGCTTGAGCTGTTTAGCAAATTTTGTAGTGTTGTTTAGCACACGAGTGTCTCCGAGCGGAGATCCTAGCCTCATCTTCGGGGGAATTCGAGAGCCTGCTAAGGAGAGGAGTTTTTTAGGATACTTTATTCAGGAGTTTCACGGAGCTTCAAGAGAATATTTCTATAATATTTTGTGAGCTGATTTTATTATTCGGCATCAGGCCACTTGCAGCACCTCTATAGCAGCGCAGTCACTTAGTGACTTACACAATCCAACAACAAAGAGATCCAGGAGATGATGAAAATCCGTGGCATTTCCACTTGGAATATAGTGAAGGGGTCAGCCCTTCAATAGTTGAGTTTTGCGGAGTAGTTGCAGACATTTTCTCTTTCAGTTCGGCCCATAGTTCTACATACCCAGCAAAATTCGAAATTAGAAGAGGGCCAAGCATAGAAAGGCCAAATTTTGAAGATTGGAGTTTGGGGGAATTTTTTTTTTTGTTTTTTTAGTATAGTTTGTGGTTAAAATCCCGTAATTTTCTGAGCATCATATCAGCCCATTTATGCAGTCCCTACTCAGCTAGCAGCTATAGGATCTAGGCAAAAAAGGGAAGATTTTGAAAGTTGTAATTAGAGAAAACCATTTCTGGGTTTTTCTAGGTTTTGAGCAAGGATCACCTTCCCAAATTCCTAGAATTTTATGAGTAGTGAAAGCAGCCCAACCAATAGTACGAATTTGGCTAGCTGCAACATTTCCAATAGGGCATTGCAGAGGAAGAGTCCAGTAGCAACAACAGAAGAGCAGTGTTTTAGTGTGAAAATCTAAGGGTCATTTCAACCATCATAGCTGGTTAGAGTGCTATGTATTTTTGGCACTGTTGGATTTGTTTTTCACCTCCATATTTAATAGAATGACTCAATAGTTTTTCGCTCTTTTTTGGCGTTTTTAATGTGTTTTTCATATTGCTATAATTTTAGTATATTATTTCTTGTATTATTTTCATTTTTACATTTGGGATATTATAGTGGTATCATAGCATAATCTTGGCCTAGCTCGTGGGAAACCCTTCATTTTATGACAAGATTAGAACAAAGGGAAGGCACCAATGGCAGTAGAGAATGGAAAGAAGGAGTTTGGTACCCTCTTCCTCAAATCAGTACAGGAGCTCACCAGGAAAGTACAGGAGATGAGAGTAGACAGACAGTGGAAAATCTTGCGAGGGTTTCATAATGGAGAAGGATCAGGTACTTCTCACCATTGGTCTAAGCAACCAGTGGTGCCACAAATGTCCCCCCATGCCCACTTTCTTAGTAGTGGGGACAGGAGGACCTCAGGAGCAGGAGGATCTCAGTAATTATTTTGCGGAGTACCAATCTCATACATAGGATTTTAGAGATCATCTAACTTTCCAAGAATTTTTCCAAATGAAGGATAACCATTGTTGCACAGTAATTTGTCATTGTCCCTGCAATCCCCCATCCTGTACATTGGAGGGTCTTTTCCATGACCTGTGAGCAGTGACATGACCTGAAACCACTTTCATGGCATCCCCCTTGACAAGGACAATCATTCCTCTGAAGACAGTTTCCTGTAAAAAACCCTAAAAATAGACCTTTTGACCTTGGCGTGACCAGCCAGTTCAACCCTCGCGCCAATGGGGGAAATCCACCAAAGAGGGTGCGCCAACTAGCGCTCTGTCCCATTGTATTACTCGTGCCAAGCTTAATAAGGATTGTTTTTTAAAAATAAATGGCGGAAGTTTGATTCCAACCAACTCTTGAATGAGTCTCTAAAATGAGTTGGGAGGTTTGGCTCCGGATCTCTATGTAGGAGAAGTGGTTTTCCACCTATCATGGAAGCTTCCTTAAGGATAGGGCCAATCCCACCATTGTAGGGATACCAAATCCCCTTCCACCATCTATATAAGCTTGCCATTTTTCCTTTACAAGCTAGCCTTAATGGTCATAGAACTAAGAGTTGAATCAGTAGCAAGGAGACTATTTCCAGACAGCCTCTAAGAGCCAAACCGAAGAGAGAGAGCTTTGTCCCATTCCCGACGAGCTTCATTGAGATGTGATCCGATGTCGACCCGCCAAAGGAAGATCCAGTGTCAGAGCTCAGGTTGTATCTTTCTTTCGTTGTTATTAATAATAAGCAACTTTGATTATGGTTCCATTCATATGTTCATGTCTTATGTTATGAATTATATCTTCTCTTACTTATATATGATTACATGTTTTAGGTTTTACGTTGTGTGTTGTTGTTTCTTCATGCGCGTACAAGTGTTCGAACATGCTAGGTGGGAGGATTGTGATATGCCAAAGCGAAGGATGGAAACGCCCTCTTTTCTGCAAACAACAACAGCGTGGGACTTAAGGTAGGCCTCTTGTCGCATCTTGGTCTTTTGTAACTAGGAACCTGCGTCTTAGCGTGACTCGGTTGTTTCTAGACCCGATCTGGGCTAGTAGGGATCGCCTCTGTCCGCAGAGGGGACTTACCTCTCCAACAAACTGGAAACTCCACTGGGGAGACATTGATTGGAGTTTGTCTTGTATTTTCAGTTGATTTTGGTCTTTGTCTGCTTGATCAGCTCTTCTGGTTTGCCTTTTTCTAGTGTTAAACCTCTGTTTAGCCTCACCATACCTGATCTGCTCCTTGTTTGCTCATTTTTATTTTTTTCATTAGTAAACTCGACTAGCGAGTTTTTTTCCTTGACATTCGCGCCAATTAGCGCTTCTTGCTAGTTAGGCCCTCGTGCCAATCCTGTTCTGGCACTAGATACAGCCAGACAGTCATGCCAATCCTGTGTGGTGCTAGGGTTTGCTTGTGTCTGAGCTTGATTTGTGGTTTTGGTGTCATTTTTTCAACTGCCTGAGTGTCCTGAAGCCTTGGTTGACTATGTGTGACCTCTATCCTCTGATTTTTTGCCCTCTACTATTGGTTTTACATTCTAGCCCTAGGGCATCTAGGTGCTATAGTGTGTTAAGCCTCTCATGGGAGTTTTTTGTTTTCATTTGTCCAGTCAACTTCGTTGTTGCTTCTTTGCATTCGTTTGGTGGTTTTCCATTGTTTTATTGTGTTATTTGAGTGATTGCCCTCTTTCTCATTTGATTTTATCTTTGTCTCGTTTCGAGCCTAGATTACACAGTTCACATGAGTCTTTGGAATTCCTCTTTGGTTTGAGGGATTTCTCCATCAGTTTGAGGTCTGATTGTGTTTTGCGTTGAGCGAACTTGCTTGTCTTTACTCTTCCACTATCATTTCTCAAAACGATCTCTCCATTAGTTTTCATTTTGTTTAGTGCATCTTGCTCTTAAAACATTGAAAATAAAAAAAATCAATTCTTGTGCTTTTGATTAGTTAGTGTAAATTGAAAACTTTTCTGCATTATTAGTGTTATATAACTCTAAAGGAAAAGATTTTAATTTCATTAGCATGAATTAGAGACATTAGTGGTTGTTTTGTGATCATTTTTTTATTTGAAAAGCTCTCAACCTTCCTGTAGTGTGGCATGTAGTGTGCATTTAGAGGTTTTTGAGACATAAAATTTGGTAGGGCCTGAAAATTGAAACATAATTGAAGATCAACTCTAAAATTTATTCAATTTACCTCAAGGCAGAATTGAAACATTAACGAAATATTTAGAGGTCTAGGCTAGTGATGTGTTCCGGCGTCATTAAACCTAGTAGCTGTCGTTCGCCTCTTGGATTAGATAGCACTAGTACGGACTTGTGCTCCCCGTATCGTCGCGTATATAAAGGGAGACCCCACTAGGTTGCTATCCTTTATCTGTAGGAAGCCGAGTCTGCTGCCTTATACCTGTGATACACCGGACACAACATTCAGGGAGATTTCCTGCACGTACCTCAAGTCCTTGGTTGATTTATCTTTCATTTTTGAACCAAGGTGTACATTGTAGTTCACGTATATCTAGTGCACCCTTTTGCCTAGATTTCTAGAGTATTCATTTTGATCTTTTCTGACTCATTAAATTTGAAAGGATCATCGAGCGCTTTTCCTTTCACGCTTGTTTCCAAATTGAAAGAGATAGAGTCACCTTTCATCCGTTTCTCGACTCTTAAAACATGAAACGGTAAATTTTCTAAGTTTCAATGTGGTAAAATAAATCACCTGCGATCACATGCCCTTTTAGAGTTTGCTTTTTGGCTGTTTGATTGTTTTCCTTGGTTTTTCCCGTGTGTTTTTGTTTTGATCTCTTCCTCTTGTCATTACTGTCACAGTGGCGGAACCTTCAGTTTCGTCTACTGGTAGTCCTTACATAGACGATTCATCAGAGGTCTCTCAGTCCTCTGCTGAACCTCAACAGCTTATTGTCTCTGAGTTTCCCGAAAATCATGCATGAGTTGTGTTAGAGTCGGTCCTTACAACCCTCCGTCAGAGATCATTTCGTTTTTTGCATATCATTCTTAGGTGTCTCGCTTGTTCCACTTCGTTGCATTTCGCTAGGAGCATGCCACTGACTGACGAGGGGGTCTGGTCGTCTTGTGTTTCCTCATGCTTGTACCTGCAGGGCTATTTAACAATTCCTCAAAAATCACTGAAGTTTATAGTCATGGCATTCATTGTCATTAATGATTGTTTTCATTAAAAAGAGTCTTTAGTCCTAGAGTCTAGGGTTTTCAAGTCCTTTGCATACATGTCATAAAAGCCCGCAGGCCATGAGGTTGGTTCCAAAAAGTTCTCGTTTCATATTTTTATTATCAAAAGCATTTGAAGACATTT
Organism: Pinus albicaulis; assembly: GCA_034641835.2. Lineage (NCBI taxonomy): Eukaryota > Viridiplantae > Streptophyta > Pinopsida > Pinales > Pinaceae > Pinus > Pinus albicaulis. The sequence continues at coordinate 1,363,524,969 of CM076582.1, read as the reverse complement.
CTAGTCCAAAACTCTATTTTGGAACTAGAAATTGTCTAATTTCATTTTTGTAATAATTGTATCTATTTCACCATAAGAAATTTCAAAGCAAGCCTCTGATCTTTTCCTAAGCCAAGTGCCGGATCCCTGCAAAACACAACAAAATATTATCAGTCCAAAACTCAGAAAAGCCAAAAGAGAAGCGTTGTATTAAAAGATCAAATGTCAAAGTGCTGAAACATTATAAAGTGGGTTAGCAAACAAATTTAATTCAAATCTGATTTGATGAGATATTTTCTTCACATATAAATCATGGCAAACAATTTCATTTGCTCGAAAACCTCAAGGCAGAAATCGTGTTTGTGTTCTTGAAGGCCGAAGCCATGTTTTCATAGCCGTGGACAGTGATTGGAGGTGCGCGCTACCCATACAGGAGGCGCGCTACCCATATAAGGTGCGCTACGCACTTAACCTTCCCCAGCCCTTTGCAGAGAACACGGGCGCTACGCGTATAGGGCGCGCTACTCGTTGGGTAGGCGCGCTACCCATACAGTGACAGAGCCAAACAATTTTGTCTTTGCGTCCGATTTCGAGCTCAAACGCCTCCATCCACTTGCAAACAGGTTTTTAATCATTGCTCAGTGATTTTTGAAAGAGGTTTTGGTATTTTTTTGAAGTTGGGAAACAAGCATTGCTTGAGGAGAAATCTATAAACCCTATGTTCATAGCAAATTCAATTCTCAGGGTTTTAAAAGATATAGTGACAGTTTAGTGAAGGGTTTGTAAACTTTCGTGATTGGTATATGTGCTCATACCTATATTTCTTGTGGCGCCCTGGCACATTATGTACATCATCCTCATGCCTTTTTTCCATTCTACCACTGCTGTCACATCCTCTCATGTTGACTTGTCCATATAGTCTCATGTTTTCACATATTTTTTTTCCATAATATTACCACTGTTGTCCTTGCTATTGTTTCATTGCCAAACACAAACACAGTCCATTAACAAATCCTTGGCCAGCATTACAAAGGCTGTATACAACATTTTCATTTGGTACTTATTTGTCAAAATCACTTGTGATCCAAAAACAGAGACTGTTTCTATGCCACTAAAATAGAGCTATTACCACTGTCACTTGTTTGCTTATGATGTTTTGGTACATATGCAATATATTTGGGTTTTGAGAATGCATTGAAGCCTTTGACTTCACTACACCTATATCAACACACATATTGCAGACAACTTGTTTTCAAAGCTATGTCAGAGACAGATTCAGTTTATGAGCAGGAGTCTGACAGTGATTCCACAGCAGAAGGTAATGTGCCACGGAGGCCTCACAAAGGTGGCAAAGGTGGTAAACATCTTAGGGAGGAGCCTACTTCTTTGGCTCAATTGCAGGCATGTCCGCTTGCAATGGATTGTTTTCGGTATCAGTCATGTTTTCGATTCTGTGAGATGATTTCACAAACCCAGCTTCATCGTGAACTAGCTCGTCTATTTGTTCTACATTTACATGATGGCCGTGTAAATCTCGCCGGAGTAGATTTCATTCTGTCACCAATGACTATTGCTCAGGCCACTGGCATACCAAATTTAGGAGAGGAATGGAACAAACGTCAGCAATTGGAGAAATTCCACTATGAGCCATACATCAAAACTGGGTATATGAGGCACTTGAGCAGAGTTTTTCCTTTCAGATTCTTGAAGGATGAGTTTGCACCACTGATGAAACTCATCATTCGGTATTTCAGTTGCGAGGGCAGATTCTCGCGTCTCTTTGCGTACCATGTCCGTTTGTTGATGCACTTCACGAGGGTACGTATGATGAACATTCCGTACTTCATGTATCGCAACATAGAGAGGATGATGATTTTTATACAGAAGAAGACCCCAGCACAACAGCATAGAAGTATATATCATTATGCTCTGATCAAGATCATAGTGGTACATCAGTTGACACAGCAGGGCATCACTTGGGAGGATTTCATCTCCCGTGACTTTTTCACAGCGCCACAGCCGCCTCCCAAGGTAGTTCATGATGTGGGAGAGCCTTCACACCAGCCAGACATTCCTGAGGTTGAGCATATCAGCGCTCCATTGGTTCTGACATATCATCGAGGCCACAGGGCCTTATTTGCAGCTTCTGACGAGTATTATCTCCACCGGGGTGGAAGGGTCTCATGACTCCAACAAATTGGCGAGTATTATATCATGATGTGGGAGGGGGTATCGCCTTCTTCTTCAGCACATGTACGAATCCCCCAGGACGGGGGCAAGAAGCCCATGCATGATGAGGGCCATCGGGGAGGCGGGACACGGATTTCCACGATCATTGATGTTGATGCGAGCTCTCTGGCTCGAAGCGAAGGAGATCATCCGGGGGAGAAAGGGACGAGAATGAAACGCTGAAAGATAAATTGCAGAAGGCTCGAGTGGGTGATAAAATACCTGGAGCGGACGTAACAAACGGCTAGAGGATGAGCACACTTTATGAGCTGGCGGCGAATCCGTGAGATCGGAAGTTAGCCGGAAGAGACAGGTGACATGACACCGATCGATCGAGATTCTGTACTCACACATGTTAACATTCATCTGGAGAAGTTGTTGGCAAAGGCCAATAGAAAGAAAGACATGCTTCGCCACATGAAAGGTCATTATTGGGCCCGCATGCATGTCTGCAAAGTGAGAATGAAGATTCTGAAGAGGAGGTTGAGCGAAGCACTAAAACGGCGGAAAAGGCCTGATCAACTCCGGATTTTGGCCGAGGCTTCGTTGGCTGGGCATGATACATGATGGAGGGTCTTCACTCCGAATTTGAGCAAATTTGGAGAAATTTTTGTCATTTTGAAATATTTTGGTCCAAAAACAGATTTTTCCGCTATACGGGTAGCGCGTCGATATGCTCACTTTTGTTCGGGACACTTGCTGAAGGAAATCTTTGCATTTTTGGGTTTTTCATGGTAAGTTATGCATGCTCAGGAATTTCCAAAGCATTTCATCAGATTCTGGATGGTCAAAAGGCCCAAAAACACCATGAAAACCACCTTGCTACCACCTTTTACACCAGCAAGAAGTACTTCTGGGAGAATGCAGTTTTGGAGGGGCAAATGAGCTCTAAATTGGGAAATTCCACTTGGGTTGGATAGCCAACATCTAGGGATTTCCAACGAGCTATCATGAGCTCAATTTGGATGTAGGGAAGTGCCTCAAAATTAGTCTGAAAGGCGCGCTACCCATATAGCTCAGGCGCGCTACCCATATAGATTTTTGGCTGATTTTTCAACTTCCAGCTCAGAATTTCGACCAGTTGGGACCAGTTTTGCTTGTGGATGAAATTTTTGGGTTTTCATGATGTAAATTGATGGTTGGCATGTAAATTTCGCTCATTTTTACCTATTCTAGAAGATTCACTCTCAAAAAAGTGAAAATCATGTAAATGAATCAGTTTCCACTCTTTTAGAGGCAAGTTGTTAGTTGCCTATATTTTAGCTCCTTGATTAGAATTTGGTTGAAACTGATCCCTGAAGAAGGAATTCGACCCCTAGAGGCATGGGAAGGGGTTAGAGTGATCTATATATTGTAATTTTTGAGACATTCTACAGGTTGGACTCTTGGGAAACTTGTGGCACACTATTGTACATATTTTTCATATTTTGGCTAAGGAAAGATCAGAGGTTTTGCAGCACCTGTTGGAATTCTTGTGGCTTTCAGTTCTTGATGGTGTTTTCTCTCAGTTTATTGTAAGTTATTTCATGTTTAATGTATGCCATCCCTTCTTATGCTTTTTAAACTAAATGAATGAGTAGATGAGGTTGAAACCATTGTTTACAGTGCTCTGCCTTTGAATTCGTTTAGTTTTACATGTTTTCGCCTGTTTGAAAAGGATCCATGTTCATCCTTACCCTTTTCAGCTCCTTGTCTTTCTGATCCATCCATATACTCAATCAAAAGTATCAAGACTATTGCCTACCTCGCCCCAACTCGAATTCTGCAAAGATCTGGCCTTATCCCTGGACCCAAAATTGTTTTTTCCCATTTCTCCAACAAAAACCCAAAAAATCAAAATCAAACATTCCTATCTCTTTACTAGCCTAAAATCAGTATTCATTGTTCATTATAAGTCATCTCAGCCCCTTTGAAGATCTTTTGCCGAGATAGACCCGGAGAGAGCCCTCTCCTGTCCTCGTAGGGCCAGCTACGAGGCTGAGCGTGGTTTGATGTAGCCTTGAGTTTTACCTTATTTCAGCCTAAGGTAGATTTGAACGCTAACATAGTGGCGACCATACTGGGGACAATCTCTCAATGGTTTTCTTGTTGATGTGTTTGTTTCATGAGTCTTAGACGAAGTCTGAAGTCACGCCAGGTAGCTTTCGAAACGCTTTTTCCATGCATAAGCGGAAGTAGATAAACGCTGCTTCAGTCGATCTCCGGTAAGCTTGTGAATGCAGCACTTGATTTTCAAATCACCCCAGTATACTTGTTCGTTCTAGACCTTTGGATGATTGAGTCTAGAAGTCAAAAGGCTGAAGATAATTGATTTTTTTCCTTGAAATTTATCCCGAGAAGATCAATACACTGGCTTCAAGAAGGAATACTAGGTCAAATCCTGAGCCTAATCCACCAACGATATTTGAAAATCCAAATCTGATTCCTAGGATTCTTAGAAGACAAGGAAGTCAAGAAAGTTCTGAAAGAGAAAGTCAAGAAAGTTCTGAAAGAGAAAGTCAAGAGAGTTCTGGAAGTTCCAGATCGCTTTCTAGATCTGCATCCCGTCTTGTGAAAATTATATATGTTGACGAAATTCCTTTTGATGAACGATTTGAAACATCCTTATTTGTAAATTTTTCTGAAACTGAATTATCAAGATTAGTTCCGGATCCATTGTTTTTTGAAGATTTTCAATTCAGATTTGTTTCATATCACTTGGACAGACAGTTGCAAAATTCCATTGTGGCTACCAACATTCCCAAATTTATTGAATTTGCTTCACAAACTTTTGGACCATTTGAAGTTGCATCTAGTTCACAGACTCCCACTGAACCTTCCTTTATCCCTACCATTCCCGTTCAGCCTGAGATTTCTGATCAGCAATCAGTAGTAGTTTCTCCTCCGTCTCCACTGCATACACCTCATTCACCTACTGCTCCCAGTCCTCCTGTTTCTCCGAGACAGCAGATTATAAATCCGCCAAGAGTCATGGCAGCCAGATTTGCACCTCTTGCTTTGCCGACCAATTTAGATCCTATGCCTGCTGATTACTTGAGCAAGATTCCCATATTTGATGGCACACCACAGAGTATATCAGCTCAGCATCATATTGTCTGGATGACAGAATTTTTGGACCTGCATGAAGTTGATGCAGAAAATGTTTCAATGAGATTGTTTGCCCAGACTTTTGGAGGAGAGGTTCGTAAATGGTTCAGAGCTCTACAGGCCAGAAGTATCAATACATTGCAAGAGCTTCAGACACAATTTTTAGATCGATGGGAGATGAAAAAAGATCCGATGCAGATCACTTCAGAGTATACAAACATTAAGCGTAATCCTGGTGAGTCCGTTCAGGATTATATTATCAGATTCAATACAGTGTATAATGCAATTCCAGATGACTTAAGACCGTCTAAAAAGTCAGCTCTTCTTAAATTCCCGGATGGTTTTGATCCGGAGATGGCTTATTCGCTACGAGACAGAGATCCGCCTACCTTAGAAGATATGCAGAAGATTTCTGTTAGTGTTGAGGCGAATTTGAACGATAAAAGAGCATGGTTGAAAGCAGAGAAAAGAGTGACTATAAAGGAAGAGCCTTCCACATCTACATCCGAACAACACTTGCTTCATGAGATGGAAAAAATGTTCAAAAGGATAACACTTGATAAACCAGAAACGCAGATTTGGAATCCAAATTATCGTGGCCAGCAGCAGCCACAGTTCAGAATAAAGCAGCGTGAACAAAGACCACAAGAGCCGGCAGCCCAGTAGCAGATTAAGACACCTCTTTTGCAGAATTTTGTAAGTCAAGATTCAGACGATGATGATGATGTAGCAGGTGAGAAAAATCATTTCTTCACTCCAGACGATCTGCCTATTTATATTACTGAGGATGAAGAGTATGGAGAAAGTTCAGCTGCACAGAAAGATGAAGATTTCATTTTAGCAAATGATGCAGATTTAGAGGAAAGTGGAATGATGCCAAGAGAGGATCCTTTGAATGCTTTAATAGCTCAATAGAGAAAGCAATACTCGACGAGAAGAAAAGGCGAGATGGCATTAAATCGATTGACAAAAAGAAACTTGACCTTTCAAAATCAAAAGCTGATTACAAGTACCGAAGAAAGAAAAGAACAATTGATCCAGCTAGTAAGTATCGTAAGCCAGAAAAAGTGCATCGATAAACATGGTGAAAGATGGTGAAAAGAAGAGGAAAGTTTGATCGAGGATTGAAAGAGTTCCAAAGCATTTAGTTTGGAAAATGAAATTTCGGTAAATATCTATTCTTTGGCAGGAAATCATGAAGAGCAATGGCCTAAATGAGTCAGTCTCAAAATTATATTTGATCCAATGGTAAAGTCAATTAAATGTTGAGGATGATCCTTCTTGAAATTGATTTTAGACTGCATTAGATGGTGATCACATGGTGATGTTCCTCCCTTTTATATCAGCTTGAGGGTGCATGAATATGTTTTGCACAATGCCATGTTCGATTCGGGTGCTTCGCACAATTTGATGCCAAAGGCGATCATGGAAAAGTTGGGACTAGACATTACAAGAAAATATCATGATTTGTATTCATTTGATTCCAGCCATGTGAGGTGTATAGGACTCATCAAAGATTTGGTTGTAAGCTTAGATCAAATTCCAGCGAAGAATGTCTTGATGGATGTGGTTGTGGCGGACATTCCCCCGCGATTTGGAATGCTCCTTTCAAGATCTTGGGGAGCAAAATTGAAAGGTACACTTCAGTTAGATTTTTCCTATGCTACAATTCCAGTCTTTGGTCAAATGAGAAAGTTATATCGAGAGCAAAAGATGAAATACATGATAACCAGCAAGGAGAAGCCAATCAATCATCCTGTAAATTATGTACATACCGACTTAGAATCGTTTGTTTTATTTGCTGATAGTTTTAATGATATAGATAGTAAATTAGTTCAGGCAGAAGATATACCAGAAATCACTGAGAATTTTAGAGAAGTTCTGCAAAAAGAAAGAAGAGAAAAACAAGCTACTATGGAGCAATCAGCTGAAGACAATGGGCAGCAAATAGGAAAAACAGAGCTGGCGCAATTTCAGCATTTAGAGGACGATGAAGATGGTCTTTGGACCATGGATTTTGATGGCGCAGTGGGTAGTGACGGTGCTGGAATTGGTGTTTGGATTCGTAGTCCATTTTCCGCTCCGGATAAGGTTCCAAGCAATGTGAGAGTGTGTTCCTACAAGCTAGCATTTGACTGTTTTAATAATGAAGCGGAATATGAGGCTCTAATTGCTGGCCTTAAGATTCTTAGAAAGATGAAAGCGAAAAGGATTGCAGTGTATGGTGATTCAGAGTTGGTGATAAAGCAGGTTAAAGGTGAGTTTCAGGCCAAGCATCCTCGCATGAGGGCTTACCGTAATGCAGTTTTAGACATTCTGAAATTGTTTTCTGATCATACCTTGACATGTGTGCCTCGCATACAAAATGGTGTTGCTGATGGACTTGCTAAGGCAGCAAGCAATTTAAAAATTCCAATGAATTCCAGCAACAAGTTCGAGATTCATGTGAAACATCGCCCCACCATTCCAGATAATCAGCGATGTTGGCAAGTCTTTCAGGATGACGAGGAGATTAGTGATTTTCTGCAGAATAAGGGTAAGTTTAAAGACACCTCCATAGATACAGAACATGATGATGGTAATGATGACATACAAATAAACCAAATGGAAGTGCTGCAACTTAAAGATAACATCATTCCTAAGGGATTAATTCCTTTGGAAGAACTTTTTGATCAAGACGATGTAGCCCGCAAACCGACATTGAGGCCGACGGAGAAAGGGGTTGAAGAGGTAAATATTGGGACAGCTGAGAATCCCAAGATGGTTAAGTTATCAAAGTAATTGTCACCAAAGGTAAAGGCAGAGTATGTGAAATTGTTATCTTCATTTTCTGATGCTTTTGCGTGGGATTACTCATATCTAAAAACATATGACACTAACATCATTCAGCATACTATCCCCATTAAACCAAATCATAAGCCTTTCCGTCAAAAGTTGAGGAGAATCAATCCAAAGCTACTACCATCAATTGAAAAAGAGGTAAAAAGGTTGTATAAGTCAGGAATCATTGTGCCTATCCGATTTTCAGATTGGATATCAAATTTGGTGCCCATGAGAAAGAAAACAGGTGAGATCTGTTTATGTATCGATTTCAGAAATTTGAATAAGGTATCATTAAAAGACAATTATCCACTGCCAAAAATGGACCATATATTGCAGCGAGTAGTTGGAGCATCAAGGATGTCACTACTCGACGGCTATTCAGGATACAATCAAATCTTAGTGCATGAAGATGATCGTGACAAGACTGCGTTCACCACTCCATGGGGAACGTTTCATTATGCAAAAATGCCGTTTGGTTTGAAGAATGCAGGTGCCACCTTTCAGCGTGCAATGGACATGGCTTTTGCCAACGAGAAAGATGTATTTTTGGTTGTTTACCTTGATGATTTAACTGTGTTTTCAAATTCAGATGAGGAACATTTATATCATTTGAAAATTGTTTTCTAGAAGTGAAAAAAATATGGCATTTCGCTGAATCCGAAGAAGAGTCTTTTTGCCATGGATGAAGGCAAGCTCCTTGGCCACATCATATCGAAAGACGGCATTCGAGTTGACCCTGCACGTGTTGAAGCCATACAGCAGATTGAACAACCCAGAAACAAGAAAGAAATACAGTCATTTAATGGTAAAATGAATTTTCTGTGTCGTTTCATTCCAAATCTTGCAGAGCATCTTAGAGAAATCACGAACATGCTGAAAAAGGACAGTCAGGTAAAGTGGACAGAAGAAGCGGTGAAATCATTCAATTTGGTAAAGTTAGCTCTTTCTTCAGCCCCTATCTTAATCAGCCCGGACTACACACAGGACTTCATTTTGTTTTCTTTTGCTTCTGAGCACACATTGGCAGCTGTTTTAATGCAGAAAAGGGATGGAGTTGAGAAGCCCATTGCTTTTTTCAGTCGGATTATAAGGGACGGAGCATTGAAATACAACATTATTGAGAAACAAGCACTTGCACTTGTAAAGGCCTTGAAAGATTTCCGTGTGTATATACTGCATTCCCACATTATAGCATACGTTCCTAACGCAGCAGTTAAAGATGTTTTGGTACAGGCAGATCCAGAGGGAAGACGGGGTAAGTGGATCGTTGCGTTGTTAGAATACGATGTGGAGATTAAACCGACCAAGCTGATCAAAGGACAAGGACTCGCCAAGCTCATGGCTGAAACAAATCTGCATGCTCTAGATATAAATTTGATTGCTGCCATGTCCGATGAAGATGAGGAAAGTACGTCAGTTCAGGTATCTGATATTTTTGTTTCTTCCCCTTGGTATGCTGACATTTTATACGTGCTTCAGAATTTGTCTCCACCTCCCGGGATGCCTAGAAATAAGAGTAGAACATTGAAGTTGAGAGCTGCAAAATTTTTTATATTGAATTTTGCATTGTATTGGAAAGACCCTGGGGGAGTGTTGTTGAATTGTTTGGTAGAGGAGGAAGCTCAAAGAGTTTTAGAGGACTTTCACAGAGGTGACTGCGGAGGCCATTTGTTTTGGAAGACCACAGCGAATAAGATTCTAAGGGCAGGGTATTATTGGCCTTCTTTGTTTTCTGATGTATTTAAGGCTGTTAAAAATTGTCATGAGTGTCAAATTTTCGAAGGGAAGCAGAAACTACAACCTTTGCCTCTCAAACCAATCGAAGTTAGTGCACCATTCCAGCAGTGGGGATTGGATTTTATCGGGGAAATCCACCCAGCATCTTCCGGACAGCATAGATGGATATTGACAGCTACGGACTACTTCACAAAGTGGATCGAAGCGATTCCCACTCGACAGGCCACGGATGCGGTAATTATCTCTTTTCTTGAAAACAATATTCTGTCACGTTTTGGGTGTCCTAGTAAAATAATCACAGATAATGCAGCGGCCTTCAAGTCTAAGAGAATGGTTGAATTTTGCTATAAGTACAATATCACCTTGGGACATTCAACCGCCTACCATCCACAAGGAAATGGCTTGGCGGAATCTTCAAATAAGTCCTTGGTGAATATCATTAAGAAATTGCTGGAAATCAATAAAAAGGGCTGGCACAAGAAATTAGTGCATGCACTGTGGGCTGATAGGGTAAGTCAGAAAAAGTCTATTGGCATGTCTCCTTTCGAGCTGGTGTACGGGATAGACACGGTTTTTCCTACTTCGCTTGCTGTCCCGGTAGTCAAATTACTTCAGGAAGCCGGTAGTGAGGAAGACCCCATGCAGCGGAGGATTAATCAGATGATTCATTTATAGCAGACACGGGAGGAGGTATTTCAAAATACTTTCAAGTTGCAGGAGCGCATAAAGAAGATTTATGACAGGAAGGCAAAAGCAGATAATTTTCAGCTGGATGAGGTGGTTTTGAAATGGGATGCTTGGAATGAAGATAAGGTAAAGCACGGTAAATTTGAAAACTTATGGAAGGGTCCTTTTAAGATTGCAGCGTATCATGGTCAAAACGCCTTTCTTCTCAAGGAAATGAATGGAGATGATTGTCCTGGAGGACCGATCAATGGTCGGTTGTTGAAGCGATACCACTTATGAGTATTTTCTGTTGATTTCATCATCATTGTATATATCATTTTATTTTGGTTTTATTGCAAGTGTGTACTGATCTCTCATCTTCAGTCTGGGGCCCGGAGCGAAGGCTATAATTCTGGAGATGGAGGTTGGTTGGTTTGAAGTTTTTCAAGTCAGTTTTATCAGTCTTTTCAGTTTAAAAATCGAGTCAGTTTTGGTCAAGTTTCAGTCGCTTTTCAGTCAAGTTTGCAGTCAATAAATGTATTAAAAGATTTGTGTTATCTGTTGAAATAATGACTCCATCGCCCAATGGATGAAGGCACTGTCTGACTCCCCTAGATATTTTCCGTTCTTGGCATCTCCATGGAGCCATCATCCCCATTGGAGCCAATGTTAGAGTCGGTCCTTACAGCCCTCTGTCAGAGATCATTTCGTTTTTTGCATATCATTCTTAGGTGTCTCGCTTGTTCCACTTCGTTGCATTTCGCTAGGAGCATGCCACTGACTGACGAGGGGGTCTGGTCGTCTTGTGTTTCCTCATGCTTGTACCTGTAGGGCTATTTAAAAATTCCTCAAAAATCACTGAAGTTTATAGTCATGGCATTCATTGTCATTAATGATTGTTTTCATTAAAAAGAGTCTTTAGTCCTAGAGTCTAGGGTTTTCAAGTCCTTTGCATACATGTCATAAAATCCCGCAGGCCATGAGGTTGGTTCCAAAAAGTTCTCATTTCATATTTTTATTAGCAAAAGCATTTGAAGACATTTCTAGTCCAAAACTCTGTTTTGGAACTAGAAATTGTCTAATTTCATTTTTGTAATAATTGTATCTATTTCACCATAAGAAATTTCAGAGCAAGCCTCTGATCTTTTCCTAAGCCAAGTGCCGGATCCATGCAAAACACAACAAAATATTATCAGTCCAAAACTCAGAAAAGCCAAAAGAGAAGTGTTGTATTAAAAGATCAAATGTCAAAGTGCTGAAACATTATAAAGTGGGTTAGCAAACAAATTTAAATCAAATCTGATTTGATGAGATATTTTCTTCACATATAAATCATGGCAAACAATTTCATTTCCTGGAAAACTTCAAGGCAAAAATCGTGTTTGTGTTCTTGAAGGCCGAAGCCATGTTTTCATAGCCGTGGACAGTGATTGGAGGTGCGCGCTACCCATATGAGGCGCGCTACCCACTTAACCTTCCCCAGCCCTTTGCAGGAACACGGGCGCTACCCATATAGGGCGTGCCACCTGTTGGGTAGGCGCGCTACCCATACAAAGACAGAGCCAAACAATTTCGTTTTTGCGTCCGATTTCGAGCTCAAATGCCTCCATCCACTTGCAAACAGGTTTTTAATCATTGCTCAGTGATTTTTGAAAGAGGTTTTGGTATTTTTGAAGTTGGGAAACAAGCATTTCTTGAGGAGAAATCTATAAATCATATGTTCATGCCAAATTCAATTCTCAAGGTTTTAAAAGATATAGTGACAGTTTAGTGAAGGGTTAGTAAATTTTCGTGATTGGTATATGTGCTCATACCTATATTGCTTGTGGCGCCCTGGCACGTTATGTACATCATCCTCATGCCTTTTTGTCATTTTACCACTACTGTCACATCCTTTCATGTTGACTTGTCCATATAGCCTCATGTTTTCACATAGTTTTTTGCCATAATATTACCACTGTTGTCCTTGCTATTGTTTCATTGCCAAACACAAACACAGTCCATTGACAAATCCTTGGCTAGCATTACAAAGGCTGCACACTACATTGGCATTTGGTACTTATTTGTCAAAATCACTTGTGATCCAAAAACAGAGACTGTTTTTATGCCACTAAAACAGAGCTATTACCACTGTCACTTGTTTTCTTATGATGTTTTGGTACATATGCAATATATTTGGGTTTTGAGAATGCATTGAAGCCTTTGACTTCACTACACCTATATCAACACACATATTGCAGACAACTTGTTTTCAAAGCCATGTCAGAGACAGATTCAGTTTATGAGCAGGAGTCTGACAGTGATTCCATAGCAGAGGGTAATGTGCCACGGAGGCCTCACAAAGGTGGCAAAGGTGGTAAACATCTCAGGGAGGAGCCTACTTCTTTGGCTCAATTGCAGGCATGTCCGCTTGCAATGGATTGTTTTCGGTATCAGTCATGTTTTCGATTCTGTGAGATGATTTCACAAACCCAGCTTCATCGTGAACTAGCTCGTCTATTTGTTCTACATTTACATGATGGCCGTGTAAACCTCGCTGGAATAGATTTCATTCTGTCACCAGTGACTATTGCTCAGGCCACCGACATACCAAATATAGGAGAGGAATGGAACAAACGTCAGCAGTTGGAGAAATTCCACTATGAGCCATACATCAAACCTGGGTATATGAGGCACTTGGGCAGAGTTTTTCCTTTCAGATTCCTGAAGGATGAGTTTGCACCACTGATGAAACTCATCATTCGGTATTTCAGTTGCGAGGGCAGATTCTCGCGTCTCTTTGCGTACCATGTCCGTTTGTTGATGCACTTCACGAGGGTATGTATGATGAACATTCCGTACTTCATGTATCACAACATAGAGAGGATGGTGATTTTTGTACAAAAGAAGACCCCAGCACAGCAGCATAGGAGTATATATCATTACGCTCTGATCAAGATCGTAGTGGTACATCAGTTGACACAGCAGGGCATCACTTGGGAGGATTTCATCTCGCGTGACTTCTTCACAGCGCCACAGCCACCTCTTGAGATAGTTCATGATGCAGGAGAGCCTTCACACCAGCCTGACATTCCTGAGTTTGAGCATATCAGTGCTCCATTGTATGTGACATACCAGCGAGGCCACAGGGCCTTATTTGCAGCTACACGGCGAGTATTATCTCCACCCGGGGTGGAAGGGGTCTCGCCGACTCCATCAGCAGAGCGAGTATTATCTCCACAGGATGTGGAAGGGGTCTCGCCTTCTTCTTCAGCACAGGTACAGATCCAGGACAGGGGCAAGAAGCCCATGCATGATGAGGGCCCATCAGGAGGCCGGGACACGGATTTCATGATCATTGATGTTGATGCGGGCTCTCCTAGCTCGAAACTGAAAGAGATCATCCAGGAGCAAAGGGCCGAGAATGACACGCTGAAAGATAAATTGTAGAAGGCTCAGTGGGTGATAAACTACCTGGAGCAGCGCAAAAAACAGCTAGAGGATGAGCACACACTTTATGAGCTGCGGCGAATCCGTGAGGATCGACAATTGGCCCGGAAGAGACCCGGCGACATGACACCAATCGATCGAGATTCTGTACTCACACATGTTAACATTCATCTGGAGAAGTTGTTGGCAAAGGCCAATAGAGAGAAAGACATGCTTCGCCACATGAAAGGTCATTATTGGGCCCGCATGCATGTCTGCAAAGCGAGAATGAAGATTCTGAAGAGGAGGTTGAGCGAAGCCCTAAAACGGTGGAAAAGGCCTGATCCACTCTGGATTTTGGCCGAGGCTTCATTGGCTGGGCATGATACATGATGTAGGGTCTTCACTCCAAATTTGAGCAAATTTGGAGAAATTTTTGTCATTTTGAAATATTTTGGTCCAAAAACAGATTTTTCCGCTATACGGGTAGCGCGTCGATATGCTCACTTTTGTTCGGGACACTTGCTGAAGGAAATCTTTGCATTTTTGGGTTTTTCATGGTAAGTTATGCATGCTCAGGCATTTCCGAAGCATTTCATCATATTCTGGATGGTCAAAAGGCCCAAAAACACCATGAAAACCACCTTGTTGCCACCTTTTGCACCAGCAGGAAGTACTTCTGCGAGAATGAAGTTTTGGAGGGGAAAATGAGCTCCAAATTGGTAAATTCCACTTGGGTTGGATAGCCAACATCCAGGGCTTTCCAACGAGCTATCATGATCTCAATTTGGATGCCGGGAAGTGCCTCAAAATCAGGATGAAAGGGGCGCTACCCATATAGCTCAGGCGCGCTACCCATATAGATTTTTGGCTGATTTTTCAACTTCCAGCTCAGAATTTCGACCAGTTGGGACCAGTTTTGCTTGTAGATGAAATTTTTGGGTTTTCATGATGTAAATTGATGGTTGGCATGTAAATTTGGCTCATTTTTACCTACTCTAGAAGATTCACTCTCAAAAAAGTGAAAATCATGTAAATGAATCAGTTTCCACTCTTTTAGAGGCAAGTTGTTAGCTGCCTAGATTTTAGCTCCTTGATTAGAATTTGGTTGAAAATGATCCCTGAAGAAGGAATTCGACCCCTAGAGGCATGGGAAGGGGTTAGAGTGATCTATATATTGTAATTTTTGAGACATTCTACAGGTTGGACTCTTGGGAAACTTGGGGCACACTATTGTACATATTTTTCATATTTTGGCTAAGGAAAGATCAGAGGTTTTGCAACACCTGTTGGGATTCTTGTGGCTTTCAGTTCTTGATGGTTTTTTCTCTCAGTTTATTGTAAGTTATTTCATGTTTAATGTATGCCATCCCTTCTTATGCTTCTGAAACTAAAATGAATGAGTAGATGAGGTTGAATCCATTGTTTACAGTGCTCTGCCTTTGAATTCGTTTAGTTTTGCATGTTTTCGCCTGTTTGAAAAGGATCCATGTTCATCCTTGCCCTTTTCAGCTCCTTGTCTTTCTGATCCATCCATATACTCGATAAAAAGCATCAATACTACTGCCTACCTCGCCCCAACTCGAAATTCTGCAAAGATCTGGCCTTATCCCCGGACCCAAAATTGTTTTTTCCCATTTCTCCAACAAAAACCCAAAAAATCAAAATCAAACATTCCTATCTCTTTACTAGCCTAAAATCAGTATTCATTGTTCATTATAAGTCATCTCAGCCCCTTTGAAGATCTTTTGTCGAGATAGAACCGGAGAGAGCCCTCTCCTGTCCTCGTAGGGCTAGCTACGAGGCTGAGCGTGGTTTGATGTAGCCTTGAGTTTTACCTTATTTCAGCCTAAGGTAGATTTGAGCGCTAACAAGTTTCATGATGGTGAATGTGGAGGACACCTCTACTGGAAA